>OY856186.1:189306302-189500862 GCA_963693315.1 Diogma glabrata | reverse complement strand
TTTTCTTGTCGGACTGGCCGAACGCGGCTATATTTTTGTCGGACAACTCGATTTTTTATAATAGCAAATGGTTTTTTATCGTGTTTCATTTTTGTCCGACATGTGGTAATCAATAAACACTACCCCGCCAGAATTCCGACTTCCAGTCGTCGGACTGAAAAAACGCGGCCGAAAACTCGTCGGACAATATGACCCTTCAATTTCACTAACTTTTGTTAAACAATCCTGTGAAAAACTAGTTTTGTGGTGTTTGATTTTCAATACCCTGGTATTTTGACCAGTTTGAGTTGTCGGACTCGACAAAAGCAGACAATTTTTTGTCGGACAAATTTACCCTCGTTTTCTAAAACAAATTTCCACCCCCTAAAATAAATAACAAAATTATGGTAATAAATATACAAGACCCCGGGAAATCGCCATGTTTCGGAGTTTCCCGAGGGAAAAAGCGGCCGAACCAAGGAAAATGGCAGATAAAAAAGTTGTAGGACTCGTCAGGGACAAGCGTCTTACGAAGTATAAAATATGTGGTAATCACAAAATTATGTAGGTGCAGGCCCAGGGACTACTAGTCTTATTCAAACAAACAAGTTTTGTTGGCGGAGCTAAATCGATACAAAATCGTAATCGAAAAATGCATCGGACCCTCAACTACGGGATTACAACATATTTACTTAAAAAGCAGATACGGGATTTCTTAAACATATTGACATGGCTTTTGACTTTTTTGTGTTATGTTTTTAAATCGGAATTTAACACGTTATGCAATCGTAAGAATCACATAAGTCATAGTGTCCACCAGTCACCTACCTTATGTAATAAATTTTTTAACAGTAATGAAACTGTTGGCTATATAAAGTGCAGTAGCAGAATCTGTAACATTTTTGTTATTGTATACGAGCAATTATGGTTATGATGGCGAAATATTTATTCGAACGTTAAATTTTTAAATCCAACTTTAGGTATTTATTTTAATGTAAAAGTTTTAGAAAATGTTGACTGAGGGTTGCATTCATTAATAAATTTCGTTAGAATAGATTTTGGTATTTATGGAACAGAGTCGGTCCATATTAAAAATAAAATTTGTATTAGCCACTTAGGATTTTTTCATTTTGTTCATGAAATCGTGTTATATTTAGTTTATTAATGTTTAAAGAAAGAGTATTTTGTTTATTTTTAAGACAATTAAAATTTAGGAAGCAAGTTTAGAGAATAAAATTTAAGTAGTTCAATGAATATAATTATAAATTTCTAATTATAATGAAGATCAAATTGGGTATTAATTTAAGATTCAATAGGATTGAAGTTTAAGGTTTGAAATGTAAAAAAAATGTTTAAAATGTAAAAATGTAATAGAGAGAGAGAAATTACGTACAATAGAGGAAAATGAAATAAATTTTGTCTATCAAAAACAGAGAAAAAGAAAATTTTAAAGATTTTAACTAGTCAGGCAAGATTAAAAGAGTCAGGTAATAGAAAGAAACGAGCCAGTTCACGGGAAAAATATACAAAAGATGAAAAAAAAAAAAAAATAATAAATCATTACAGGCGAAAATAAAATGCACAGAGCAGGTTTCAATTTTATAAAATATTTAATATTCGAAATTAGTTAAGCTCACTGGTCTTCTAGTTAATAATTTTGTATAGTAATACCAAGTAAGTAAGCTTTTTTAGATAACGCATAAGGATACTAAGTAAATAGAACAGTAAACCATAAATTTTGGGATTAAATTAAATAAAATAGTGATTTATAGGTAATAGAATTGAAATTTTGTAATGAATTGTTAGATTGAAATACAATACGTTTGCTATCAAGAAAAAATTACAGAGGTATAAAAGTTGTGGCCAAGAGCCAGGTTATAAGAAAAAACCAGACGAAGCTAGATTCTCAGTTTCCCAACGAATTTACTGTAAAATTTTCATATAGAACTAAGCAAACAGAAGACTCCTTAGACAACTTAAGTATTTGGAGCAGAATTTTCCATTTAATTTTAAACCCTCGCAAGGTCAAAATATCTAGAATAAAATTCTATAAGATATGATTCATTAAATTTTAATTAGATCAAACATATTTTACGATAAAATCCATAACAAGGTCAATGTTAATATTTTTTTTAATTGTCTTACTAAACCATTTATTAGCGAAAGTGAAAATGATACTATAAAAACAAATAATGTTAATAAAAGAAATAATAAAAAAAAAAAATAGAAGTTTCCAATATCAGTTTATTTGAAGTAAATTATGTTTATAAAAATTAATATGTGAAAAAAAAAGTAAACATAATTTTATTATTATATAATTCTAAAGTCATTGCCTTATATAAAAAATCCCAGCGGCAGGTATATCCGCTAGAAATAGGTAGATTTCGGGGTCAGACGGTTTTGTGTCCAAATAAAATTAGATAAGTCAGATTAGTTTAAATAAAAAATATAAGTAGAAACAGAATAATTCAAAAAAATTATCGAACTAAATTAAATACATTATCCGAACTAACTCCATCAATACAATTTCGGAACAGTTTTATTTAAGTTGGTTTAAACTACTTTTAATAACATATTAAATCCACCAAAGATCAAATGAACTACGTCACAACTACAATTATACCATCACACATAATTTATAACATTATCAAACAATTTTATTTCAAAATCATCTTTTGTTGTTGTGTTTTTTTGTTCTTATTTAATCTTTTTTCAAACGGTTACTTAGTAAAAAAAATAAAAACAAAAGAGATTTTGATAATTTTTCTATGGTATTAAATGGGTTGATAAATTCTTGTAAGGGTTGCATTATAATGCTTATAAAAATGAAACCTTTTGGGTTAGAAAGCTGAAATTTTTTGAGGCTATAGTTGAAAAGTATGTTTAAAAACTAAGATGAATTTAAATAACATAAACTGAAACATGATGAAAGCATTGCCTTTTGCGTTTGTTTTCATTTCAACAGCCGTAGGGTCTCAACCGTTAAACTTAAACTATTATTTTTGAAAATTTTGGAAAGATTTATATTTTAAGTACGTGAAAAAAAATTTTCAAATATGAGCTTGGCCATTTCAGCTAGATCAAGGGCAGCAAAGTTTAGTAAATTTTTAAAACAGCTGATTTTTGAGGAACCTGAAACGCCAAAGTGGTCATCTGGATAAAAATGATAGAAATATGTACAAATATTCAATATTTATAAATTTTATTAAAATATTATGATTCAAACGGAAGTTATAGCGCCCTAGATTATTCGACATTTTAGGCTCTAGCCGCTTAACTGGTACCCGGATATGGCCAGTTCACGAACTTGTCCAAGACATTATTTGCCGGAACACACACAAAAAATTATTTTGGTGTAGGTCGAAAAATGCGACCGTGAGAGTGCCGCCAAATTCCGTTATATCTCATATCGTTATATATATATATATATATATATATAAATTTTTTTTTCATTTTGATTTTCCGTCTCCGCTTATCATATATAGTCGTTTGGCACCAAAATTTTTCCGAAATTCCGAGATGAAGCACATACCAATAGGTAGATTTTTATATGAAATCTACCTAAAAAACAGAAATAAAAAGAAAAGATAATATATGAATGAACGGGTTTAGATTAGGAAAAATTTTAAAAGTTTTGAAACAATTTTAGAATAATTTAAGAGAACGTTATAATTTGTAAAACAGATGAAAATTTTTTTTAAGGTAACAATTGTTCTATCCTTTGATCATTTAGATCTAGGATACAAACAATTGTTTTTGAAAAAGCGTAGGATATGTTGTAAACCTTTTAAAACTAATCTAAATTTATTGAACTTATTAGTATAACTTAGTGATATTTCAAAATTTAATTTGGTTTAAAAATTGTGATTTCACAATGTAAAAATTTAATACAAGTCAAAATTGCAAGGTTTCAATTTTTATTATATTTAAAAAATAAATATAATAAAAAGTGTGAACAAACTTAGTTTCTTGACTTGTGAATTTTTATATTGGGAAATCCTCTAAATTAGGTCAAATTATGTTTAATTGTTTTTATTAATTTTTAATTGGTTGTTTTTCTTTTGATAACGGAAAATAACGGTTTACAACATTTCCCCTACAATTAGTAATTATGAGAGTAGTTTTTTAGACACAGAGTGAAGTGGTCAGTTTACAGTAAACTAGCTAGTGATTATATAAGTTAATCTTAAGTAAAGTTAAAATCAGTCAGGCAGAAAATAGTGAGTATCAGGCAGTGATTCAGTATAAAGAAGTGAAAAAAAAAATAAGTTTTCCGAAAAGTTTCGAACGTTGTTAGTTTTAAGTTAAACTAAAAAATTAAATAAAGTTCAGTTCCAAAGGTTTTTCGATTTTACCTAATTTAAAATCATAACAATAAAAAAAATAAAGAATTTATTATCCGAATTAAATGTATACATGTGTTTTAAAAAGTGTCAATCACAGAATTAACTAACCTTAGACAAAGGGAAATACAATTATTAAAAAGGGTCATAACAGTTAATAAATACCTATATCCTAGCCACAAAAAGGATATAACATATGCCAACCATATAAAAACTAAGCAACCATACACAATGAGAAAGATTAAAACCATACACAGTGGGAATTACTCAACAAATCAAATACTTTCTATGGGGAAACTAATGATATAATTATCTCATCAAATACGATAAATAAATACAAGTAAACATTAACATTATTCTAAATTAAATTAAAAGGGGAAACCAGAAACAACTACTAGTTCCAACAACAAACAGAGGTAAATTCTTTACCAGACATACTTCTCTGACACCAAAGCAAATATAAAATGAATGACTAATGCTAAAATAGTTGGCGCACCTACAGAAACTATTAAAACGAAAATCAATTTCACATATTTTTTTTTTTAAAAAGACACTAAAATACAATCTGAATATACCATAAATGCACAACCTAGCTAACCAACCTAAGAATTGCTTATTCGTTCAGTGATTACTAATCTTTAACAAAACATCAACAAGTATCAACATAGACAGAAAAATAAAAATCAATAATATTATGATAACACAATATTATCAATCTCAAACCAACTGTTGTTCATCAAAACCGGTACAACAACAACAAATATTATTCTCTCTCTCATTCGAGTTTCCTTCTATAATTTTTCACAATATATTTATAATTAATCAATTTCTTTTTAATTTTCAATCAAATCTTACACCATTTTATTGATATATTTTTTATATATCAATTAATCTTAAAATTACACTAAAAATAATTAGTTCACCCACGTGTAGAATTCTACTATTAAATTTTCCTCTATAATATGCTCACAATAATAAATAAAAAAAAAACAAAAACAAACAAAACGCGAAAACACTATAACACTATTTGGGAATTTGAGATTATTAAAAAATTATATTTATTTTATACAGAAAAAGAAATTTAATTATTTTAATTAAAAACTTTTCAATTTTCACTAGGAAACACTATAATTATTTTATTATTTTATCGAAACACAAACAAAAATTACTCTGATGTTATCCTTTTAATTGAAAATTTAAAACTGAGATTTCAAAACTTTTTTTTGTTTTAATTTATTAAAATTAATAATTTTTTTTGTCAAAAATAAATTTTGGAACGAAAAAGAAATGTATTTTTATCTTTTTAACATAAAAAAAACGCTTGTAAATTATTTTTGATTGGAATTTAAGTTTATAATTAAAGAAATAGGTTAAATAATTATTTCAAGGACTTTTAAGACTATAATTATATACCGCTGAATTTTGTTTTTCCATTCATTTTCACTGGTCTATCACACATACATATAATATTCATATTATTCTTCTTTGCCTGTTTTGAATTTAATTTAATTAATTATTTCAAATAATTTTCGAATATAATTTAAACGATTAAAACTCATTTTCAAATAAAATAAATTCATTTTTGTTTCGTTTTTTGTAACATATTATTATTTTATTAAAAATATTGTCTAATTAAAAATAATATTTTATTCGCCTAGAGGATGAGTTATTAACGTTCAACCGGAGAGTTATAACGAACGCCAATAGACTAAATTAAGGGGATGATTGTTATAATTTAACAGAAAACGTATGATGATGGGGTGGGGAAAATTTTATTGTATTATGCGTTTGAAGGTAGGAAAGAAAATTGAAAAAATACAAAAAGAAAAGCATTTTTAGTACAATATGTGTGGTGCTGTAATTTTAACAGAGATGTCATTGATGTAAAGAGATGATGTGAAGTAAAGTTGAACAAGTTTAACAGATTCATCTTTAACTATAAGACGGATCCTCTACTATTAATTATTTTAAACAAACGGAATAAAAACAAAATATTACGAGTAAATATCGGAAATTAAAATGGAAATGAAGTTAACTCTATTATGACTTATGAGGCTCAATATCCAACCCACTGATTAGCTCGATGGGAAGTTTTGCAGACGCCATATACTAGATAAGAAGAAAGAAGAGAATAGTTTAGTTTATATGTATTACGATATCGACAACCCGGTCCCTTAAGTAGCTTCAGTAAGTTTACGAACTGAGCTGTTAGCACGACAACTTTTACATGAGCCAGATCCTTAAAATAACGATAAATTTAAACAAACCTAATTTATGTTATTTGCCGTTAAGCAAGAGCTTCTAACAAATTGTGTCTTTATTAAAACTTTTATTATTACAACAAATAATAATCTTTACATCAATGTTTTTTTTTAATTTTCAACTTATAACTAAGTTTAGTTCTGTTTATGTATAAATTAATTATTCTAAAATATTTAAGCAATGTTATCAAAATATATTGAAAAAAAATCAACATAGATAATATTAAACAATTTAGTGCCATGAAAAAAAAACGTGAGAGAGCATAAGATATCCTGTTATAACAACAACACTTCCAATCATAATAGGAAATCCAACTTTAAAATATTCATTAAACGAAAACTTATAACCATGTTGCTCTGCAATCCCAGCACAAACAACATTTGCCGATGCTCCAACTAATGTACCATTTCCACCAAGGCATGGTCCGAATGCTAATGCCCAAACAAGTGGTTGTAATGGTAATCCTAACGATTCATTTTCTGCTAAGGATACGACAATTTTAACCATCATTGTTGTCACTGGAATACTATCAACAAATGCTGATGTAATTGCTGAAATCCATAAGATTATTATTATAGCAACAGCCAATCGCGATTCTTTCGAACACGCAAACACAACATCTTCTGTTATTTTCCCAATTAAACTTATTAATCCAAGACGTGCAAGACATTCAGTTATAATAAACATTGCAGCAAAAAATAGTAATGTTGTCCATTCTATTCTGTGCATCAGTGCATCCATATCGTCTCTGAAAAAAAACATTCAGATACAAAAATAAGCATCAAAATACGTTTTTATTTTACCTTTTAGATATTATCAACAGAAGCATTACACCTATTAGTGCACACCATCCTAAAGATAACCGTTGCAGTTCAGGTACAGATTGTACAAAAAATAGGCAAATTATAAAAATTAATGCAAATCCAGACTGTACCAAGAGGAATTTATTTTTTATCGGATACTATAAAAAAAGAAAATGAATCATAACATTAAAAAAATAATTTTACATTCGACATACCGCTTTCTGTAATTCTTCTAAAGTCGTTTTATATCGTTCCGAATCCACTGAACATGCTTCCGCTTTCTTTAGTTGATGTTTTAAAATTTTTACTTTTTTTATCAATGTTTGACGAACAAGTTCCCCGTTTTTAGAGAATGGTGTCAATGAAGCTGCAGCACGTTCCCATACTGTTATTTCATGTCGTAAATTTTTTAGTAGCTTTGGTTCCGTAAAACGTAGATCGTTTATATTACGATATTGTAGTCGAAGATGAATGCATGTTTGAATTACAACAATAAAAACGCCTATTGACATATGCAGAGTAAACTTTAGAAATGTTATTCCCTAAAGTAATTTTAAAAACCGTTTACAAAAAGGAAATAAGATAAATATAAATTAATGGACTTACATGTTTAGCGATATACTGATTCGAGGTTATTATAACGTTTGGTGGATCGCCAATAGGAGTCATTGTACCACCAATATTTGCATGCATAATTATTCCCATTAAAATTGGAACTGGATTCAACTCCATAACTTCACACAATCTAATTTTAATAGTTTTTATTATTTTTAATAATTAATTATTATTAATATTAATTATTTAAATAATTTCTGTTGTTATCTTTGAAAGAATAATATTTTTTATTTTACCTGATTGTAACAGGTGTCATCAAGAGAACCGTTGTCACATTATCCAAAAAACTGGAAACCAATACGGTTATTATACATAAGCAATGAAATAGTGGCCAAATTTTTCCATTTGTTACCTTCAACATATAAAATTATACAACTATGGACATAACAAATCAGAAAATAGTATTTTACCTTATATGTATACACAGCAATGTAGTCAAAAATTCCAGTTTCAGTTAATAAAGCAACTAAAATCATCATACAAAACAGAAGCAGAAGTGTTTCAATATCCATCCACTCTACAAGCTCTCGCATTGTAGGACGATCGTCCAGGTATCCTAATGCTGCAATGGCCATTGTAGAAACGATAATAGCTGCAAATGTTCGATGAACAACCTAGAATAAAATTCAGAAAGAGCGTATCGTATATAGGTATTAGAACAAAGTTTTTAAAAATGTACACTGTTAATTTTTTGAAATAATTTTTAACGGTGTAATACAACAAATAGAAAAAAACGGTGTAATTGAACAAAAGAAGGCGATACACATTTGTTTTTTTAAACTAAATTGAAGCTTATTTTATATCTAACTACTTGTGAGAGTTTGGGACTAGCGATATTTTTTGTTTTAAAGATAAAATTCGTTGTGCATATGACTGTCGGGAATCAGTTTTTTTTGTTCTGAAGGAAAATTATAAAAATGTTATAAACTAAGAGATTTTTTTTATGTTAAATATCAAATATTTTATTATTGAATGATCTTTTTAAAATATTATAAAAATTATATACATATGTACAATAAAGAAAATATGAGCAATTTCAGCATAAATCCACAAAAGCGCTTATTGGTATGTACATTAAATGAAGCTTATGTGGAGTTTAAAAATAAGTTTCCTGATGTGAAAATAGGATTTACTAAATTCACGTCCCTTCGACCATAAAAATGTATAAAATTATCCCAAGGAATTCATTATGTGTGCGTGTGTTCTATACATCAAAATATAAAACTAATAATTCAACACTCTAAGATGTCTTGGATTACTGATGCTGCTTTCCAGAATTATAAAACATTAATTGACTTTGTTTCATGTGGTGAATTAACAGAAGATTGTCATACTTTGAAGTGCAATGAATGTTCAAAAAAACTTCAACAACTAGAAGAAAGATTACTAAATGATTTTGACGTTAAAGGAATCCTTCAAGTCAAATATCAACAATGGATTACCACTGATCGATGTAATTTGGATACTTTAATAGAAACTGTAGAAGAATTTATGAAAAAATTTGTTTACCGTTTACAAATTTTGATACCACACAACTTTATAGCAAAACAGCAATCTACATTCATTGAGGAAAGAAAAAAAATTAGAACCAAGAGACTGCTTTGTTCAAGGGGATTTTTCTGAAAACTACGCCTTCATAATTCAGGATTCGGTTCAAGGTTATCATTATAATAATTCACAAGCTACTATTCATCCATTTGTCATTTATTTTAAAAGTGCTGCAGGTGAATATATTCAACACCGACGTTTTATACTCATTTCGGATATAAGCGATCACAACAGTACTACAGTCCATCTTTTCATTACAAAACTTATTGAATTCATCAGAACGCATATAAATTCTAATATTACAAAAATAATTTATAACACCGACGATGCATCTTCTCAATACAAAAATAAACATAGCCTAATTAACTTATGCCACCATAAAAAAGACTTTAAGGTTGATGCAGAATGGCATTTTCATGCTACCAGCCATGGCAAGGGACCTTGCGATGGGATTGTTGGTACACTGAAGCGTGCTGTACACCGTTATAGTATGGGGAGCAGAGATATTATTGATACACCAAAAAAACTTTTCGAATGGGCTTTAAAATGGGAATCTAAAATGCGAATCATGAACTTTGGATACGCCGATAAAAATGAATATCAATTAACAAAAAAAAAATTACAAAATTGATATAAAAATGCGATTACTATAAGTGGTACTCAAAAATTTCATTCTTTTGTACCTTTAAATACTAAGACAATAAATGCAAAAATGTTTTCCAACTCAAAAGAATCTTTTAAATGTAAAATAAGTAAATAATTTTTAATAACTATATTTATTTTCTTTAACCTACATATATAATTCGTATAATACTTTAAAAAGTTTATTCAATAATAAAATATTGTAATTTAATGTTAAAATACAATCTTTTACTTTATGATTCCATAATAACATAATACGAACAAAATCCTTCTCCAGTCAAAAGTTCCTAAATAGATTTAGTTATTTATACGGCCTTTTTTGTTTACAGTCGAGACTCAAATTATTTTTTATAACAGTGACAAGTGATTACTAAAAGTGACAAATAAACATTTCATTTTTTTATGCCATCCAATACAAAGAAAATAATTGCAGAAGTGTTTTCCTATTCAAAAGAAACTTCTGTTTGAAAGATAAGTAAATCATTTTTAACAATTGTATTTATTTTATTTATTGTACTACATATATAATTTTTATAATATTTTAAAAAGTTCATTTAATAATAAAATATTTGATATTTAACATAAAAAAAATCTCTTAGCTTATAACGCTATTTTTATAATTTTCCTTCAGAACAAAAAAAAACTGATTCCCAACAGTCATATGCACAACGAATTTTATCTTTAAAACAAAAAATATCACTAGTCTATACACAAAAAATAATCAAAATTAAAAGGGGTCAAGTCAAAACGATGTTGAATCTTCGTGAAATTGCTCATATCCATTATGAATAGACCTAACAGATTTAAGTCCATATAAGTCACAAACTTGCGTCGAGTGGGGTGTACCATTCTATTCATTTCTGATAATCCTTAGTGGTAGAAATTTAAATAGGATTGCACATGAAATTAACAGCACAGCAAAAATTTTAAATATTATCAATAAGCTTTCACATTTTACTGCAGCAATTAGATAATTACAATTAGTTTATTAAGTATTGATTTAGAATAATATTCAAAAATACGAGTCAAAAATTTTATGACGCATTTTTTGTATGATACTAAGCTTGATATGTAGTCATCAATACTTCATAAGTAAACATTAAGTTATCTAATGGCAGTAAAATGTGAAATTTTAATCATAATATTTTAAAATGTTTTTAGTACGGTTACTTGTGAATTTAAATGTAAAATTTCTAAAAAAAACATTCTTTTACATATTTATCTGTGTCCTCGATTTTGAGTTACGGGCAATTTTTCTGTTCCGATTCCCACCGCAATGACGCGACAGATGGAGTAAATAAGAAAAAAAATATTGCGACGCTGATGCATAGGCTGACTCTACCACAGCTCTGGTAAATTAGTGTTCTGGATATATAATGAGCTAATATCCTAATATAGTATCCCCCAATCAAATACTTTAATTAAAAGCTAGCCAATGTTATAAACTTCGTAGTTCTAATTATAAAAATATTAAAGAAAGCAATAGTATCCCAACAAACATAAATTCTGTTGTACGAGAAAAAGTAAAAAAAAAATGTAACTGGAAGTGACAAACCGGAAGCTAGGATGCAGAACTGTTGTGAACCATACTAAATGTTTATGTACCATGATTCATCCAACATTGAAGCAATAAACAGGTGTTCGGGAGGACCCCCACCACTTATCCCAATACTGTCCAAAAACTAATCAATTCTTTGTCATTTAAGTCTTCATCTTTTTTCAAAGTGTCATTATAATTGATTAATGAATGAAGTCTGTATACTCTCAACAAACTTTAAAAACAAAGTGTGAAAAGTCAGCATTTGTATGGTAGACCACCCGCCACTTTGATCAATGTGTTCCAAAAGATGATAATTATCTTCTTACACTAATTGGAACCTTTTCCATAAGTTTCATCATAATCACTTCTTTATTGTAGGCTGTAGTGTGCATAAAGACACCGAAAAAACTTCAAAAAAGTACAAACAAAAATTTTTTACCGGAAGTGAAAAACCGGAAGTTGGGATGCAGAACTGTTGCCAACAAATGTTATTGAGCTTTCAAAAAACAGGTGTTTGGGACACCCCCACCACTTTGTTCACTATCGCTCAAAAACTAATCAGTTCTTTGTCATACATGTTTGCGTCTTTTTCCAAAGTGTCATCAAAATTCATTCACGAATGAATGTTTTATGCTCCCAACAAACATAAAAACTTTGTGGAAAAAATCAGCTGTTGTATGGTGGACCCCCAACCCTTTATCCAATGTGCTCCAAAAGCTGATAAAATCTTTCTCATGTTATTTAAAAGCTTTTCGCAACGTTTCATGAAAATCGATCGGTAATTGTAGGCTACAGTAGGGATAAACACTTGGAAAAAAAACTTTTTAACCGGAAGTGACAAACCGGAAGTTGGTATGCAGAAATATTGAAAACTGTAATAAAACCTTATATACTAAGTTTCAATAAGACCATAGTCCGGGATTAGAAGTTATTGAAGATTTACACTTAGAGGTGTTCGGGAGACCCCCCCCCCCCCATTTTGTCCAAATTTGAAATGAATCCAGATCTTCCATTTTCAAGTGAACCTGTATCATTTGCCAAAGTTTCATCAAGATCCTATGCAGAAAATTCAATTCATTTTTTTATGTTTAATACATTCATCATACGTGAATTGTTTTTATTTATTCTGGCCTACTATAATCCATCGAGGCATCAAACAAAATATATATTATCGAATATTGAAAATAAAAATAGCAACCAGAAAAATCACTATGAAAAATATTTTTTAGGATAAAAATTTGGATTAGTCAAGAAATATTATTTTAAGACTTTTATTAAGTTATAATTCTATTAATTCATATTTCTTTAAAACAAATAAAATATCTACCGTGAAAATCTACCTATTTCATAATAATCTCTCTATTATTAGCATAATTAAAATCTGATTTGTGTTTCTGTTTTTGATTTTGATTTTAGAGAGAAAATAGATTAAATTCGAATAAAAAATATGAAGAGGCTGAAATCTCAAGGCTCTGAGATATCAAGACTTCGGTCTAGGTTAGGAATTTTGATATAGTTTTCGGCAAAAAACTGTTATGAGGAAATTGTTTTTAGTTTTGAGCAGTGATGTATATCAAACATAAAACTATTGGTTAAAGTACATGTATTTTTTATCTCTGTTTAGAAATTTATAACAAAACAAACACGAAACATCAATACGTTGCCTGAAAATTATAACAGAGCATAAATTAACATAATTTAGTGAAAAGATGATACAATCACCAAAGTATTCAAAAACCTTTCCATTTAGATTTTCGAGAAAATATTTTAAAAGTGAAAATCATATTTCTTTCAAAATTTCAAAAATATTCTAAAAATTATAATAAAAACAAAAATTTAAGCTTTTTTCTAAATTTTAAAAAAACTCCAAAAACATTATTACAATATCAAAGATTTTTTTTTTCTAATAAAAAGTGTTGTGTAGTAGGAATTACAAAATGTGTCACAACAACACATAGATACCTTTTAAGACGTAGGTCCCACAACAACATGCGTCTTGAGGTATAGGTGGACGCTTTTTTTAAATCTTTGTGGATTGAAAGCACTCGAGATTATTGATTCGGGCAAAGCATTCCATTTGTACGATGTACCCACAAAGAAATCCCTTTGCATTTTATTACTATGACAGTGAGTAATCTCGACAGTCCAAACACCTGCACAAACCGATTGACGAGTCAAACGGGGAAAAACATATATCTGAAGCATTATGGACCTGATTTCATCCGAGCACTGCTGATGACGATATTTATAAAAAACAACGAGATCAGCAACACTGCGACGATGTTGTAGGGAATCAAGATCTAATGTTAAATTTCGATCACCAACAATTCGTATAGCACGCTTCTGAACAGAGTCAAAAAGGGCTAGGATAGTAACAGATGCAGCGCCCCAAACTTGACAACAATACTCCATACAGGGATGAATATAGGACTTATAAATGTGGAGTAATTGATGCGAAGTAAAATATTTTTTACATCTATTGAGGAGGCCGAGTTTTCTTGACGCGCTCTTTGCCATGGCCATTATATGATCGTTCCAGAGTAAGTCATTGGATATTGTGACTCCCAATAAACGGATGCTTTCACATTCGTCTATTTGGTCGTCACACATATTAATTGAAATATCGTTGGGAAACTCGGTCTTTGATCTGGAAACAATCAACAGCTGTGTTTTGGTGGAATTAAAATTGACCAAATTTTTGTCACCCCAATCGGCGACTTTTTCCGCCCGTCTCTCCGGGCGGGATTCATTCTTTCATGCATTTTACCCTTTGAAGATAGGGGAACGAATGACTTGTGCAGTGTACTATCATCTGCAAAACTATTTATTGGGTTACTGGTGATTTGCAACAGTTTGTTGATATAAATTAGGAATAAAGTGGGAGATAAAACTGAGCTTTGGGGTACACCAGCGTTAATTAATTTGGACTCAGAAGAAAAGCCATCTATAGATACCGAGATGTATCGGTTAGACAGAAAATTTTAAATCAACTTCTACCTTTTGAATCTACCGACTGCGGGATGAAACCGTACGCAACGAGCTTGTTGATCAAGTTGGCATGCCAGATTCGATCAAATGCTTTTGAGATGTCTAATGCGATCACGTACGTTTCACCACCTTTCTCAAGTATGCTATTCCAAAGATGTGCCAAGCTTTTTTCAAAATTCTAAAAATATTCCAAAAACAAAATCAAAAATTGAATTTTTTTTTCAAAATTCTAAAAATATGTATTGCAAAAATTATAAAAAATTCAAAGTCTTTCCAATATTGTTAAAGTATTGCAAAAATTATAACAAAATCAAAAATACCAACTTTTTTCAAAATGCCAAAAATATTCCAAAAACTATTACAAAATCAAAAATTGAAACTTTGTGCAAAATTCTAAAAATATTTTAAAAATTCGAAATCCAAAACACTTTTCCAAAATTTCTTAAAATATTCCAAAACTAATAACAAAATCAAAAATACAAACTTCTTTAAAAATTCCAAAAATATCCCAAAAATTATAACAAAATCAAAAATTCCCATGTCAAATTCCATGTTCAATTAAATTTCATGTCATACAAATAATAATTCATTTTCTTCCAAAAAATTGGGTAAAAAAATGAAAATCATTATTTTGACACACTTGAAAACATTTTTTTGATAAACATAAAATGCAATAATCTTTAGTTTTTGGTCTCACATACCAATCCCGACCATCAAGATTTCTCTAAATTCAATTTTCCTACTAGTAACCACTTTAAATGAACCTTTTTTTAGCAAAAAATATGCAAATTTCCTTGTTTTGACACACTTGAAGTTTTTTTGACACACTTCCGGTACAATTATCGAGCACATCGTCCGGCTCTTTCCTTTGAGTATACCTATTTTTAAAAACAAAAATTTTTGAAATCCTTCCAACGGTTTTATAGATTTCGTAGGTTGTGACGGCCGTAGTGTAGAATTCCATTCCAAAGCGGGAAATGAGTCATTCAGATTGCATAAATGTTGGTATCTAAATTTATTAAGTTTTAAGGATTAAAACTTTCAGGCTTTTAGGTGACAAACCTGTTTTTTTTAATTTGAGAATAAAGAACTTTGCGTTGCTGAAAATAAATTATTTTCCTGCAAACCTAAATAAGAGATTACCAAAAAATTTTCGGTATCCATTTTGTTCGAATTATGCAGGAAAAAATAAGAAAAAGTGATAAAGTGACCATTCAATAGATGTCGAGCTACCCTTTTTAAAAAGAATGTGAAATTTATCTAGAATTTATTGGTTTCTTGCTTAGTTTTTAACTAGTTTTTTTAAGTGTAGTAAACATATATTTTCCTTACCTCCCATATAATCAATCCATATAAAAGTATTAACAAAGCTGCAGCACACATAACTCCAACATTAATATTAACTGGTGATAAGTCAATTCCAATATTAACAGTTAAAATTTTATCGGTATTAGTCCACATTTTCAAGCATAAACGACTTTTATCAGACGGTTTAATTAATAAATATTTTACTGGATCTATTTCAAACTCATAACGTTTTGAGATAATAGGAGATTCAAAGTTTGGCAAGATTTCTAATGCAGTCCTCCATTCATCTGTTACTAACTTTAAAAAGAGATCATATTAAAAAAGAGATCTTTAAGAACTAAACATTTATAATGTTATGCTTACATTTGCATTTGATGTTGAAACAAAATCGGATGAGTTATCAAATGCCGATTTTGAGACATGTTGTACGGCCACTGATAAATAGTTTTTTGTTTCATTTGTATATTCCTCTAATGAAAATGCTCCAGCCATTGTTAAAACAAAACGGTTTGATTTGGGCATTGTGGGTAAGTAAAAAACTATTAAAAAACAACGAAAATTATATATGAAAATATCTAAAACGTTTACTTAAATACTTTTCGAATGTCCTGGTTCTACTAATAATTGTTTGGTTCCAATTTTTTTTTCCTTTTTCGATGTTAATATTAATGTGAAAATAATCCAAGCAATTAATAGAATTGTCATTTTTGAATATATCCGCCAATTAATGGGTTGACCGGTGTCCTGTAACGTATCATTATTATCAACTTTGCCTAAGCTTGATGATTGTGTTGAAACTGTTTTAAGTGGTTTTATTTCAGCAATAGTAATATCATCTATACCAGAACTATCTGGTTGACTGTGGTCTGTTACTCTAATTGTAATGAATTCTGATTGATCAGCACCCGAATCGTTGTCATGTTTTTGGTCATTAAACGTTTCTTGGTTTTGTTCTTCTTCTGGTAAATTTCCTAGTTTTAATAAAATACGTATAGTTATTTAACATGTTATATTATTTATTATTACGTTTGCTATATAAGAAGGTTATTCAAACGACAGCTGAGGTTAATATTTTAGTTTTTATAAAACCCTCGTTTATATATTTTTAAAAATGTATGCTAGTTTCGAAAAGCTACCAATCTGGATGATAATCGATAGCGTTGTTTTATTTTGTAAGGTTGACGAATGCGCGAAAAAGTCACATTCAAACTACTTTCAATCAAAAGTGTTGTGTAATATCTGTTACAATATGCGTCACACACAACACAAACATACCTTTTAAGACCTAGATCCCACAACAACATGCAATCAGAGATGTTGTGTTGATAAACGAAATTTTTAAAATTTCCTTTTTAAGAATGAATAGCTAAACAATAAATGCTCTTATATAATAAAATATGACATGGGCCGAAAATTCAGAACAATGGTGACAGTCGTGAGGTTGGTAACCTTTGAAATTGTTTTATTAGGAGAACAAATGCTTTCAGATGTATGTTGATTGGACTACTAGTGGATCACCCACATACAAGTTATAGTTTAAAATTAAGTCTTCAAGTAAGGTCGTTGATAAGAATTGAGTGAATTGATTAAATTAATACAAGTGAGACACTTGTTGACATGAATCATACGGGTCATTCTTTTACAAACCGAACAGATTTGGACAAAATCTGACGGACATATTTTGGTTTGGCTGAAATTTTTTTTACAGGTTTTATATAGAAAAAAAATAATGCAACGCTGATGCATAGGCTGACTTCACTACAGTTCTGGAAACATAGTGTTCTGGATATATAGTGAGCTAATATCCATAAAATACTTTAATTAAAGGGTAACCAATGTTATAAATTTCGCGTAGTTCTAATTATAAAAATATTAATAAAACAGGATTATCCTAACACACATAAATTCTGTTGTACGAGAAAAAGTAAAAAAAGATTTCAACCGGAAGTGATAAACTGGCAGTTGGGATGCAGAACTGTTGTGAACTGTACTAAATGCTTATGTTCTAAGATTACTCTAATTCGATTACTAAGTACAGGTGCTATTGAGATTTTAAAAAAACAGGTGCTCGGGGGACCCTCACCACTTTGTTCACTATCACTCAAAAACTAATCAGTTCCTTGCCATACATATTTGCATCTTTTTCCAAAGTGTCATCAAAATTCATTGACGAACGAATGTTGTATGCACCCAGCAAACATTGAAAAAATGGTGACACAATAAACAGGTGTTCGGGAGGCCCCCTACTAACTATCCCAATATTGTCCAAAAACTAATCAGTTCTTCATCATTTAAGTCTCCATCTTTTTTCAAAGTGTCACTAAAATAGATCAATGAATGAAGTCTGTATGCTCCCAACAAACTTTAAAAACAAAGGGTGAAAGTCAGCAGTTGTATGGTAGACCTCCCGCCACTTTGATCAATGTGTCCTAAAAGATGATAATTATCTTCTCACACTAATTGAAACCTTTTCCATAAGTTTCATCATAACCACTTTATTATTGTAGGCTGTAGTGTACATAAAGACACTGAAAAAAATTCAAAAAATTTTAAAAAATTTTTTTACCGGAAGTGAAAAACTGGAAGTTGGGATGCAGAACTGTTGTGAACCCTACTAAATGCTCATGTACCAAGTTTCATCCAATTCGATTTTCAGGTACAAATGTTATTGAGATTTCAAAGCAACAGGTGCTCGGGGGGCTCCCACGACTTTGTTCACTATCGCTCAAAAACTAATCAGTTTCTTGCCATACCTATTTGCATCTTTTTCCAAAGTGTCATCAAAATTCATTCACGAACGAATGTTGTATGCTCCCAACAAACATTGAAAAAATTGTGACACAGTAAACAGGTGTCAGGGAGGCCCCCCACCACTTATCCCAACATGCCTAAAAACTAATCAGTTCTTTGTCTTTTAAGTCTCTATATATTTAGTATGACCATCGTATTCTACGTTTAATTTCCTATAAAAAACGCATTTTAAATTAATGAAGAAATGATTTTTACTGTAAGAAATAAATTAATTTATCGAGCGCGGAACGACAAAAAATTCCATTGATGGGTCATTCTTTTACATACCGAACAGATTAGGACAAAATGTGACTACAACATTTTTGATTCAGCAGAAAAATTTTTTACGGGTTCTATATAAACAAAAAGATATACCTACTTGTTCGAGGATTTTTTCTTTTTTTTTAGGGGAAATATAGAGCGAATCTAAATTTCGAGAATTTTGTGATTTTTGGCTTGAAGACTTATTTTCAAAGATTCATAACTTCGGTTCTGGTAAAGATAGACACTTTTTGTCTGTTTTATTTTAAAGTATAAAGATGGAATTTAAAAAAAACTGGTATGTATGAAAATTATTAACAAATTCCTATTGTTATAAACAAATAAAATGATAAAATTCATTTTTGGTCTTTCTCACAAAAAAAAAGAGCGTTTAATATGACCAATGACCATCGTATTCTACGTTCAATTTTCAATAAGAAACGTATATTAGAAACGAAGAAATGATAGTACATTATTTAATTAGGAGCTAAAGTGATACTTTTATGTTGAGTCTATAGTTTGACAATTATAGACGATACACAAAAAGTCACTTTAACTCCGAATTAAAAACACTATTTTTCGGCAAAAGTTATAATTTTTTATAAATATGAAATTAATGCATCAAACTTTTTATAAATATGAATTTTTATCGTCATAATTACTTCCAAACAAGAGAACAAAACATTTAAATTTGTATGAATAAAATTTTTTTATCAAAGCAGCCTTTTCAAAATTTCATAATCCAATTGAAATAGTTGTTATTTTGTTGTCATAGTTATACAATAATTCCAAATTTCATTATCCAATGAAACTGTTTGTTATGTTTTGTTGTCATAGTAACATACAATAATTCAAAATATCATAATCAAATGAGAATCAACTTATTTTTTGTTGTCATAGTTATACAATATGTTTGAAGAAATAACAAATGCTACTTAACAGTATCCGTAATATAAAAGTAGGGTCTGCGTCGGACCAGACGGTGGAAGTTATACTTCTTTGGCCCTTCGCTCGCACACACGCACTCAGACAGACAGATAGGATACAGTAAAAAAAAATAACTAAAAAAACAAAAATATTATTCAAAATAAATAAAAAAAAAATATTCAAAAAAAAAAATATTATCCAAAAAAAAAAAAAATATTATTCAAAAACAATATTATTCAAAAAAAAAATATTATTCAAAAAAAAATATTCAAATAAAAAAAATTAAATAAATAGAAAAAAACATTATTCAAAAAACTAATAATTATTAATTACTTATAGAAGGTACCCGCACGGCGATGCCCGTGCTTCCCAGATAAAGTGGTTGAAAACTGTTTTTTTTTTGAGTAAATTCTCCTATAGTTTTTTTTAATGTCATTTAATTTAACTTATTTTATTAGTAATATATAAAAAGTTTGAAAAAATGTAATAGTATCGGGTCATTCCATGGAAACATAAGCCTCAATAGTTGCAATGAAGTTTATGTTGTGTGGAATATCATTTTGCAGTCAACAAAAGCCATTAAGTAAATGGCTCTAAAGCTATAGATAAATTTAAATGTATGTTAAAATTAAAACACATTGACAGACAAATAATAATTAAATAATTTTTATAAATGTAGTTGGCAAAATATTAAGGTTAGAAAAAAGTTAAAATTTTATTCCAAAGATTTAATTCAAATAATTCAATGTGTCACGAACAATTAGGTGAGCGTAAATATATTTGTTTATTGGATGTCACAATTGTCAATTACTTACTCCGAAACCACCGTACTCGTCATACAAAATAGGTACACTGGTTCATTGCTATTGGTTTAGCGTCCTATTTCATGTAGACTTATAATCATTTATCAATCCAGAAATTTTTCTGTTCTGAAGAGGGTCGTATTGCAATTTGCAAATATATTTTATCGATTGTCTACATTGATGCATATGCTAGATGCATAGGCTAAAGAATACCACCATTTTTAGTGAATATTTTTGTTTAACGGGTTTTATCGCTTTATGGTCATCGTCTTATTTCGACATTCCTTCCCACAACTTAAAACAAAAATTGGAAAAAATAATAAGAAGACTAATTTCATTTGTAAATTCAGACTTATATATTATTATTAAAACAGTCAAATCACAACGTTTGTTAACATATTTGCATATATTTTATAGATCCCTTGCAATAACAAAAATAGTTTTGAAAGTAAAACACTTTAAACCTGTAGCTTTGATATTGTTCATAATCTTTTTCTTCGGTACTAAGGTTCCAATGTAAATTCTTGGTTCATCAAAGTTTCTAAGAAGAGGAAAAGAAATGTCAATTTCCAATTTTTGGAACATGTGATGGCAGTTCTGCTAATGCAAGCAGGTTTGTTTAATCATATATAAGCAATGCTTATATGTATCGTATTGGTGCTAATGCATAGAAATATGTACATATTTTATATAATTGCAAACCATAAGAACATATTTGTTGTAAATTAGAAATATGTATTTGTAAAAAATAATTTAACATAATTTTCATATAAATGTACATATTTGTTTGTCACATTATGCATTAACTATTCATTTTAATGATAATTCCGAAAAGTGAAAAAAAAATTGATCAAAGATAACTAAGCGAATAATGTTTTAATATTATAAAATATGATTGATTTAGTAATTTCATCTTTATTACCATACAGCATAAGGTTGATTTACTAATTTCGTCTTTATTACCATACAGCATAAAGGTTAAAATATAACTTCAAACAGCGTGACGCGGTTTCTTGATTAACACCCCATCAAAATATTTACAACGAGCGCAAAGAAGTATAACTTCAAAAAAAAATGGCGTTACTTTTGATGTCGCAGGCTAAAAAGTAAGACTTTAGCTAACTCCCTAGCGTCAGTAAAGTTAAACTTTACAACCGTTTTCCGAAAAACTAATTTATCGAGCACGGGACGACAAAAAATTTTATAAATTTTTGTCGTCCGGCGCTGGAAAAATTAGCTTATTTGTAACAGTAAAACTCATTTCTCCATTAATGAAATATACGTTTCTTATTGAAAATTGAACGTAGAATACGATGGTCATACTAAACCATCTTTATTTATGTTAGATAACGACTAAAAATTGATTTAACATTTTATTTGTTTATAACAATAGGAATTTGTTAATAATTTTTATACATAACAGTTTTTTTTAAATTCCATCTTTATTCTTTAAAATGAAACTGACAAAAAGTGTCTATCTTTATCAGAACCGAAGTTATGAATCTTTGAAAATAAGTCTTCAAGCCAAAAATCACAAAATTCTCGAAATTTAGATCCGCTTTATTTCCCCTAAAAAAAAAGAAAAAATCCTCGAACAAGTATGTATATCTTTTTGTTTATATAGAACCCGTAAAAAATTTTTCTGCTGAATCAAAAATGTCTTAGTCACATTTTGTCCTAATCTGTTCGGTATGTAAAAGAATGACCCATATATGGAATTTTTTGTCGTCCCGTGACATTAAATTTATTTCTTACAGCAAAAATCATTTCTTCATTAATTAAAAACACGTCTTGTATGGGAAATGAAACGTAGAATACGATGGTTGTACTAAAAACTCATTTCGTGGGTGGGGCATGAGTAAAGATCGATTTGAACATTTTATTTGTTTATAACAATAGGAATTTGTTAATAACTTTCATTAATTTTAATTTCTTTTTGTAAAGTAGCATTTTTTATCTTTAAAATAAAACAAACTAGAAGTTTCTATCTTTAATAGAACCGAAGTTATGAATGTTTGAAAATAACTCGTCAAGCCAAAATTCACGAAATTCTCGAAATTTAGAACCGCTATATTTTCCAAAAAAAAATCCTCGAACACGTAATTCTCGTACACAGATTTAAACAGAGTGCAATTTAGTGAAAAGCGATAAGCTGACATTGTGTAAATCGATATTTCAGTCATGTAAAAACATGTAAGTAAAATATTTGCAATTTTTAAAATAAATGTTTTAATTTGTTTAAAATAACTATTTCTAAAATAACTTTTTTTACGACCAAATTATAAATTGTCAATTATGATACAGTTTTTAGTGATTTAATGCAGGGCATTTCCATATTGATTATTTATTATAATGAAATCACCTGGGTAGTAGTAATGTAATATAGTTATTACACACTAGTGCATAATGAAATAATAAACAATCCTAAATTGTCATGACAGCGGTTATCATGAAAAATTTATCAAATTTCAACAAACACAAAACTTGCGCATAATAAATTTATATTTTCAACAGAGAAGATAAACCATCATTTACATGCAACTTTTTAAATTATTTTTAAAATTTTTAACATTATAATTATGTATAGAGCAAAAACAATAGGGATTTTAAGATCGATTTAATATAGAACAGTTATTTTGTTTAACATAAAACTTGCTTTTAATCGTTCAGTATTTGATAACTAGTACCACGAATGGGATTGTCTTCTATCCAACTAGTAAGCCATGCACGATACAATTTTTTACCGCACTTGTTCTGCTGGGTTGCAAGAGACATTGTCTAAAGATCTACTCCATTATAGGGCAGTTTATGGTTTAATTATTCTAAAAACCGTATCACTTCATTTTTGCATTTTTTTTACAGAAACATTTCACCGAAACTCCACAACAACTTTGTAGTAAATGTAGTAAATGAAAAAAAAATATTAGGGTCGCTGAGTTCTGATATTAGTATCAGAACTCAGCGATCCCAATTCACATCTTGTGACTTGGGGCGGTCCAAATATTATAAGAAAACTCGGTAGTACTATTATTTTTTTATTGGTAATAAAATCTTGACAGTTCAAGACAGTGTAAAATATCTAAATCAATATCATAATTCGCGACAAGCGGCTTTTTTACTGACAAGTGTGACGAGAGTTATCCAATATATCGGCACACATCGCGAGTGTAACGAGGATATATTAACCATGTAAGAGGGTTTTGTGGTAAATGGATTCTTTTGGCTACTTTCAAAACTGGTTTACAGGCTGTAAACAGAAGTTGTTAACTCATTGACAGTTTCAAGTCCCCTGGATATTCCTTTGGTAACTTTTGTGGTATTATAATCTTACAGCTTGTATAGAGCAACTCATATATAACTACAAAAAAAGCTGAATCTGCTCAAAATCTCCAAAAGCTGTCAAGAAACCAATAAACGCAAACATAATATCTAGAAAAATGAAAGAAAGAATTCTCCGTTATTTCGTATGACACAATATCTCTGTCTTTCTTTCATAGTGTAAAGTGACATACAATACAATACAATGGAACGCTAAAATTAATTGACTGCGGGTTGGATTATTGTAATTTGTAAGGTCATGAATTACAGTTTCGGATATCATACGGTTTTCAGAACAAAGTATTTTCCATAAATGCAGTATTAAAAGAAACAAACATCTAAGGTCGTCTGGCAATATTATTAATATTTTTTATGAGTTTTGGCATCGACCATTTTGAAACATTTCTGCAATATACAAAAATCTCAAACGCATAATATTTTGATAAATTTTTAGCCGGTCATTCTTTGATATTATTATAAAATTTCTCTTAAATTTGCATCTTGTTATCTTATTACGAAGCAGTTGTCTCTGAAATAATTTCATCCGCATTTAGCGATTCAATATTGTCGATATAATTTTTTATCTATTTGTCTCTCCATGATACACAATCAGTTCAATGGTTCTTTCTTTTTCATTCCTTTCCTCGCGCTTTTTCGTAGTTTTTTGCATATTTGCTGGTGTTAAATATGTTAGATGATTGGTGATTAATGGAATACTCTTAGTATTATTTTTGTAAATCAAACTCTAACAAGTTAATATAGAGGAATTTAGTGAATAAATTAAATTGAAAGTAAAATATATTACAAAATCTTATTCTAATAAAACAATGATTCACATGTTGGTGAGATTCCTTGTTAATTGAGTGAAAATGAACTGGTTTAGTTTTCAGCATTTTCCTATTTTACCCCCGTTAATGAAAAGTTAATTTTTTTTTTATAAATAGAAAGATTAGGTCCTCTGCATCCTTATTCTGAAAAAAAAAATTGCGGAAATAAAAGGATCAAAAGGTGTAGGGGGGCGGTGTCTATTTTTGATTAAAGGTCTGCAAGGTCACAGAAGCGAGTCAAATAAAATCAAAATAAAAACGAATAATTATATAACCCTGTTCACCAAGGTAAAATTGAAAGTTTGATCCTTTATAACTTTTGATCCTTTCATTTCCGCAAATTGTTTTTTTCATAATAAGGATGCAGAGGACATAATCTTTCTATTTATCTAAAAAAATCAACTTTTTATTAACGGGGATAAAATAGGGTTGTACCCTTTTCATACTTGTGTAAATATACATAATATTAAAAAAATGTAATAAAAAATAATTGGCAATCTATAACTTAATGTTCATAAGAAATAGACTAAGAGCCCGTGACGGCCAGACCTTCGTTATTTTATAAAATCTGAAAGTTTTTCTGCGCATCCCACCTACTCAGATAGGATCGATCAGACTATGAAGTTTGGAAGTGGCTTTAGCAGGTAACAGTTAACAAAGGCGTATTAAATTAATCCAAAGATCCGTGAAAGTACAAAGTGTAATTCTTTTATATTCTCTTCTGGATAGTATTTAAAATTACGTCATCCATTGCCAGACACTTTATATCGTGCCAACTTCCTTCCAGATATCCTTAAGCTTTAATAAATTGTAATTAAACTTACGTTATAGCTACGGTGACCATTTTTTGGCAAGGAAAATACAGGACATTAATAAACTAAAAAATGATGCTTCATTACTGTGCTCTCGGTTCATGATAGATATAATAGGTAATACGTAATTAAATACGGTGAACGAATAAAAAAATTAATTATGTAAAAAGCATACACTGATACACACACCCTCAAATACTTAATTTGTTTCCTAAAAATAATTAAATGGTCATTAAATTCCTATGAAACAAGAATTTAGGTGGTTTTAGTTAAATATATGTCCTAATTTTTAAAATGAAAAAATATGGAGGGGCTGAAATCTCACAGCTCTGAGATATCAAGACTTCGGTCTGGGTTAAGGATTTTGATGTAGTTTTCGGCAAAAAACTTTTATGAGGACATTGTTTTTAGTTTTGGGCAGCGATGTATATCAAACATAACTCTTTCTTAGTACATGTATTTTTTTATCTCTGTTTAGAAATTTATTACAAAACTAACACGAAACATCAATACTTTGCCGGAAAATTATAACAGATCATATATTAACATAATTTAGTGAAAAGATGATACAATCAGCAAACTACTCACAAACCCCTCCATTTAGCGTTTCGAGAAAATATTACAAAATAACAAATTCATATTTCTTTCAAAATTCCAAAAATATTGTAAAAATTAAAACAAATGAAACTTTTTTCAAAATTCTAAAAATATTCCAAAAATTATTACAAAATCAAAGATTAAAACTGTTTTCAAAAATTCTATAAATATTGCAAAAATTATAACAAAATCAAGACACAAACTTTTTTCAAAATGCCAAAATTATTTCAAAAATTGTAATAAAATCAAATATTTCAACTTTTTCAAAATTCTAATAATATTCCAAAAATTCTTACAAAATCAAAAATTAAAACTATTTCCAAAATTCTAAAAATATTGCAAAAATTAAAACAATATCAAATATTGAAACTTTTTTCGAAATTCCAAAAATTATAATAAACTCAAAAATTTAAAAATTTAAAATTATCAAAATTCTAAAAATATTCCAAAAATTCTTACAAAATCAAAAATTGAAACTTTTTTCAAAATTCTGATAATATATATAAAATTCAAAAATTCCATTTTTTTTTCAAAATTCAAAAAATATTCCAAAAATTCTTACAAAATCAAAATTTGAAACTTTGTGCAAAATTCTAAAAATATATATATAAAATTCACAAATTCAAAAATTCTATTTTTTTTTTTCAAAATTCAAAAAACATCGCAAAAATTATAACAAAATCAAAAATTCAAGCTTTTTCCACATTCTAAAAATTTTGCAAAAACTATTACATAATCAAAAATACAAACTTTTTTCAAAATTCCAAAAATATTTCAAAAACTATAACAATTTCAAAAATTTCCATGTCCAATTTCATTTTCAATTACATTTACGTCATAAAAACAGCTACATTTTTTTTTTCCAAAAACTTGGCTAAAAAAATAAATGAAATCATTTTTTGACACACTTGACAACATTTTTTTGACAAACTTATAATGCCATAATTCTCTATAATAATAATAAATTTTCATGTCATACAAATTATTAATTTTATTTTTTTCCAAAAAATTGGGTAAAAAAGTAAATAAAAATCTTTCTTTTAACACACTTGACAACATTTTTTTGACAAACTTATAATGCAATAATCTAGATTTTGGTCTCACATACCAATCCCGACCATTAAGATTTCTCCAAATTCAATGTTCCTACTAGTAATCGTCCAGCGGTTTTCTAGATTTCGTCGGTTGTGACGGCCGGCCGACAGACATACACTTTTTTTTTTGCTTTTTTAGAATCAGTAGGTCCTAAAACGTCGATAAATGCCAAAAAACTGGGAGTAAGAATTTCACTTTGAGCTCATGAATGTAATACTTAGGTCTTTCAGACCGAAGTAATAATGCAATCGAGAAAATTTAATGTTCGAATAAGAATTAACTGAGCATTTTTGTTCTCGAAAAAAATGTGGTAAAAATGTAGGTACCAACTACCACCAACAGCGCCATCCTTGAAGATATATTTTTAGTCAGAGTTTTGAAAAATTGCCACCAAATTTTAAATCATTTTTTATATGTCCTATCAATTCCCTTTCCGATGAGTTATAAACGACTAAAAGCTGTTCAGTCAATCATTAGCAATCGGTAGCCAAAATTACTCATGTTCCGCCAACTCGTAAAACTTTGACGCTACCCTGTTTCATCCCCATATCGAAATCTCATTTTCCAAAAGAAAAGGTATTTCCATTTTGTTATTGGCTATCTCTGTGTACGAAATTGTATCGAAATCAGAGAAGATCAGTTCAGATGCTAGAACAAATTATGTTACTGTGACGCGAAATTGCTCAGCATAGAAATATTCTAGCTATTTTTTTCATTTAGGTAAACGTTTTTAGGATGAAAATATTCAATAATTATAACTGACACGAGCTTACTTCGGTCTGAAAGACCTAAGTATTACATTCATGAGCCAAAAGTGAAATTCTTACCCCCACTTTTTTGGCATTTCTCGACGTTTTAGGACCTACTGATTCTAAATAAGCAAAAAAAATGCATGTCTGTCTGTCGGCCGGCGGGCCGGCCGCCGTCCGTCATTACCTACGCTGCAGGGAAAACCGCTGAAGGGATTTCAAAAATTTTTTTTTCTAAAAATAGGTATACTCAAGGGACAGGTCCTAAAGAACGCTGTGTTCGATAATTGTACCGAAAGTGTGTCAAAAAAAATCATTATGTGTGTCAAAAATAGCAAATTTTCATATTTTTGGCTTAAAAAACGTTTATTTTAAGTGATTACGAGTAGGAACATTAAATTTGGAAATTTGGATTGGTATGTGAGATCAAAAACTAGATTATTGCATTACAAAATGTTGTCAAGTGTGTCAAAAGAAAGATTTTTATTTATTTTTTTACCCAATTTTTTGGAAAAAAATAAAATTAATTATATGTTTGAAATGAAATTTTATTATTATTATTGAGAATTATGGCATTATGAGTTTGTCAAAAAAATGTTGTCAAGTGTGTCGAAAATAAGA
Source organism: Diogma glabrata (assembly GCA_963693315.1). Taxonomy (NCBI): domain Eukaryota; kingdom Metazoa; phylum Arthropoda; class Insecta; order Diptera; family Cylindrotomidae; genus Diogma; species Diogma glabrata. Next base: position 189,472,034 of record OY856186.1, on the reverse strand, counting down.
TTTTTATTTATTTTTAACCCAATTTTTTGGAAAAAAATAAAATTAATTATATGTTTGAAATGAAATTTTATTATTATTATTGAGAATTATGGCATTATAAGTTTGTCAAACAAATAACGTCAAGTGTGTCAAAAAATGATTTCATTTATTTTGTTAGCCAATTTTTTGGAAAAAAAATGTAGCTGTTTTTATGACGTATATGTAATTGAAAATGAAATTGGACATGGAAATTTTTGAATTTGTTATAATTTTTAAAATATTTTTGGAATTTTGAAAAAAGTTCGTATTTTTGATTTTGCAATAATTTTTGCAATATTTTTAGAATTTTGAAAAGAGTTTTAATTTTTGATTTTGTAAGAATTTTTGGAATAGTTTTAGGATTTTGAAAAATTTTAAATTTTTGATTTTATTATAATTTTTGGAATTTGAAAAAAGTTTGAATTTTTGATTTTGTAATAATTTTTGCAATATTTTTAGAATTTTGGAAAAGTTTGAATTTTTAAGAATTTTTGGAATATTATTGGAATTTAGAAAAAGTTTAAATATTTGATTTTACTCTAATTTTTGGAATATTTTTGGAATTTTCAAAAAAGTTTGATTTTATTTAATTTTTACAATATTTTTGGAATTTTGAAAGAAATATGAATTTGTTATTTTGTAATATTTTCTTGAAACGCTAAACGGAGAGGTTTTTGAGCAGTTTGCTGAGTGTATAATCTTTTCACTAAATGATGTTAATATATGATCTGTTATAATTTTCCGACAACGTATTGATGTTTCGTGTTAGTTTTGTAATAAATTTCTAAACAGAGATAAAAAAATACTTGTACTTTAACAAAGAGCTATGTTTGATATACGTTATATATACGCTGTCCAAAACTAAAACCCATGTCCTCAAAAAAGTTTTTTGCCGAAAACTATATCAAAATCCTTAACCCAGACCGAAGTCTTGATATCTCAGAGCTATGAGATTTCAGCCCCTCCATATTTTTAGTATTGAACTGCTAATCAATCACGGCAAGGCGTGCGATGATTGTTATCTATCAAAATATTGTAATTGCATGTGCTTGTGGTACACACAAATGTTGATTTCACATTGTGGTTTAACCAGGTTCATTGCTCATTGAATCAATACATAATTAACTTTCTGTGTGGAATGACAACAACCCTTGGAAGAACCAGCAGGGTTCACTGAAATAGTAGAAAAGAAGAGTCAAAAGATGAAGGCAAGATGTTTAAAAGGGGGCGAAAAGGAAAACCAGAGCCAACCATTTGAGGTCAAAATAAGATTTTGATGCACTGAAAAAAGTGTGTAGCTAAAATACAATAGACAATTGTCTGCTGAATTTATACTCAACGAACATACATATTTGATTGTTTTAACAAACATGTCATTATGTATATTAAAAAAGATATTATCGATTGTTGTACCTTCAACTGTTGGTTCATGAATTTTTCTAGGTAAATTTATTTGAAAAAATAGTTGGATAGGCATGAGTTTTGAGGGTATTTATTGAAATAAACATTTAAGTCCCCATCTAGATTAAAATTCACAAAGTTTTTCATAAGTCTATTTGGAACTATATTCTCATAAACTGAAAACTCTGACAGTTTGATATTTGAAATTTGTATAAATCTGTATGTATCCCAACAAGAACGTAAGACCAAAACAAATGGTATCTCAGGATTCTTTTAAAATTTATTTTATAATTGAACAATTCTTTCTACAATTTTAAAAATTTGCACTTGTAGCATCTGTTCTTACCCATTAGAGAGTTTAACACTTTGCTGATATAACATAGTTTTACAAATTATAAATCTGAAGTCCACTATAGACAATCTTAAGTTTCTTAATTTTAAAATAATTACCATTAGTGTTTCCCATTATTACAAAAAATGTTTGAAAAGCACTAACATTTGTTTTTAATTTCATAACAAATCTCATTCATAGATCAATCGTATAACGGAAACAAATTTATAATAAATAATTGTAAATATGCTTACCATGAAGTTTTTCTTGCTGCATTTGAAACGATGCCATACTGGGATCATGTCGAATTGTTGGCGGTAGGCATCTCCATACTTCCAGAGATTCTTCAGTAACATCACTTGGTGAAATAAATGAAAATATAGATTTTCTTCGTGATTTATTATTTTTTTTATTTTTAGATGAGTTTATTTTAAATCTTTTAAATAAACCCATTTCGCTAAAATTTGTTAATTATATTACTCGATTTTTTTTTAAGATTTTTTACTAAACTATCACATTTTTTGTAAAAGTAATAATAATTTTATTTTTATTATTTAAAGGATATAACCACAAATAATTTCACTATTTTGGAGAGACAATATATCAACACTCTGTTGTTGATCAACAAAATATTCAACTAAAACTGAGTGACGATTTTCAATATTGTTTGGAAAACTGGTATTTTTTTTTGTTTTGGAATATGGCCAATAAATAATTTAAAAGACTTCGTAAAAAAATTAAATTTCTGTAATAAACATAAAGTTTCTAAAAATAAATAAAATTTGAATAGTGAAAATGTCTGCGATATTTTCTTTCTGATCGCAATTTAATGATTGATAAAAATATTAGATTATAAATTTTATGATTAAATTTTACGCTAATATTTTAAGATTATTGGTTAGTAGTAAAACTGAAATACACTGACCCAAAAAATTATGATGGTTTCATGTTTACGTTACCATTGATGATGGGAAATTTATTTTTTTGGGAAATTTATTTATTTATTTTTGACAAAATTTGCTAAGATATAACAGTTTTCATATATATGTCAATGATCAGTTTGTACTTTGTAGTAAAAATGTCAAAATATTTATGGTTTAGATTTGCATTGGTATTTGAATAACAATTTTCACAAACGACAAACTGAATTTAAGGTTGTCCTTAGATTAGACACCTCCTGAAAAATATACTTTTTGAATTTTATAAGCAAGACACACAAGCCGGGATAGCTCAGTCGGTAGAGCATTGGACTTTTAATCCAAGGGTCCAGGGTTCAAGTCCCTGTTTCGGCGTTTACGTTTTGTAATTTGTTCGTTTTAGTTTATATAGCCTTGGGCTCATCATTAGAGCCATATCATTGATCATTGGCAATTTTAGAGACAAAAAATATAAAAACACATCCCTTAAATATATATCCAAACAGAACGACAAGAAAAGACAAAGTAAATAACGCACATAAATTTAAAAAAAAATACAAATGCGCAAACATGTCTATTTTTTTCTTAGATCAATTCATTTAGACTCGTGCTGCACATTTATATTTTATTCTGATAAATTAATATACACACCTACTCGTCGGTCAGACGACTTTACTAAAGAGGGAATTTGTGAGTTGTGATCTGATCTGATCGTACTGAGGTGCAACAGAATCAGATACATTTCTGATTTTCGAAAACACGACAACACGTTGTTTAATATTTCAAAAAATGAATTTGCATATAGATGATATTTGTAATTGATTGATTGATTTTGTTGATTCATCCAATTGCCATGACTTGTTCGGATTACTTTAATAGTTATTATCACGCTCATATTTTCTTTAACTGGTTGAAAGAAGTTATGTGATTGATGTTCTTTATTGAAGCTTGCAATCTACTCACACTTTTTGTTTCACATAATATTTAACAAATTCTTTTGCCGCTGTGATGGTGTTAACCTCCAGCCCAACCGATTCGGAATTTAATCCTTAATACTAAGCCTGAAATAAATTTCAGTTATCAGAGATCACCAACGAGGAGTTGTATTGAGCACTTGGTGTGAAGCACAATATCCGGCAATAGGCTGTTGAACGATAATATAAACAGACAGAAAGGCTCTGTTTTAGCTTAACACTTACCACCCTAACCCCCAATAACGTATAATACTTTCAAGCGACTCACATAACGTTTTATATTCATTTACCCATTTAAGTCCACCAGACACCGTATACTTTCACCAGAACTCGTTCAATAGAAACCGTAAGAACAAATGCTTAATAAAACAAACGATTTAAGATTAAACAAAAAGTTGCTAGAGAACTTCAATACATGACATTTCATAAACACTTAAGTAAACTTCTTCAAATTTTCAATCTTCAATCCAACCAAAAACAAGATCAAAATAAAATTAGGAATTCTTTTTAGGGACAAACAAGCCAATTTGTTTACTGTAACAAGTTTTAATTTCATAATTAAAGAATCAACACAACCAAATATCATAAACCTAAACAACATCAATCATACACCCTGCCTACCAAAATTAATCGGCATTTTGTTTTGTAAATAATTTGGATAGTTTTCAGCTCTTGAAATGAAACAAAAAATAATGAATTTAATATCAAACTATTACAGGATGTTAATATAACATATAATTAATTTGAATTATAGTAACAAAGCTGATTTAAGTTGTATGCATTTGTACAGTAGAAAATTTGTTTACAGCTCGTTAGGCAGCTAACAGATTTCGTGAGCAAATAATAAACGCTTGAATTAATACAAACGCTCATTAGATAGAAGAAAATTGCTTGCATTATATAATACTCATAGAGAATCAGTTTAATTTGAAACAAAACTTAAAGATTGCTAACTCTTCAGAGGATGTAATTTATTGAAACATGTTTATTATTATATGCACTCATAGTACGACCATATTCAATATTTGATACAAGTAGGCTTTAGAAGTATTTAAATTAATACGAATACAAGATGTAACAAAGATCAAGAACTCTTTATAAATTGAAAATAAGAAATATAACCAGCTGCAATATTTATGATTTGGTAGAAATTTAATGGATATACAATTAGAGTTAAAAAGTTGAAAATTATTAGGAGCAATTCGACAGTAAATCAGCTGTTTATATACCAAGGGCTTTAAACAGGATATTACGCTTGATGAGCGTAACAACTCAGTAAAGCCAGTAGATACAAGATTTTATGCTTACCCTAAAAAGCGTAAAATAATAGCTATTTATGTATTAAGGGTGTAAAGTATGTCTTTTCCGCTTGAGAGTGAAATTGTTGCTCGAGGCGTTAGCCGAGAGAAACAATCACTCGAAAGCAAAAAAGATACTTTATGCCCGAATTGCATACAAGATTTTTTGTACGAGTAAGATGCTCTATTATTTGCATAAATAAAAATACATATTTACACAAAATAGTAAAATATTTGTTTAGAAAATTATTTTTTTGTACGAGTAAACCGTAAAATGCACTTTTACAATTCAAAAACTGTTCGTAAAGCAGGCCCTTTTTCCAATTGAAATAACAATGCCAAAATTGAAATAACAATGCCTAAAATTGAAATAACAATTCCTAAAGCTATTACATATACATATATGATTACTATTATTCCGAAAAACTACTTGGATAAAATACTTTTCTAAAAAAATTTTTTGCTATTTTGTGTAAATATATGTATTTTAATTTATGCAAATAATACAGAATCTTACTCGTACAAAAAATCTTGTATGCAATTCGGGCATAAAGTATCTTCTTTGCTTTCGAGTGATTGTTTCTCTCGGCTAACGCCTCGAGTAACAATTTCACTCTCAAGCGGAAAAGACATACTTTATGCCCTTAATATATAAATAGCTATCTATATGCAAGTAGTTTTTCGAAATAATAGTAATAATAATAACTTTCGGCATTGTTATTTCAATTTTAGGCATTGTTATTTCAATTTTAGGCATTGTTATTTCAATTTTGGCATTGTTATGTTAATAGGAAAAAGAGGCCTGCTTTACGAACAATTTTTGAATCGAAAAAGTGCATTTTACGTTTTTTTTTTAACGGCGTTCATGCTCCATGTAGGAGCGTTGCCAGGCTAATCAGCTTCGAATATTCACCACGGTCATTCGCAACAGCGACATAATTACCATGGCAGCCAATTTTGTTAAGGTCGTTTACGTCCGTCTCTTATTGCAGTCGTGGTCTACCTTGCGGTCGCCCACTCCTTGGGGTACTAACGTACATTTTTCTAATCATTCCAGACTGTGAATCGGCTCGTAGAACATGCCCAAACCAAGCAATCCTGTTGGAACGGATACAACCTATTATATCTGGACCCTCAAGAAGATCTCTGATCTCAACGTTATATCGCGTTCTGTACTCTCCATCGTCTGTCTTAAGTGGACCAAAAATGTAGCGTACGATCTTACGCTCAAATACAGATAAATACGATTTGTCATTTTGTATAAGTGTCCACGTTTGTGACCCATACATCACAACTGCTTTAATCAACGTCTTGTATAACTTGAGTTTGGTGTTAGTGGATACATACGGTGATCCAAGAAGAGGTTTAATTGAGTGGAAAGTTCGATTACCTGCAGCGATTCGAGCTTTTATATCTGTAAGTGTTGAGTCAAGCATAGATCCCAAATATTTAAAAGATTCAACTCCCTCGCTGAGTTCCAGTCCTGTGGCATGGTTTCAGTTTGCCAGATCATTTGAACAAGTTCAAACAATCTTGAGGATAGAGTTTCACCACCATGTACAATCATTTCGGATGTTATATCGTCGATACCAGGTGCTTTATTGCATTTTAATTTTGACAGCGCCGCATCGAATTCCTCTTTGGTTGGTTCGTCTACATGTACTTTTGACGCACGAATAAGCTTTGATCGTCGTCTGACTTGATGCTGGTCACTTAAGTTGAGAAGTTTCTTAAAATAAGCGGCCCAAGTATCTAAAATATTTTTAAGATCTACTTGTAGCTCCCCATCTTCGTTTTGAATAGCACTCGATCTAGTTTGAGGTCCATTCTCTAAGGTTTTAACCTGTTGAAAGAAGTTACGTGAGTGATGTTCCTTATTGAAGCTTTCAATCTCCAATGTACGCACCTCTAAAGGATCGCACATCAAGAACACTCGAAAAGAAACGTGCTGTTACCAGCACGTGATCAATTTGATAACGAGTGTTTCGATTTGGTGAGACCCAAGTCTGCTTATCAATCGATCGATGCGGGAAGAAAGTACTGGCAATTCTCAAATTATTTGATAATGCAAACTCAGTGATTCTCTCACCATTATCATTCGAGTTCAAATGCAGGCTGTTGGGTCCCACCACATTTCCATAAGAGATATCTCTTCCAAACTGCCCATTAATGTCACCAAGAACCATAATGAAGTCGCGTGTTGTTGTTTGTTTCATAACCTCTTCAAGTGCTATGTAGAAATTATCCTTCTCGTCGATGGTTCAGGAAAAATTTCCTTCTCGTCGACCACTGAAGCTAAAGTGGTTGCATGCACGGCAATAAGAGAAATATTGTTGTATGTACCGCGTACCCTTAGATAGCAGATCCTCTCACTGACCGGGATGAATTTCATCACGGCTTCTTGTATACGTGCACCCGTGCAAACCAGTTCCTAATTCTCTTCGAGAAGGATGACCACTACAGTATAAAGAGTGACTATCCAAATCTTGTTTTCCTATTATTGGCTGTCTAATTTCTTGTAGAGCTATGATATCCATCCTATACCTATCAGCCTCTGTTTCTAGACTTATGAGAGCATCAGGAGCGCTCAGGCTGCGCACATTCCACGTTCCGATTCGGTAGTCTGGTCCTTTTTCACGTCCAGGTAAAATTCTGTTGTTTTGTCCGGTTCTGTTATTCTTTCTCTGATTTCCAAATTTAACAGAATAGTTTTTCTTCCGAGGTTAGGGTGTTAACCTTTGGCCCAACGCAAAATGTCGTGAATGGGTCCGTTCTGCATATTAAGGTCACCAGAAACAACCTTTTTACATGTTTAGAAAGCGAGCCGCTTGATCCAAGACAGACGCCCGCTCCCAGCCGCCCCTAACATGGAGAACAGACGCTTTGGTCACATTGGTTTAGAGGCACCAATTTGCCGTGATGTAGCGTCATTGACTAAGCAGTCTTTGCCCTACTTGTCTCTGATACACCAACCTAATTCTGTCGGCATTACCCAGGCAGCACGGCGTGGACGTCGAATTTCGCTACCCCTTATTTTGGTGTTTATGCTTTATGTAGGGGCGTCGCCAAGTCAGCTCGATTCGAATATTTATGACGGTCATTTGCAACAGATAAAATTTGTGATCTGGACGACCGATGCGAAACCCGACCACTTTAGATCGACTTCAAACTTGGCAAATGAGTAGTATAGGAGGTTAAAATAAAAACCAAATGTGTTGTTGGAAAGATATTAAAGTTTAATTTGAAAACAAGATGGTCCGAAAGATTTATGGAATTTCAAATTCACGGTAACTTTGAAATCAAAGAACACAAATTGCACATATAACGTAAATTTGTGAAATATTTTCTTTTATATCTGTGTTTGTGATGCGACACTGACAAGAATATGCACAGAAATTTTTTCAGATTTCACATAACTAAAATGTGATTTTATTTCTATATCAATTTCTCACAAAATTTAGTAATAGATCAGTAATGTATTGAAAACTATAACAATCATTTAAGTAAAAATATTGTAACATTTATTTATTATTCGATGTCCATTCAAATTTCTAATTGTTTTGTTTTTATTCATGAACTTTAACTGTACAAATACAAAATATGTAATAATTTTTTTTTAATAACAGTTCTATAAATAGCGTTCTATTCACTAATAGAATAGCTAATTGATGTAAAACTGATGTCTAGGACCGTTTCCGGTTTCTGCAATTAAAGTTCAATTTGACTTTTGTGAGATGTCATTCTGTCATTCAAAAAATGTTATTTTGCAATACGAATTCTATTATAAGAGTTCCGTTTTTTATAACGAACCCAATAAAGAAAAACAACTTTGGTTTTACTGGGTGGATATGAGGGGACGATATGGACGATATGAAGTCTTTGAGAAAAAATATTTATTTATCGAGTTAAGTAGGGTATTGATGAACTCCGTTTCCAAGTTTTCTCAATTGCAAACAATTCAAACTATGTTTTACACAATATTATGTATTTCACAATCGTTACGTTAATGGTTTACAATAAACTTATTATTTTTATATTAGACTAATAGTTGTTAATTTTGTTGTCATAGTTATACAATAATTCAAAATTTCATTATCCCGCGGGCGAAATAGTTGTTATTTTTGTTGTCATAGTTATACAATAATTCAAAATTTCATTATCCAATCAAGATATAAATATTATTTTTTTGTTGTCATAGTTATATAATTTGTTTGAAAAAAATAACAAATATAGTAAACATATGGTAAGAAATGGTGTAGTAATGTTAAACTACTACACTGCCGGACCTTTCTAACAACCCTCTACATCGATAATAACAAAATTTTGTACTGAGTTACGTCACACTATTCTACAATGCATTCAAACTGTGTTTAAAAGGGCCTTTTTATTTTGCAATGAAGATGTTAACTCATATTATTTGAGAAATGCTCAAATAGTAGTTTTTGTTTTTCCTTATTTTATTTCACAGGAATGAAAGTATGGAAAATAATGATCGGAGAACCACTATTATATGCTTTTTAGCACTGCCTGTCAAAATAGTAGATTTTTATAAAAGTGGTGAAAACGTCTCTTTTTGCGTGACTGAACTGTTTGTCAGGAACGCAAAAACGTTTTTACCACGCGTAGAAAACACTATTTTTTCTACGCTTGTAAATATAAATGATAATATATACAAATTCATCTACTAAAAACTTACAAAACGACATATCTAAATTTGACTGTGTAAAAAATCAACAAGATTGTATTTATATATAGCATTTTTACCAGTGTTAAATAATGTTATTATTGTGTTCGCCTACAGATGGAATAATAACAGGCGAACACAATAATAACATTATTTTACACTGGTAAAAATGCTATATATAAATAGAATCTTGTTTATTTTTTACACAGTCAAATTTAGATATGTTGTTTTGTAAGTTTTTAGTAGATGAATTTGACAATATGAATAATGAAAATAGTTCATATATTTTCTCTAAAAACTTTTAGATATTACAGAATGAGAAAGTTGTGAAATGAAAAGTGAAAAGTTATTTCGAATTGTAAAATTCAAGTGATTTCCAATATGTACTTAAGCTTAATTGTTCACAAAAAACCCTTCCAAATAAAAATTATTCCTTTTATTCATAAAAATTCCATTTACGGCATTTAAATTTTTCGATAATGTAGTCTTTCAGCCATTTCGTTCAAATTTATTATTTATATCATTTCGATATTAATAAGAAAATTAATTATTTATATGACAGATAGTTTGTTTTCCATCATTATTTTTGCATAGTTTCGTTTTCTATAAATAAACTAAAGAAAAACAAAAGCTGCTATTTCAATATTTTCTTAATACATATTATTATTTTCTGCCATTTGTGATTGATCGTATAAAAATTTATAGTATGTACACTTAACGATGTTTTTTTTTTGAATTATAGTTAAGCAGCAGGTGCACACAGAATAGATTAGCAAAGGTTGGATTATGATGGATAGTACTTAGTAATTGTGTCAAAGCCAGATGAAAAGGCAAGGAGTGTTTTGGCGTGCGGGGGAAGGGGGAGGGGGCGCAGCCCGCGGGATACCCCCTAGTCTATACTATAATAGCCGTGAGTCTATCCCTCTATACGGTTGTAACGCTGATGACGTAGTACATTTTTTATTGTTTTTTTTTTCATTTTTTTTAAATAACATTAAAACTATTGTTTTATTATTCATAAATACATATTAATCATAAAAATTTTGTTTTACGAATTTTGAATTGACCGAATGTAGTTTTTTAAAGTTATTGCTACTGTCTTTTCCTCTTTCGTGCAAATTATTATAATTTCGACATTAAGAAAATTAATTATTTTTGTCAGGCATATAATAGTGGCATATACGTAATAGTGGTTTTTCGATCATTATTTTTTACAGTTTTATTCCTGTGAAATAAAATAAAGAAAAACAAAAACTACTATTTGAATATTTCTCTTGCAATATGAGATAACAACTTCATCATAAAAGATCGTGTGACTTCATTACGAAAATTTTTTTTAGTTATTTGTAGTTTTTGTTATTGTTTTAATAAAATTTAGAATGCATTTAGTGGATTTTTTTAAAAGTTATTTATAGTTTTTGTTGTTGTTTTAAATAAATATGTTTTTTTCCATTCAATTAGTCACAATATATGTAATATGTTTTAATTTTGCTGTTGAACCTATTTAGGTAAAAACATGCTATAAGCTTGATTTATAGTAATTAATATACTTCACAAACAAACTTAAATCGTTTAAAGCAAAAACATGAGAAATTTCAGAGAGAATTTTTAAAATGATTTTAGTTGTGTTTTGTATGTAAGCCCAATATAAATGTTTGAAATGCGTTTCTTAACTCTCTTTTGTAGCAGTATTATAGCAGGAATCAGACCCAGAAATTTGTTCTGTAGAACAGCGAACATAACAGCATAGAAAAATATAGATTGTTAACAATTTTTAAAAACAATGTAGGTGGCAAATATTTGATATTATTGGGACAAAAAACAGTTTGTGTTATAATATACATTTTTAAACATTTAATAATTTAAACAGATTTAATAAAATGATGTTTAAAAAACTCAGTACAAAATTTCGTTGTCCTTGTCGATGTAGAGGGTTGTGGGATTCATCGCGGGGTTCAACGCGGACCCTATATTTGTTTTTTATTGTTTTTGTTTATTTTTTTTATAGAACATAAAAATTATTTCTTTGGGATTTTTTATATTAAATTTCTAGATATTACGATGTATGTATTCATAGGATGAGAGAATATTTCGTCAACACTTAAGTCAACATTTTAATCAACATCCTAAGTCACGAGTGTAAAGTCATTATTGATTGTTGCCAATCAATGCCAAACTTAATATCTGACGCATGGTCAATTCATTGCTATATTTTTGGTTAGGAAATATAGACAACTTCAGGGGAATTTTTAATTTGGAAGGGTTTTTTGTGAACAATTAAGCTTAAGTACATATTGGAAATCACTTGAATTTTGCAATTCAAAATAGCTTTTCATTTTCTCTAAAATTCCTTAGAAAAATTTTTTGTGTTTCGTGCCATAATGACTTTACACTCGTGACTTAGGATGTAGATTAGAATGTGGGAGGCGCAGACCGCGGGATACCATCTAGTTATATATTGTAACGACTCTTCGTTGGTTCTTTTAGATTATTGAACAAACACGACAGTAAAAGACAGATCTTTAGTTAACAGAATCTCAAACTTTATTTGTCAACAAATAACAGCAGCTTCCGTTTTTCCTTACAATAAATTCCAGGGTCTCCAATTTATGTACCATAAACTTCACCGCTTTTCCGCAATTTGAATCAACAATATTCGGAATCGTAAAATCTGTATTTACTATTCCACTAAGTTCAGATTCTTTCACTATTAGTACCCAGGCTCAAGTACCACCGATTATTCCTTATACTTTCGAATATTTTATAATGCACACCCTGATACGGGGCCAGTTATTATTTTGGACCTTTGGTAATACAAATATATATATATAAAAAGAATTTACACGGGATGCTACGGGACAGCATCTGTCCCCACACGAAGCTTGAAAATTGGGAATCTCTTAAGTTTTTATAAAGTTATTCTGACATTCCAATGAGAATAATTAAATTAAAATTAATATATATATTTATAGTAAATACCTTAACTTATTAACTGTTGATTGATGTCATCAATATTCTGTTGTTTTAAGTTATTTGTTTGATTTTCCAATATCATTTCTTCATTATGTTCTGTCAAATTTGTCTGCGGTGGATTTATTAAATGAATTCCTGATTGATCATTATTGCCACTATATACAATATTTCCATATTCTATATTTGGATCAATTAAATTGTATAATTCTCCATATTTCCATTGATATTTTTTTATAAATTAATCGAATAAACAAATTTATTACTTGATATTAATACAATGGCGTTTTAAAGTCACAAAAACACAGCATAATCAAGTAAAAATATAAAGACGCGCTATTCTTCTTGTATCTCAGCAAAAAAAATTCTTTGATACTTTAATAACCATTCATTTATTAAATTGTGGCAAATTTATGTAAATATTATTATTAAAATCTATTTAATTTTAAATTACAATTTATTATATCACAACATCACTCATGGATATATATTTTTTTATATCGACTCTTTTTTTCTGTTTGATTTCATGTTTAATCACAAGAACAATTGAACATTTTCTTTTTAAAAACAAGAATCGAATAAGACTTTTTATTTTTTAAAAATTGCAAAATGTGATTTTGCTTTTGCCATCTTATGATGTCAAAACAAAATCGGGTAATCTTTTTTAAAATTCAGCAATGATTAACAACGACATCTGTTCATTAGTATTGGAAATAAAAATTTAGTACGTTCGTTGGCTTTTTATAATATATTCAAAATCAATTAGCAGTTAAGTTGGGAAAATTTTAAAAGTACTATTAATGTAAAAATGAACGGAAATTAATGTAATACATTTCTATTGAATTGAAAACAAAGAGGAATTTGATTTTATTATTGTTTTGCGATTATTGCGATCGTTACACCATGAATTCAAGGTAGAAACCAAGATTTTTACTCTTGAAATCACAAAAACGTCGCCATCCCCTCCATGACAGAAAACCACCGAACTACTTCCACTTATTAAATTGTATCTGGGATCGAGATACCCACCGTCACTGGCGTCAAGACCGACGACCGGTTCCAACACTCATGAAGTCCTTAAGGACTTCACTGAGTATTGAGACCGACCATCCATCCGAACGTCAGCACCATGGACACCCCGATACAACCAGTAAGTATGACCTGAAGATGTGAACCCCAGAGACGACAATCAGCCAGAGGAACAACCCTACCTAACGAAAAGACATCATTCCCTGATGTCTTTCGCGTGATGGACTCCAAGATTCTTACCGCTCATATCTGTGCACTCGTAGAGTACATTTCCGATCTTAGTCTTAATCATTGCAGGTAAGAACTTTGGAGCCAATTTTGCCGAGAATTTTTTGGTAGCGTCACTCAAATGATGTTGCCGTACAAACACACGTTGTTGTGGTTGAAAAGTCCGTAGTTTAGATCGCAGGTTATACTGATGTTGCGATTTTTTGAAAGCTGCTTTTAAATTTTGTTGAACCCGGTTCCTGAGCAGAGTCAAATGATCAGAGCGTTCTATTTCCTCACCAGCATCTTCACCAAGCTTGTGTAGTGATCTCAACAAATGGTAAGTATTTCCATCCGAGATTGGATGTTGACCAAATAATAAATAGTACGGTGAGTACTTGGTAGCAGAATGTACTGCAGCCCGCAGTGCATATGCGATTTCACCAATTTGTGAGTCCCACTTGGTATGTTGACCTTTAATGAACGCTCGAATTGCTGCTAGAACTGACCTATTGACCCGCTCTGACGCGTTACTTTGAGGACTATAGACACCAGTCCTAATGTGTTTAATGCCGAAATCTGACAAAAGACTTTGAAAGTTCCTACTAGTGAACTGTTTGCCATTGTCACTGTGTAGAAACTCTGGTACCCCATATGTAAGAAACACTTCGTTCCTTAGAAAAGCATTCACCTTCGGTGAAGTTGCGTTTCTAAGTGGTTTCAGTAGTACAAACTTCGTAGCATGATCCAGAACTATCAATAACACCGTATTCCCAAGTGTAGAACGAGGATACGGTCCCAAAAAATCTATATAGACTCTCTGCCATGGACGTGCTGTTTCGAATTGATATTGCATCGGAGGACGCAATATCTGATTCGTGGCTTTTGTTTGTTTACATGTGTCGCAGGACACAACATAGTTGTGTACCTGTGACGCCATGCCCGGCCAATAATAAAGACGTCGAAGTAATTCTAAAGTCTTTTTAACACCTCCATGAACAGCAGTACTATCATCATGATGTTTCTGAATCATGTTTGAAGTCATCGGTTTTGGTACCCAGAGTTTCCACACAGGAACATCGTTGGGTATTGCATCAGGTCTTGGCTCAATACGTATGTATAGCTTATCATCCACGACTTTAACAGATGGAAAGTCCTTGGGAGATGATTGAACTTTAGCTATCATATCCGTATATTCCTTGTGCCGATAACCTTCATTGTCGATTTTAATTTCACTGATGTGATGTACTAATGCTTCCGTCAATTCCTCGTGTGTATCGTCATAGAGACGAGATAGAGCATCAGGGACTATATTTTGGGTACCTTTTTGGTGGACAATGGTAAAATCCATATGTTGGAGTTTTAGGCTCCACCTAGCCAGACGGCCACTCAAGTCCTTCTGTGACATAAGCCACTTCAGACTTGAGTGATCAGTCACAATTGTAAATCGGTGACCTTCAACATAGCCCCTGAATTTCTTCACACTCAGAATTGCCGCAAGACATTCAAGCTCAGAAACTGAGTAATTTCTCTGAGCTTTGTTAAGTTTCTTCGACATGAAGGCTATCGGACACTCTTGTCCGTCTTCGTCGATCTGATACAGTACACTACCTATCCCTGTCAGACTCGCATCGCATCTAATAAAGAACTCTTTATTATAATCAGGGTTTACTAATACCGGTGCTGTAGTCAGCAATCGTTTTAAATTTTCGAAAGCAGCTTGCGCTTCCAATGTCCATTTCAATTTTCCCGAACTCTTTTTTAATAAATCTGTAATTGGTGATACCACGCTTGCATAATTTGGTATGAAACGTTGGTACCAACCAGCCATTCCCAAAAGTCTCCGTATTTGTTTCACTGTAGATGGAGCTGGATACTCTGCTACCGCTCTTACTTTGTCAGGGTCAGTTCGAAGACCATCTTCACCAACCAAAAATCCCAAGTATTTCACCTCTCTCAGAACAAATTTACTTTTTTTGAGGTTTATTGTTAACCCAGCCGCTCTTAACAATGAAGAGACTTTGGACAGCAATTCCATATGTTCCTGGAACGTGGAAGAGACTACCAATAGATCATCTAAATAAACAAAGACATTTTCGTGATATTGATGCGGTATCACTTTGTGCATTAGCCGACACATTGTCTGGGGAGCATTGCACAATCCAAAGGGCATAACCCGGAATTGATACAATGGACGACCAGGCACTGTGAAGGCTGTCTTGTCTCTAGATGCTTCTGCCAGAGGAATCTGCCAGAAAGCATCTTTGAGATCAATACTTGAAATGTACTTTGTGCTATTTAGACGACCTAGTAAGCCATCAATCAAGGGAAGTGGGTAAGCGTCCTTTTTAGTTAGTGAATTGACACGACGGCTATCAATACATAATCTGTTTTTACCAGATTCTTTTTGTACCAGAACCACTGGCGAGCACCAAGAACTGTTACTCTCTTCGATCACGCCCATTTGAAGCATTCGGTCGAGTTCGGCATAAACCTTTAGTTGAACAGCCGGCGACGTGGGATAGTGCCTCTGTTTAACAGGTGCACTATCACCAACATCGATGACATGTTCAACTAAAGAAGTCTTTCCGAGTCCAGACACTTCAAATGACGGGAAAGAATCCTTGATCATATCCAGTTCTCGTTGCTGGTCGGTGGTAAGGTTATGTGTATTTAAAGTTTGTAGCTCTGTACGAGTCAGTTCACTAACAAAGGAAGGAACAATACCGAATTTCTCCCAGAAATCTATGCCCAGGTAGAGCTCTTCTCGTAATCCAGGGACTATATGAAACCGCATTGGTTTAGTGGAGCCATTCACCGTTATTGGAATTTCAATGTAACCTAAAATTTTTGTTGCAGTACCATCCGCCGTGCGAATACACGAAGTGTACTTACGGTAGGTTGTACCTGATGATTCCAATAATTCCAAGGAATTTCTTCCAAGTATTGTGATTGACGCTCCACTATCCAATAATCCTGAAATGTGTTTGTCCAAAATCTTAATTGTTAATCGCGGCCGAGGATCCTTTGTTTCTGAAAGGATAGATGAAATACAAGCTTTGCGAAATAATTTCCTCATCCTCCAATATCTGATGTTACGCTCCAGACGTCTAAAATACGTGCAATGTAATGATGGGAAATTAAATGTGCTAGATGATTCTATTCTGGTTTCTTCGGTGGTAGATCGTCTTGTGTTCCTACATCTCTCGTCGCTTTCTTCGGGCTCATTGGCTGTTGAACCGAGGGTACCATCCCCGAAGCATGTACTCTCGGACGGAAGTTTACCGACGGGTGACAATAAGAACAATTTGCATAAATTACGTCAGGTTTGTTGCACTTCCAGCAATACAGTTTTATTCTGTTTTTAGAACAATCAGGAGCTCGATGTCCATTTACCCCGCATCTAAAACAGACAATTGGTTGTCTGGACATTGATGGACCAGGTTGATTAGTATTACCAGATGATATCGCAGGTCGTTGCAGAATTCTTCTAGGTTGTGTATCCACAGCTTCAATATATCCATCTTGCTCTGGATCTATTTCTGATTCATAGTCGTCCACTTGCTGTAGTTCGCTAATCCTTAAGTTTGACATTCTGGTTGGGACTGGTGTAGACCACAACCGTTCGAACTTCTGACACAATGTCCGAAGCTCGTCCATAGTTGTGATTGTTGCTGCAAGTGTAGCGTTTTTCAGTTCTACACTCAGTCCTTCCCTAGCGATTTCTAATAATTCAGCTGCAGCAAATGGTCGAACTAATCTCCGATTTAACGAACCCACTTCAACTAAATACTCATAAACGCTCTCTTTGACTTTCTGTTTACGGTTCAAAAGAACACGTAATACCGCTTTATCATCGGTGAGCGTACCGAAGGTGCGTAGGAGTCCTTCCCTAAGCACTGAGTAGGTCACTTCCTCATATTCATGAGTTAAATTCAAATAATATCTATCGGCAGCTGCCTTGAGGTACCGTGGAACGATCGACCTCAGGTCGTCCCAGGACACACGGTCCCTCCTTGCAGCCGCCTCCACTCGATGGATAAACTCATGAACATCAGGAGAGTGACCATCCCCTGTGAAGTTCGGAACCCAATTTGAGTCATAACGACTCAAATTGTTCCTACGTACCTCTCGGTATGCTCCCGGTGACAATGCTGGAGCCGCGACACGAGATACCTGAGGAAGTGGGTTGTATGGTGGTGGTGCTGTTAATGGAGCTTGTGGATAATTTGTTTGAAATTGTTGTAACTGCTCCTGTGGTATCGGTTGATAATTCAGAGGCTGCTGTACCAATGCCGGATTGATGTATATTTGTTCAGCTTGGAACGATGAACCCAGTTGTGGTAATGCGAAGTCCTCCGCTCTTAAACCTGATTGTTGAAAACACGATGGTGGTAATTGTTCTGCCCGTCTTTGTTGTTGTTGATACCCACGATTTAAACTGTGTATCGTATTAGTTATTGGCTGTACTGGTATTGGAGTGGATCTCTCCTCTGGCTGAAACGCAGGCGATTCGGATGGTACAGATGATCCTCCTGGTTTAGTCTGCATAACTGGACGTGTCGACAACGATCTTATTATATCCCAAGCGCGTGACAATTGGGAGATAGCGTAGGTGCGGGCCTCTTGCAAATCATCGCGAGAACCCAACCTATTCATCCTCCCTGTATAGTGCAACACACGATTAGCCAGACCATCTAAGAATGGCTGATTAATCGGTGGCTGAAGTCTACGTATCTGATCCACAATTAGTTGTGCCGCCTGCACCACCATTTGAGACTCAGCTACCAAATCTCTCGCGTGAGATACCGTTAATGGAACTGAACCTTGTACCGCGTGGTTTCGAAGTTCCTCTGCCCAGTTGACCCCTCTGAAATCCACACCTCGAACCAGACATTCAATTTGCAGTTCGCTGGGTTCCAATCCATAAAATGGATGGTCAATGTCTATTTGACTTGACGTTTTGATGGTAAAATTTATAGAATCCAGAATTCACAATAACAAATAACAATAATAAAACCAATCTCAACAAAAAAAAAAAATGTAGCTAGTATGCTGTAAAAGTGAAAACAATAAAAAGCGCAAAACGGAAAAAAAAACCAACGAACGCCCCAAAAAAACAGAAAATTTTTGTAAAAAAAAAACAAACTTCGTAAAGGAACCAAAGGAAAGACCGTCGTAGCTAATCCTTGCTGAATCTGTACAAAAATTCCTAAGATATTGTATATGTAAAAATATAATTTATTTATTTAATTTCAGATATACTGAAATATATATATATACCTAAAATTAGTTATTGACGATAGCACCCCTAAGAATATTTATTTATTTTTAAAAGAAAATTGAAAAATAAAAATATTTAGAAGAATGTTTATTTATTGGATGCACCGTCCTAACTTTGAAATATTGATTTATTTTTTTTTTTTAAAAAATAAAAAATATTTATTTATATCTTGATGTAATTTGCTTAGTTAAAAAAATTATTTATTTAGTTACCTAAAATTAACTTAAATTTAAAAAAAATTATTTATTGAATAAAAATTGTTTATTTAGTTTTGAAAAATTTATTTGATTTATTTTATTTTTATTTAATAATATAAGAGATTCCCAAAATCGAGATTCGTCTGGAGACAATTTAAAAAGTAAGTATGGTT
This sequence comes from Diogma glabrata, assembly GCA_963693315.1. Classification (NCBI taxonomy): domain Eukaryota; kingdom Metazoa; phylum Arthropoda; class Insecta; order Diptera; family Cylindrotomidae; genus Diogma; species Diogma glabrata. Next base: position 189,452,551 of record OY856186.1, on the reverse strand, counting down.
ACAATATCCATATTGTTTAAATTTAAAATATCGCGTTCGCGAGCCCACTCCAACAATGCATGTGAGAACCTACTGGAAAAGCCCCTAACGACCAGATTCTACAGAACAGATTCTCCCCAACCTAATAAAACAATCACAACTGTCACGATTAGACACTAGGTCTATTTCTACTGACCCAGTTGTGCTTGTTTAACCTACAAATAAATTACAACTAAACCTAATGCGAAAGTTGAAGAACGCTCCCGAGCACCAGACTTCAAATCCTAAACTCTATGAAAAATTGTTCTATTGCAAAACTAGATGTAAAAATGGAAAAGTATGAATTTGTATGAGGTGAAGCCTCTGATCCTGAAAGCAAAAGTTCAATTGGTTCTTCTCTTCATTACACCGAAGAAGCCTCTGAGCAAAGAATGGTACTACTGGTTTGCACCTAAGTACAAACACAGCAACACCACTCCTCGTCCCTGAGGACTTCCTCGCCGAATGAAGAGAAGAAACCAATGTTCTTCGATCGCATAACCCCGATGGCCATAGGCGATCTAAGAACGACATCAATGTTAAGGGGATAAGCCCCATGGATGGCTTGTTAGGCCTACCGCTGAGAAAGTGAATCAATAAACCTAAATACTATATAACTTATCCATAATCTAAATAATTTCTTATTTAAAAATGCTAAATCGAAACATGAAATACATAATATGTGTTAATAAAGTTTTACATGAAATTAATTAAATTTAATCTTCAGACTAAATAATAAATTGGTAATTTAAAAAAAAAATTACGATTATTTTAAATTCAAAACTAAGCTTACTAATTTTTAAGTTATTAACTCTAATATATTTGTTTAGGTTAAATCTTTCGCTTTATTTATTGTATCCAAAACAAAAATAAATGTTAGCTAAAAATAATTATTTCTATATTTATACCACTTTTTAAAATTAATCGCAATGAAAAAATAATTCTAAAAAAAATGGTGGTAGCTAAAATGGACTCATCCGAGATCTGTATACGTACATTAGCGGATCAATATGATGACAAATGTAGAGATATTGATTTGGATCCGGCTCACTCTATAAAGTTGATGGGAATTAATTATTTTCAATGTACTTCCATAAACATAGACCAATAATACTTTGAAGGTAGTGACGAAAGATTTAAACTTATACAAAACTGTTGAAAAGCTGTTTGGTCAATGTTAACCTTTATTACGTTAATAACATCCTAAAACTCATAGAAACATGACTTAACCACAATCAGAAAAACATACGATTAATTTCATATATAAATTAATTGCATCATCCAAAAATATGTACAATATATAAACAATTATATGTACAATATGTACATGGTAGCATAAAAAAATTTCAAAAAAAAACTGCTTCCCCAAAACGGTTTTCTTTTTTCCAAATAAAAAAACAATTAGTATTACTAAAAGCAAATGACAGCACAAAAAACAATCTCCAAAAAAATTGCTGTCCCAAAACGGTTTTTTTCAAAATTAAAAAAAAAATTAGTCTTAACTAATTATACAATGAGGAACAGGGGCCTCCTGTGGACCAGACCACTCCTCTTCCTGTCGCGTGGTCGGTGAGATGGGGACCTCCTCAACCAGCTCCTCCGTTTGAGTACTCTTGGTCGAGGAAGCTCCCAGCTCCACGACCAAGCGACTCTCCTTCTCCCTTCTTCTCCTCTCCTTCCTCTTCAGGTGAGAGCTCCTATTTCTATTTATCCTCCTTCTCTCACGCCAGCCCACATTCACTTCCTCAGTCACTTCATCCATCTCATCCGCTTCCTCATTCACCCCATTCAACTCCTCATTCACTATCTCACAAATCAAATCATCCAGAAACTCATCATATTTTTCTTCGTAAATATCATCCATCAATTCCAAAAATATTTTATGTTTTACTTCATCCAGAATCACATTTATCATTCCATCCACTACATTCCTCGCCTCAACCATTCTCTCTTTTCTCTCCTCATTCGCTCTCCCATCCACCTCATTCATCCAGGGCTCAAACCCACCTGGCCGACACCTCCTTATCAACCCCTGACCCCTCATAATTGTATACATTCTTATCAAAATTCAAAATATATAATTTCCTAATCAAAACCAAAACGAAACCAATAACTGGTTTATTTCAAGATAAACAAAAAGCTGATTGACAACCACGGCCCAAACCGGTTGCCACCACCCTATTACCAAAAAAACCACAACTGGTTTATCCTAAAACTTACAAAGAGAAACGCGGAATTCTTTAAATTTTGAAAATATAAATTTAGAGTACTTATGATAAATATACACATGAACACCTTAGAAACTAAACCTTTATTTTTTCCTCTAGCTTTTTAACAAAATTTAGCTAAATAAACCGACGCGAAAAATAAACTATATATAGATATTAATTAATCTGAATTGAAATAATCAATTAATATATAAATATATAAATATAATAATATAAGATGTTCCACAAAAAAGTTTTTTTCAAAAAAAAAACCGGCTTGCCAACGCCCAACCTGGAAAATATTTTCCCACCAAATTATTTATATATATATATATCTAAAAAAAATACAAGAAATATAACTGTAATTAACCTAACGGGTCCCTTTTGTTCGGCGCTAGTTATTATGCTGACCCTGATACGGGGCCAGTTATTATTTTGGACCTTTGGTAATACAAATATATATATATAAAAAGAATTTACACGGGATGCTACGGGACAGCATCTGTCCCCACACGAAGCTTGAAAATTGGGAATCTCTTAAGTTTTTATAAAGTTATTCTGACATTCCAATGAGAATAATTAAATTAAAATTAATATATATATTTATAGTAAATACCTTAACTTATTAACTGTTGATTGATGTCATCAATATTCTGTTGTTTTAAGTTATTTGTTTGATTTTCCAATATCATTTCTTCATTATGTTCTGTCAAATTTGTCTGCGGTGGATTTATTAAATGAATTCCTGATTGATCATTATTGCCACTATATACAATATTTCCATATTCTATATTTGGATCAATTAAATTGTATAATTCTCCATATTTCCATTGATATTTTTTTATAAATTAATCGAATAAACAAATTTATTACTTGATATTAATACAATGGCGTTTTGAAGTCACAAAAACACAGCATAATCAAGTAAAAATATAAAGACGCGCTATTCTTCTTGTATCTCAGCAAAAAAAATTCTTTGATACTTTAATAACCATTCATTTATTAAATTGTGGCAAATTTATGTAAATATTATTATTAAAATCTATTTAATTTTAAATTACAATTTATTATATCACAACATCACTCATGGATATATATTTTTTTATATCGACTCTTTTTTTCTGTTTGATTTCATGTTTAATCACAAGAACAATTGAACATTTTCTTTTTAAAAACAAGAATCGAATAAGACTTTTTATTTTTTAAAAATTGCAAAATGTGATTTTGCTTTTGCCATCTTATGATGTCAAAACAAAATCGGGTAATCTTCTTTAAAATTCAGCAATGATTAACAACGACATCTGTTCATTAGTATTGGAAATAAAAATTTAGTACGTTCGTTGGCTTTTTATAATATATTCAAAATCAATTAGCAGTTAAGTTGGGAAAATTTTAAAAGTACTATTAATGTAAAAATGAACGGAAATTAATGTAATACATTTCTATTGAATTGAAAACAAAGAGGAATTTGATTTTATTATTGTTTTGCGATTATTGCGATCGTTACAATTTGTAAAACACTTTTAATTGCAAAATTAAAACTGACTCCTGATATTTTTGTTTGCTTATTTATATCGAAAAATAAATAAATCGAAACTTCTATAATCCACTAGAAATCAATACTACGTAGTCTGTACATCTTGAAGAGGCCACACCTGTTTTCATTCATACTTGCATTTGTATTAGCGAACTCAAATTTAATTTATGCAAAATGTATTAGGTAACTCCTTTTAATTCATTAATGAGTAAATAAAATTAACCCATTCTGGACGAAGTTTATTACATTGCCCTCCATTTAGTTTTGTTCGTCCCGAACAATATCAGATATCGCATTGGTGCTGTTACCTTGGTACGGTGCCAACCTTTGCAGATGTATCACTTTCATCTTGGTACGGGGTCCCTTTTGTATGCGGTAGATGACATCATTAATTCGTTTGATTATTTTATATGGGCCTTACCAATCTGGCTGCAGCTTGGGTGATCTTCCCTTAGTTCTTCTGGGGTTGTATAGCCATACCAATTTTCTTTCTTGAAAACCGCCACTATTTGCATTTATGTCGTACCTGGTTTTCATTTTGTCACTGGCAATCTTAATGTGGTCTCGAACCTGCTGATGGATTTTATTCATCTTCTCCCTTAGTTGTCCCACATAATGTTTTCGTGGATACCAGACCTCCAGGGATGCCAAACTCGATGTCACTAGGAAGATGTAGTTCTCTTCCGAACATGATATTCGCTGGCGTTTCACTTGTCGTATCGTGCACTGCGCTACGATAGGCCATCAAGAATAACGGAAGATCCTTGTCCCAATTTCTTTGGTTGGCTTCTACTACCTTTGACAAATGTTCTTCCATGGTTCGGTTGAATCGTTCTACCATGCCATCCGACTGCGGGTTCATAGGTGTAGTTCGTGTTTTTCTAATGCCGAGTGTTCTGCACAGCTCTTCCATCAGTTGAGATTCGAAATTCCTTCCCTGGTCGGTATGCAACTCGAGCGGTGTTCCATATCTGCAAACCCATTCATTGACTAATGTTTCCGCGACCGTAACTGCTTCCTGGTTCGGTGTTGCATAAGCTTCCGGCCATTTTGTAAACTAATCAATGACCACCATGATGTATTTGTTACCTTTTGTCGTTTCCGGAAATGGCCCCGCGATGTCTATAGCAATTCTCTCCATTGGGGCACCCACATTGTACTGTTGCATCTCTCCTCGAGTTCTAGTTTTTGGTCCTTTGCTCGCCGCACAAGTATCACATCGCCGACACCATTGCTCTACGTCGGTTCGATACCCTACCCAATAAAACCTCTCCCTTACCTTAGCCAGGGTTTTATTGACTCCCAGGTGTCCTCCCGAAATACTTCCATGCAGCTTTCCCAGTACCTCTTTTACTCGACTTGATGGCAGCACCAGTTGCTCTAACACTTTCTTTCCATCAGCGGACTCCCATTTTCTTTTTAGTATCCCGTTGTCCATAATTAGTGAGTCCCATTGCGCCCAGTAGCATTTTACCTCCGTACTTAAAGGTGCTACCTCTTTCCACTCCGGTCGCCTTCCCTCGGTTTTCCATTTCAATATCGGTGCCATAGCTGGATCCTTTTGCTGCTCTCTCTTCATTGCTTCGGTACACCAATCGTCAGGAGTTTGGAACTTAATTTGTTTGACTTTCGTTGCCTTATTTCTCACAGTCCTGCTACATGACTTGCGCTCCTCAATACAGGGTCTTCTTGAAAGATCGTCAGCGTTGCAATGTACCCTTCTCTTCCGATGTTCAACGTGAAAATCTCCTTCCTTTTTGACATCCACTTGCTTGCTTGAAAGGTTCATCAACTTGGCTGGAACTACTCCTTCTCTTGCTGCTACTAGTGTTTTGCATTCCCGTCTGATGTGACCTAACTGCCCACATTTCCAGCATCTTACTCTGCTAGATCTACTTCGTTGATTTCGTTCAGGTTTATCTTCCAAACTTTTGACACGCATGATCACTTCATCAAGCACTGCTTTTAGTGGCTCTTCAGAAACTTCCATCTTACGTTCTCTACCTGAGTCATACGCCCTTTTTCCAGCTTCCATTTGTAGGGCCAAAGCTAAGACTTCCGCAGGTAGCTTCTTTCCGCTTAGATAAAGCTGATTCCTCATTTGTACATCTCGAAGAGCATTGATGAATGTATCAGCTGCCAGTTCGTCTCGGTTTTCAGCGTTATAGTTTGGATATGACAGATTTACCAGTCTCACAATGTCAGCCTCTAATTCTTGCAAAGTCTCGCTGACTCCTTGTTTTCGTGTTTTGAGCTGCATGCGATGGAGAGCTTGCAAATGACTTTCCCCATATCTTACTTCCAAGGCCTCCATTATCTTGCTGTAATCAAGCTCTGTCGCTGATAGTGTTTGCAAAATTTCAGCAGCAGGTCCCTTCAATGCCAATATAAGAGCGTTTGCTTTTTGCTGGTGATCAAACCCAGTTGTTGCTATCTCAAATTGCATCTTAAATATCTGATACGATGTAGATCCATCAAATGCGGGTGTTTTCACTCTAGCTGGAGCTGAACTAGTTGATGGACTGATCATGTTACCTGACTTCAATTGTGCTATTTCTTGGCGGAATTCACTCGAAAGTTTGCGTAATTTCTCTTCATGTTCCTCGGTAACTTTCCGCAGCTCCTTTTCCATGTTGTTGATTTTAACCTCCGCACTGGATATACGTGACTCGATTACTTCAAGTAGTTGTTGTTGATCTAATTTTTGTTGGGCCATCAGGTCAGCAAGTTGTCGTTGTTGATCTACTTTTTGTTCTGCTGCGGGTTTCTCTTGTTTGGCCATCAGATTGTTTCCTTGTTTGGCCATCATGTCAGCAAATTGTTGTTGTTGCTGTGCCATCATTTCCTTCATCAACGCCATCCTCGGATCAATCGCTGGAGCATTCTGAACCGGAGCTTCCACCGGCTCTATGTCTATGACCTCTATGTTTTCACCTGCTTCTTCTAAAACTTTACGCAGCCGGAATGCAAGTTCTGCCTTCGTTCTATGGATTGGAGCATTCCTTTTCCTCAACTCGTTCTTCAGCTGGGTCTGGCTGAGATCACTAATATTTACTGTCCTGACCATTGTTTCAATAATCCCACTTCTGACACCACTGTAACGACTCTTCGTTGGTTCTTTTAGATTATTGTTTGTTCAGACACGTTTGTTCAGACGTTACGACAGTAAAAGACAGATCTTTAGTTAACAGAATCTCAAACTTTATTTGTCAACAAATTACAGCAGCTTCCGTTTTTCCTTACAATAAATTCCAGGGTCTCCAATTTATGTACCATAAACTTCACCGCTTTTCCGCAATTTGAATCAACAATATTCGGAATCGTAAAATCTGTATTTACTATTCCACTAAGTTCAGATTCTTTCACTATTAGTACCCAGGCTCAAGTACCACCGATTATTCCTTATACTTTCGAATATTTGTAAAACACTTTTAATTGCAAAATTAAAACTGACTCCTGATATTTTTGTTTGCTTATTTATATCGAAAAATAAATAAATCGAAACTTCTATAATCCACTAGAAATCAATACTACGTAGTCTGTACATCTTGAAGAGGCCACACCTGTTTTCATTCATACTTGCATTTGTATTAGCGAACTCAAATTTAATTTAAGCAAAATGTATTAGGTAACTCCTTTTAATTCATTAATGAGTAAATAAAATTAACCCATTCTGGACGAAGTTTATTACAATATATTCGCCAAAATTTGTGTCAACTCATTTTTCTAAATTTCAAAAAGTCTATTAACCTATTCGCCAGTTTTGCGAGTTTTAGTTTACCTTTTTAGAACGTTAAATATTGAAAGTTTCAAAGGGAACTTAACAAACCTGTTCTTAAATTTGATATCGCTCATATATATTCGGTCATGATTCATAAAACTTGCATAAATTCTATTTGGTACTAATGCATTTTAAAAACTTTCTGTAGAATATTTACCGTAGAAAACGGTATTTTTAAAATAAAATACAGAAAAGCCGATATCAGAGAGAGAGGGAGAGAAAGAGAGTGAGAGTGGATATAACGATGTTTGTTCGCGATAAACCTCGAAACTAGGTAAGCAATATTGATGAAATTTTGTTAATTTGGTCCATCTTAAGAGACAGGGTAGATTTTATCTCGATTAATGACTTCAATATTTTTAATTGCGCATTAAATCTTTATTTTGGAAGTTTTATAAATATTTAACAGATGGCGGCGTAAGTTAGTTTATTGACAATAAACTTCACCATATTTTACTATCTAAGATGGGTCATCCAAAAGGTGGAGCTGTGTTTTGATTTCAAATGTTCTTTAATACCTGCGTTCCGTTTAGGTAAACTTGCTATCCGAACCAAATTTTAAATCGAACGGCAATAATGTGAGGTGTCTTAGATTACGTTTCTAAGACAACAACCCAAATTTCGTCTTAGTACAACTTCCCGACATTTTTTTGACAATACATATATATTTTTAAAAAATTATAAAATTAAAATTGCTAAAAAATGTGAACAAAAATAACACAGAAAATTATATGTTAGAGAAAATTAAAAATTTCATTTTTTTTAATTTAAATTTAATTGAGCATTGAAAGATTTCTAAAAATTGGATATGATTCATGCAAAAGAAAATAATGAAAAGATATAAATTTGACATTTTCATAAACATTTGGGCAAACATTTTACAAATTTTTCTCTTAACTGATAAAACTCTGGTGTTGAATAGAGGCCTAAGTTTGGTATGCAGCTTTAACACCTTTCGATATGGTTAACAAAATTTAGTACAAAAGTAAAGGAAAAAGTGGTAAATGGAACACACTTAATGCTTTACAGTTTTGCAGATATACCTCGCTTTACTGTTTTAATTTGTTGTGTTTTATTTTTCAAACGATATTTTGTGTATTCGTACAGAAAAGAAAAGATGGTTAAAGTGGAAGAAAGTTGTAAAATGGGACAAAAAAATCCTATACATATAAAGTTTGTCACATGTTTAGATCTTATGTTTTTAAATATTCGTTGATTACTCTATTCAAGCTAAGTTAACTTCCACATTTAAATGCCACAAATGTGGAAGTTAACTACAATGTATAGAAATAACATCAATACATTTTAACTATTTAATTGCAAATAGTTTTGTTTGATTAATAACCAATCAATATTGTATCGTAAACATAAATATTTATGATAGTTCAAATAATACATTGTTTAATATTCTAAGCAATTACGGTTGTTTAGTAGATAGTTTCCTTATCTAAATGTGTTTATTTAATATGATATCAACTAAATACAACAAAATATAAGCTAGTGACATTGACTCTATGACATTGTATCGTGGATAGCTATGGGTGCCTTAAAACCTTTACAGTTCAATAGTTCAAACCAAGTACAGTACAGTACATATAAGTACACACTAGATAATCTATCTATCGTGATCTATCGTTTCACTGATCATTTAAAGTAAACCGATGCTGATATCACTACCTTCGTCATATCATATCAGTTGCTAAGAAAATGAGTTTTGCTAAGATTGGAGCAGCAAATGAGTCTACCAATTCTAATGTTACTAAGCTAATTCGAGTAAGTCTTCGCCTCACTTGCAGTTTCACTAAAATCGTCTCCTTGAGTTCAATGAACAGGTGAATGATATGCTGATATTCCAACCGAATTTGAACTAATCGTCGAATAAAAAGAAGATGAATCGTCCACTCTTCTTCACTCCGTTAGGTTCATATTTCATCATGAAATACAGGAATCTAGCTTCATTTGTTGTTTTAGTCGATCACAAGTATGGTCCGTTAAATCGAGAATTTCTATCACGAACCTTCCAGTTGTTCACTTATGTAAGACAAGATAAAACGGTCCCACCAGTTGCCAAAGAATGGTGACTGATCTCATTGAGACTACACGTAACTGTACTAGACTAAACATAGAATGTTTCGAACAGAATTTCAATGGTCGGTTGCGATTACAAGCGATCAATAATCTATAAAAGCCCGAATTAGTCAAATTAGATGAAATTTATTGGCACTTGTCTAACATTCAAAAACTACCGAAGAATGCCATTAAAGACACGAATAACTTAGTAGCTGATACTATTGCAGTCAGCAAATTAAAAAAATTGATCTGAACTTTTCATTTAAGTTAAAAAATCCGTGGTCATGAAATAATAAATGTACCCCTCAACAAACCTCGACAACAAAGTAATCCAACGTACCATTTCATAACAGCTGAGAACTTTAAAATACGTTTTGGTCTAACACTTTTCATTATCATTACATCCGCCCAATAGTAGACAATTTCGCTATAGCTGAATGTTTATAATCGACCATGGTGGCAAATGGTTTTTTACCCTCCCCACAAAAGCACAGAAATATAATTATTTGAGACTTGGCTATAATTTTCGTTCAAAATTTACCAAACTGTCTCAGTCCATTTTTCCAAATTTTTCTGTCAATCAGTGTCGAAACGGAGGGGAGAACGGTCTGAAAGTTTTACTTTTTTGACAATAACTCAAAAACTGTGCACAGCAAAATCTTGAAAATAATTGCAATATTTCTAAATTAAGTGCTCTCTCAAATGACACCTACTCATTTGGATCAATGAAGGTTTTTTCACACTTCTACATTCCCACCTCTTAAAAGCACAAAAATATAATTATTTCAGGCTTCGTTAAATTTTCGTTCAGAGTTTATCAAACTTCCTGTCTCCCTGAATTTTTTCAAATTTTTCTGTCAATTAAGCTCGAAATCCAAGGAGAGGACCAACTTTTTGTTGCACTTTTTTGACAATAATTCAAAAATTCATTGCAAAATTCTAAATTGCAATGTTTCTTAAATTAGGTCCTCTTTTAAATGACACTCCACTTGACCTGCGGTTTTAAATGATGTTTTTACCCCTTCTCAATCCCACCCCCTTAATATATATAATTATGAGTATTTGACACTTTTCTATACTATTCATTAAAACTTACTCATTTTTCTATCATTCCAAATATATTTTAAGATTTTCGATCAAGTAGGGTCGCAGTTAATAGAGGCAATAAAACATAATGAAAACGTCATTATTGATTATTATACAAAAAATGGTGAGGTGTAAAATTCCAAAACACATTTTTAAGGAATACTGAAGTGGAGCTCTTGCATATGATACTCTATTCGTCTCGATAAAAAAATGTATTTTCTCAAAGGCTTCACATCGTACCTCTGTAAAACAAACGAAAACAACTGTATTTATTTTTAAACCCGTCATCTTGTGTGAATAGGTTAGTTTTCTAAGCACCTCAAACTTTGGGTCCATAGGATTAATGGTTTACGAGATAATCGATATAATTCGAAAAGCACCTTGTACTCCCACCAATAGGGTTCGTTATAAAAAACGGGAACCCTAATAATAATTTTAACAAGAACTAACTTGTATATCTGATGTAAAAGTCACAAAGCGAGAGTCGCTATAGTCCTTATATGAAAGAAACCATGAAATTCAATCTTTCTTAACACATTTTCATATTTTTTGTTAACTATATAGAGTACGTTAGATTGGGTTGTTGAAGGAACGTAACACTGAAAAAACTTGTTCTATTTCGATTCGAAGTGCAGCGGTCTCACCCTCGCCGTGGACCTGTACAGGTATAAAACGGTGTAGTTGAGACAACCACACGTAATGTTTATTTGAAAATAAAGTATACACACTCAATTAATTTCAAATACTTCTATTTTAAAATGAAAAATTCATGATATAAGATGGCCGGAGTAAATTTTTTCATGAAATTATTTTTTAACTTTATTTAACTACTGAACTTTTTACATTTTAAATTAACCTCATTCTATTGCCAGAAAAATGTTTACCTGCATTGGTCCCCATCGCCATGATATTGTAGGCAAGTATTTTTCTTTGTTTGAATAATAAACTGTTAACTTCGAGATGTGGTTGTCATTACTTGAATTTTTTTAGAGGTTAGTTTTAAATTCAAAATTTCTTCGAAAAAATGAAACTCCCGAAATATACTTATAATGTATGTATTAAATAATTAAACTATTTCATAAATTATATGACCGAATTGCCCTTCAATTGTATTTTTCAATTCAATTATTGTTCGTTCAACTATTGGTTGTTATTGTAAACAAATTTTGTGCAATTTAATTCGCATTTCGCTGAAGAATAATAAACATACATCTTTTTGTTTCACTCCAATACAGTGTTTTCTGCATTGACAATTTTGATTTAGCTAGACAAAATCAAATCATAAATCATAATTATAAAAAGCAACAAATAAAAATTTAGTTCAACACTTTTCATGGCGAATAATTTTATTTTATTTCATTAAAAATAAAAATAACAAAGTTACAAGAAATTAAATTACCATTCAATTTTTTACGCGCGTTTCACATTCACAAAAAACTGTACGAAAAAAATTTCACGGATGAACACAAACAATAAATTTGCAATAAAATAATAATGACTAGGAGGGCCCGGCGTGCTTCGCTACGCTTATAAATAAAGTTTTTGCGTAGACATTTTGTTGACGTAGAAGCAATGATTTCAAAAAGTGGTAATGAGAAATGCTACCATATAATTTTTAATTTTTCTTTTTAAATATATGAATGAAAAATAATCAGAACTCTAGCTGATCAGTTCGGATATATGAAAAATAAATATAAAAATTTTCGTTTTTGTTATTCGTTGTTCGGTTCGATAGCTAATATATAAAAAAGAAAATTGTTTTTGCATGTATGTAAACTTATAATGCATATGTATAGAAAAAGTTTTCCGTATATAATAACTTTTTTATTTATGATCCGATTTGTTTGAATCCGGATCCTACTATAGGTTACACTAATATCAGTTAGCTGTGAAAATTTCAAATGAATCCATCTGCGAATAAAAAAGCCTTATGCTCCACAAAGTTTTAATCTAGCGTATTAATATATAAGAAGATAAATCAAAAGTTTTTGGTCAATAAAATATTTGTTGACAATTTTCAGATAGCTAATGAGTCAAGATAAACATTCTACTAAGCTCGTGCACGGATTTATTTTCAAGTTAAAATAGTAGATTATACACCCAGGAAGAGAAGTGGATGTTTTTCTCTCGAGGTGCGTTTGGAGCCTGGATAGGAGTCCCTCTCTTTGTACAATTTTGTACAAGAGTTTTCAGAACTATATGAAAACACACAAAAGGCGTATATGTACCAAGTTTCACTAAAAACGAGTGACAACAAGACTTAGATTTATTGAATTTTCAAAGAAACAGTTGTTTGAATCTCCTATCTCTCCCACTCCCTTTTGTATATAGTTTTCCCCCAAATTATGGAAAATTAGAAATTTTGACTAAACTCGCAAAATCCAATTGGAAGTCTTCTTTTCATATTGTCCAATTTTGCCCGAAAAGCTTGTAAACTATGGAAACCGCATTATAAAATCTTTTGCTTACTCAGTTCTATCAAAATCAAATGATATGACTTAAAGTTATTGAAGTGTTAAAAAATCAGGTTCCTACAATTTGATCTTGATCCCTTTATAAAAACTTTGCCTAAAAAGCTTTCAAAACTATGGGAAACCACACCAAAAACTTAGTGAGTTTCATCAAAATTTAAATGACAGGATTTTTTAAATAAAAATGTGCTAAGAAACCCTCTCTCCTCTTTTTCCAATTTAGATCAAAAGATGTTGAGAGGTAACCTCTCAGAGTCAGAATTAAAAAAGAAGTGTAACTCCCACTGAAGTTTTTGCATTTTATACAGACAGACATATATATATTCTTTTGCTTATTTTGTTATGACACAAAAGTCGAGAAATGCCAAAAGACTTATTTAAGCAAAATGTGTTGTGTAGCAGGAATTACAATATATGTGTAACAACCACACATATAAATCTTTTAAGAAACGGGGTTCCCCTACAACATGCGTTCTGAGATGTTGATCGACACAAATTTTGTTTGTTAATATTTTTAAAATTTTTTTTAAAGAATGGATAGCTAAACAATAAATCCTGCATATAAAAAACATAAGAATATTTCACGAGAGGATGGAGGAATTAAAAATAAAATAAAAATTAAAAAACAGTTTATTTTTAAAAATTAGCAGAAACAAAACTAAAATTTTGTAAACTAAAATTGAGCAGGAACAAAACAAAAATATTCCTTGATCATACGAAGCCATGTTTTAATATAAATGATTAAACATCAGATATATAGTTATATGAAGGCTCGTTTCTTCAATAGCGATCTAATGCGTGTTCGAAACGAAAATAATACATAGTTTTTTACAAACAAATTACATTTTTGTTTATACAAATTTTATAATAAATGACTGACATGATAACAAACAAAATCGTAGGTCAACGACCTTGGTAGCATTATTTATTCTTATGATATTTGCAAAAGATGATTTTAAGATTTTTTAGAATCCACTAAAAAACAAGTGAGTCTAGAGTTTGCAAAAAAACTGGATTTTTATAAACCGCGGTTTCAGGTTTTCAATTTGTAGAAACCTGCGGTTACGGTTCGGTTTTCGGTTTTTATTATAATGTGCTCAATTCAATGCAAAGATATTTATTTTATTTAATATATTTCTTCTTGTATGAAATAAGATTAGTTTTAAGTGAATGATCGCTAAGGCGAGATATTAATTTACGACTAAAATTATCTGAAACCGAAAAAATGCGTTCAGATTCGGTGGGAGGATTACACCTTTACCAAAAATTGCCTGTCTTATGAAATTTGACCTTGTAATACTTCTAATAGAAAAACCGTCTTTTGTGGCCAATTTTCCAACAATCTATAGAAGCTTTGTTCATAAAATAAACTAATGTTTTTTGTGTGAGTTTCTAATTAGATTTGTTGAAGCAACATTTGTGTCAGAATCGTGTGGTCTTTTAAAAGAAATTTTATGAACATTTCGCATGTGGTTTATTATTGCAGACGTAGAACCCTTAGAATTTTTCACGCATCTGATCCACTTTTCTTACATTTAGCTCTATTGTTGGCATTGTTCGTAGATGAAATTTTTGTAAAATATTCCCAAACTGCTGTTGATGATGATGACATATTTTTTTTGGAATATTGTTGCTTTGCAATTTCAACTGCGAATAGTGTGAAGTGTAAAAGTAAATTATTTAATATTTTTTCGTTATTATTAACAACAGTTTATTATTACCTATTATTTTTACAGTATATTACTTATACTTATATTATTAGTCAACCCAATCAACAAATTCAAATTTAGCGATAAACAAAGTTATTTTTATTGTTGATTTTGTGTTTGGCTCAATATGAAACGAAATGAAGATCACAAATGAATTACTAATTTGATTCAAAATTAAAGTAGCTATTATAAATTATTACTTAGTTGTTATATCTTAACCCTTAAACCAATTACTGCTAGCATCCTCTTTGAATCAGTAGACAACACATAAATTAGATTTAGACAGAAAATATAGAAAATAAATTTTCGATGACAATTAAAATTTAAAATTTAAGCTGGAAACCGCGGTTTCGGTTTACGGTTAACCGAACCGTGCTAACTCTAAGTGAGTCTGATTTCGTTAGAAAACCACTGGGCTCTAAGTTACGTCAAGATACATCGATTGTGATCATTTCCGTTAGTTAAATTGAGCCATCCGATGTTAAGAAAGCGTTTGACAACCTTTGGTTCACATACAGCGATACTCATACATAAAGATAGCCAGCTAAAACTAGGTTAAACAGCTGCAGTAGGCCTTGAAACGCAAACATATCATAAAAATTTCGATTTCGAAAATCGACCCAGAAACAAAAACTTCCCATTCGGGATTTAATAAATATTAATTTAAATTCGGGAGTAAATAAATATTAATTTAAAGAAAAGATGTTTTATGAAAAAAGTTGAAATACATAAAAAGTCGTGTTTAGTACAATTCTGGAACCAGTACACCTATTGCGGCATTTCCTTGTGAATTGGGAATTGAGATATCAAGACTCTGAGATATCAAGACTTCGTTCTGCGTTAAGGAGTTTGATATATAGTTTTCGGCAAAAAACTTTTATGAGGACATTGTTTTGAGTTTTGGGCAGCGATGTATATCAAACATAAAACTCTTTGTTAAAGTACATGTATTTTTTTATCTCTGTTTAGAAATTTATTACAAAACAAACTCGAAATATTAAAACGTTGCCGAAAAGTTATCACAGATCATAAATTAATATAACTTAGTGAAAAGATGATACACCCAGCAAACTACTCAAAAACCTCGCCATTTAGCGTTTTAAGAAAATATTACAAAATCAAACATTCATATTTCTTTCAAAATTCCCAAAATATTTTAAAATTAAACTCAAATAAAAAATTTAAACTTTTTTTAAAGTTTAAAAACATTCCAAAAATTATTACAAAATCAAAGATTGAAACTTTTTTCAAAATTCTAAAAATATTGCAAAAATTATAACAAAATCAAAAATTGAAACTTTTTCCAATATTCTTAAAATATTGCAAAAATTATAACAAAATCAAAAATACAAACTTTTTCATAACTCAAAAAATATTACAAAATCAAAAATTGAAACTTTTTCCAAATCAAAATACAAACTTTTTTCAAAATTCCAAAAATATTTCAAAAATTATAACAAAATCAAAAATTTCCATGTCCACTTTCATGTTCGTTAACATTTTATGTCAAACAAATAATTAATTTCATTTTTTTACAAAAAATTGAGCAAAAAAATGAAAATCATTCTTTTGACACACTTGACAACAATTTTTTGACAAATTTATAATGCAATAATCTAGATTTTGGTGTCACATACCAATCCCCACCATCAAGATTTCTCCAAATTCAATGCTCCTACTCGTAATCACTTAAAATAAATGTTTTTAAGCAAAAAATATGCAAATTTCCTTGTTTTGACATACTTGGCGAATTTTTTGACACACTTCCGGTACAGTTATCGAGCACATCGTTCTTTCGGCTCTTCTCATTGAGTGTACCTATTTTTAGAAACCAAAATGTTTTTAAATTCCTCCCGCGGTTTTCTAGATTTCGTCGGTTGTGTCGGCAGACATAGACATATATTTTTTTTTCCTTTTCAGAACCAGTAGGTCCTAAAACGTTGAGAAATGCTAAAAAAGTGGGGGTAAGAATTTCACTTTTGGCTCGAGAATGTAATACTTAGGTCTTTCAGACCAAAGTAATATTTTCTAATTCAAATTTTTTATTTACCGCAACACGGAATACTAGTTATGAAAAAATTGTAATAATTTTTTTCTCAATTATTATTTCACGGTGTACTGGAATATAGCTACAGTAGTGGTAAAGCCAACAAATCTTAAAAAAAATTTGAAGTTTTTAAAGTTGTAAACGTAATATTGTAGTTGCGGCACATTGAATTGGCAGAAGTATGGACATTTAATAAAATTGATATAAAGACTTAAAAGCCTTGTGTTTAATAAGCCAAATCTTCAGTACTTACTGTTATTATTAATACTGAGCAAGGTTCGAGTTATTTTCATTTGCAATCTAAAATTATTTCATGTTCCTATTAAATGGACTTAAACAGATGCATTTTGCAAATCTAAGCCTGAAAAACTCTCATTTCAATTCCGTACATCTCATATACAACCTGTTGTCCTCTCAAAACGCTAGCAATTAATGAAAGATTGTATATCAGAATCGACTATTGATAGAATCTAGGAAAGTATCAGGACATACAACAAAGGTAAATCAGTTGAAATACCCAAGTATGTATCTTCGGTTGACAATGGTCAATGGACATATCTACCTTGGGATCTCCTTTTAAGAGCGGTGAAAAATAGCCCAAATGAAAAGTCGTTGTCGTTGAACCACATACAACTTTGCTGATGATGTAAGTAGTTTTTAAAACTAAACAGTAATACAAATGTAGATGTGTTAGACCCTACAGCCCCATTACCTAAAGTATTATTTGTAAGCCATTGTTGTAAAAATTTGTTTCATCGCCAAAAATAATTTTCAATTTTGCAGCAGTTAACAGTTTTTGGCATATGGAACTAATCATAACAAAATGGGCTAAATCTTGCAAAACTCACGATTATTTTGTTTGTTTAATTAAAAATTTGAAACATCATTATTTATTCGAATATTTTATCATCGTTATCAAGCTACTCTACAGCAGATCAGCATAATATTAGCTCTATAATCATCAAACAAAGTGATGGAAAAAAACATTTGACAGGAACATTTTAACAGAGGACATTTATTACAAAAATTCTTTCGATTAGCTATCTGATGGTAATGATATACGCCTGTAAATATATCTCATGTATAAACAAATGTTTGGAGAGCAATGGATCTAATCTTATATATTAATACGTTGAAAAAAAACTTTCTGGAGCCTAAGGCATTTTTATTTTTTTATTCGAATTTTGATTCATTTCAAATTTTCACTGCTAACTGATATTACTGTAACTTAGGTTTTAAAGATTTTTGGGATTTTTCGGATCATAAATAAAAAAGTTATTATATACGAAAAACTTTTTATATACATATACATTATAAGTTTACATACATACAAAAACGAAGTGAAATTTAAAACTTAAAAATTTATTTTATTTTTTTATACTAGGAGGGCCCGGCGTGCGCGTTTTTGCGCAGACATTTTGTTGACGTAGAAGCAATGATTTCAAAAAGTGGTAATGAGAAATGCTAGCATATAATTTTTAATTTTTCTTTTCAAATATATGAATGAAAAATAATCAGAACTCTAGCTGATCAGTTCGGATATATGACAAATTAGCGATCAAATAAGTTTTCAAGTAAGCTTATTTGATCTCTAACTTATTTGATCGCTAATTTGTCATATATCCGAACTGATCAGCTAGAGTTCTGATTATTTTTCACTCATATATTTAAAAAGAAAAATTAAAAATTATATGCTAGCATTTCTCATTACTACTTTTTGAAATCATTGCTTCTAGGTCAACAAAATGTCTACGCAAAAACTTTATTTATAAGCGTAGCGAAGCACGCCAGACACGTAGCGAAGCACGCCTCCTAGTAAATATTAAAGATTTCTTTTTCCTATTTTCTTTTGACCTTCAGATTTTTATTCAGTTATTGACACGGATAAAAAGTACAACAGTTGAAAATCAATAATACTACAAAAACAACTGTTTGCCTACCTCGGTAATGGAAAGCCATGTAAACTTCTTCGCCCTCGACGAAAACTTTTCTTTTTCACATTTTTCAATGAATATTGTATTTTATACATTTTCTTAAATTTATTGATTTATTTAATTCGGTTTTCTATTAATGAATATTATGTTTTTATTTCTTAATTCACATATCGCACATTCAATTGAAAATCAGTAAAATTTTATTAATTAAATAGTCCTTTATTTCAAACCACATTAGATTTGATTTATAGTTAAAAAAAAAAAATTCAAATATTTGTTACACTTAACACTTAATAAAAAAAACAATAAAATTAAATTTTAAACGCCTTTCGATTATGCTATTGTAAAAAATTAACTTGATGTTATTTCAGCCACGGTTATAACAAAAATAACATGTCAGTCGTCAGATAAGTAACAAAGTTGAAATAAAATTTGATAAATAGTATTATTATTTTGTAATAGATGGCAGAAACAAAAAACAAAAATTTTAGTACGACAAATGGAGGGAAATAAATACACGTGAATAATATTGCGTTTTTGTTTGTTGTAATTTTGAAAAATTTCATTTGTAGTTATTTATTTATCTAGATCGAAAAATGATATTTTAAAGTACGAGCTAGTAAATTACTAGTGAGTACCTTTAAAAACACTTTTCGTTTGAGGTAAATACAAAATTTTATTTCATACTGGAAATTTATTAAAATAAAAAGAAATGAGTTTTAAATTTTGCTCAAAAAGTTGAACTTTAACATCCTAGGACTTTATGAAACTTTTCTTAAGTCCTAGGACGTTAAAGTTCAACGTTTATGGTACAAAAAGTTGAACTTTAACGTCCAAGGACTTTATAAAATTTTATAAAGTCCTAGGACATTAAAGTTCAACTTTTTGTACCATAAATAATCCGAAAAATGTCGTTTTAGATATCAGTATGAAAAAAAAATATTTTTTTTGTAACTCATGCGTAAAAAATGTTCAATTTTGTACTAGAATAGAATAAAAGAAAAAACTACTTTTCCGCACATATGACCACAAAATATTTTGTAAGCCTGGACCATAACGCTGCCTGCATGTGAGATTTGTTGTTAAATCTATCCATATATCTATCTATATATAATATTTTTATAGCACTAAAATATCAAAATAATAATTTAAATAACTTACCATATAGTAAAAACAACTTAAGCACATTGCATCATTTGAGTTGCAAGAAAAAACAATTTATTTAGGTTTTCAAAGTTTACAATTTTGACAGCTCTTATTGGATTCCTATGCAGTGGCGTATCCAGGATTTGTTTTTGGGGGGTGCATTTTTTTAAATTAAATAATAAAAACTGTACGCAAATTTGCATTTATTTCTTTTATAATATTTAATATGTATCACTACAATATAATTACTTTACGTGTATATTTTACAAACAAATGTTTAATTTTCGTTTATGTTTTTGCAAAATATTTAGCACTTCTTTTTCATCTACTTTTATATTCTGGTATATATAAAGTAATGAAAGGCCGTACAATCTGTTTTCTGAAGTAGAATTTCGCAAGTAGCTTTTTAAATATTTTAAAGTTGAAAATGAACGTTCTGAAGTGCATGTCGTGACGGGTAACGTCACTAAAATTTTTAATAGTTTAAAAACAATGTTCAAATGTGTCCATAATTATGAAAGTGGTCTAAGTCATATATTTCTTGTTTTGAGATATTTGTAACGTTCGCAATATTCGCAAAACAATAATAAAACCAATTCATCTTCTTTTTCTAATTCAATAGAATTTATTTCATTAGTTTCAGTTCACTTTTACATTAATAATAATTTTAAAATTTTCTAATACTTAATTAAATTTCGAATATACTATAAAAAACAAACGAACGTACTCAATTTTATTTCCAATTCTAACGAACAGATGTCGTGGCTAATTTTTGTTGAATCTTTGGTGTTACACGATTTTGATTAGAAGATGAAAGAAAAATCACATTTTTTTTGCTTAATCAATTTTTTTCGATGTTAAAAATCTGAAAAGATAATAAGATCATTCCGTATTGAGATTTCAATTTGATTGCAAACAGTTTTTTGAGATAACTACTAAAAATAGAAAAAAATCCTAAATATATTTTAGTTTATCTAATTTTAAAACATAAAGTGTTGTAAATGAAAATAAAATGTTTTAAATATAACTATAAGTTGTTATAATTAAATAAACCAAAGAGAAATTGTGTTGATTTCTTTTGGTGATTTGTAATGGAATTGAGAGCAGAAAATGATAAAAGATGAACATGAAATAAAATGTCAAACGTATTACAGCAAATATTTATATTTTACAAAATATTCAATCATGGATTATCAACTATAAATTGTAACAATTTAACACAACTTTTTGGAATATGCTTCAGAAGTTACAAAACAAGGGAACTGAATTGGAATTTGTATGAATGCATAGTTGGATATATTCATGTAAAGCAAGTTGCTGAAAGGGGGGAGAATAATCAGTTTCAACTAGACATACACGGACGAAAGTCACCATCAGAGGACTGCAATCAACCCTGTAACCAAGCAAGTTCATTTATTTCTTATTTTTAATATTATTGCTAGATTTTTTTTTGTAACCAATACATAAAATGGTAGGTTAAAGTTCATTATTTTGATAGGAGGTTCCCAGATTCAGGATACGCCTGTTAGATAAGTGTTATCCCGTGCTTGTGTTTTTTTGGTTGCCGTAATAATTAATATAATCATTTATAAAAGTCCAAGCCCATAGTGGCACTCTTACATACGTGGCGTTCCGAAACAAAGACCTTGGGGCTTTGTATTTTCTATATGAGTCACATTTCTCTGGTGAAAAATATAATTTTTTTTAATAAAACCAGTGTAGGTTTTAGATTTTTCCTGTGCAGTAATAACTGTAAAACTACGGCAAATAATTATCGTTGGCAAAAAACCAGTTTTTGGTTTTTGTGCAAACCAGTTTTTGGATTTTTGTTTGTTAATTTTAGGAAAACCAGTTTGGTTTGTTTTTGTTCATAAATAATAATTTTGGGTATTCGAATTTTAAATATTCGGCAAATATTTAAATAGTAATTTAAACAATATACGAAATTTTAGAATCTATAGTTTGGAGTGTTTTTTGAGTATTTCTCATTGGAGTTGTTAAATTTTTTTTTGTTTTGAATTTTATTTTTCTAATGTACAACTCAATCAGGAGGTTTCAGGGGGGGATAAGTAGGAGTCGACCAGGGGGGTTTGAGCCGTGGATGAATGAGGTGGAAGAGAGAGAGCATGTGGAGAGAAAGGAGAAAATGAATGAGGCAATGAATGTGGTAGAATGGATGATAAATGTGATTATGAATGAGGTGAAGAATGGGATTTTTTTGGATTTGATGGATGACATTTGTGAAGAGCAGTATGATGAGATATTGGATGGGATGGTGGTTGATATAGTGAATGAGTGCGTGAATGAGGAAGCGAATGGGATGAATGTGGTGAATGAGGAAGCGGTTGAGATGGATGTGGTGAATGAGGAAGTGAATGTGGGCTGGCGTGAGAGAAGGAGGATAAATAGAAATAGGAGCTCTCACCTGAAGAGGAAGGAGAGGAGAAGAAGGGAGAAGGAGAGTCGCTTGGTCGTGGAGCTGGGAGCTTCCTCGACCAAGAGTACTCAAACAGAGGAGCTGGTTGAGGAGGTTCCCATCTCACCGATCACGCGACAGGAAGAGGAGTGGTTTGGTCCACAGGAGGCCCCTGTTCCCCATTGTATAATTAATTAAATTTAATTATTTTGCTTGTTTGAAAAAAAAACCGTTTTGGGACAGCAATTTTTTTTTGGAGATTGTTTTTTTTGTGCTGTCATTCGAATTTGTTTTTGTACATATTGTACATATTTGTAAATATTTTTGTAAATAATTTTTTTGTATATAGTTCCAATGTAATTTTCATTGTACATATTTTTTTTTTGGAATAATATTGTACATATTTTCATTGTACATATTTTCATTGTACATATTTTTTTTTTTGGAATAATATTGTACATATTTTCATTGTACATATTTTTTTTTTATAAATAGTTTTTGGAATTTTTTTTCGTGTACTAGGTTTAATAAATCTCTTTCTCAGCGGTAGGCCTAACAAGCCATCCATGGGGCTTATCCCCTTAACATTGATGTCGTTCTTAGATCGCCTATGGCCACCGGGGTTATGCGATCGAAGAACATTGGTTTCTTCTCTTCATTCGGCGAGGAAGTCCTCAGGGACGAGGAGTGGTGTTGCTGTGTTTGTACTTAGGTGCAAACCAGTAGTACCGTTCTTTGCTCAGAGGCTTCTTCGGTGTAATGAAGAGAAGAACCAATTATACTTTGTTTTCAGGATCAGAGGCTTCACCTCATACAAATTCAAAAAACTTTTCCATTTTTTTCATTTAGTTTTCAATAGAACAATTTTCATAGAGTTTAGGATTTGAAGTCTGGTGCTCGGGAGCGTTCTTCAACTTTCGCATTAGGTTTAGGTGTAATTTATTTTTAGGTTAAACAAGCACAACTGGGTCAGTAGAAATGGACTTAAGGTCTAATCGTGACAGTTGTGATTGTTTTATTAGGTTGGGGAGAATCTGTTCTGTAGAATCTGGTCGTTAGGGGCTTTTCTAGTCAGTTCTCACATGCATTGTTGGAGTGGGCTCGCGAACGCGGGAATTCAAATTTAGACAAAATGGATATTGTAACCATACTTACTTTTTAAATTGTCTCCAGACGAATCTTGACTTTGGGAATCTCTTATCTAATTATTAAATAAAAAAATAAAATAAATAAAACAATTTTTTTTGAAAATTAATTAAATAAAATTTTTGTTAAATAAATAATTTTTTTTAAATTTAAGTTAATTTTAGGTAACTAAATAAATAAATTTTTTTAAATACGCAATACATCAAGATATAAATAAATATTTTTTATTTTTTTTTGAAAGAATAAATCAATATTTCAAGGTTAAGACGGTGCATCCGATAAATAAGCATCCTTTTGAATATTTTTTATTTCTCAATTTTTTTTAAAAAAATAAATAAATATATTTTAGGGGTGCTATCGTCAATAACTAATTTTAGGTATATATATATATTTCAGTATATCTGAAATTAAATAAATAAATTATATTTTTATATACACTATCATAGGAATTTTTGTGAAAGGTGAAGCAAAGATTAGCGGCGACAGTGGTTTTTTTTGTTCCTTTACAAGTTTGTTTTTACAAAATTTTTTTTTGGGCGTTCGTTGTTTTTTCGTTTTGCGTTTTTCATTATTTTCGCCTTTACAGCGTACTAACTACATTTTTTTGTTGGAATTGGTTTTGTTATTATTGTTGACGTGTTTTTTTTGCGAATTCGGGACGTTATAAATTTTACCATCAAAATGTCAAGCCAACTAGACGTTGACCATCCGTTCTATGGTCTGGAACCCACCGAGCTGCAAGTCGAATGTTTGGTTCGGGGTGTGGACTTTAGGGGGGTCAATTGGGCAGAGGAACTGCGAAACCATGGAGATCATGGGTCAGTTCCAATAACAGTGTCTCATGCGAGAGATTTGATCGAGGAATCTCAAATGGTGGTGCAGGCAGCACAACTTGTTTTAGATCAGGTACGTCGACTTCGGCCACCGATTGATCAGACCTTCTTAGATGGTTTGGCGAATCGAGTGTTGCATTACACAGGTAGGATGAATAGGTTGGGTCCTCGCAATGACTTGCAAGAAGCCCGCACCTACGCCATCTCACAATTGTCACGCGCCTGGGATATAATAGGATCACTGTCAACACGTCCAGTTATGCAGAATAAACCAGGAGTATCATCTGCTCCATCTGCTTCACCTGCTTTTCAACCAGGTGAGAGATCCACACCGATCCCAGTACGGCCAATATCGGAAACAATACATAGTCTGAATCGTACAAATCATCAACAACAGAGACGGTCGGAACAATTACCACCGACTTATTTTCAGCAATCGGGTTTGAGAGCAGTGGACTTCGCAATACCACAATTGGGTCCATCACTCCAATCTGAACACACACACATTAATCCAGCATTAGTACAACCGCAAGTACAATTAAATTATCCATCAGTACCACAGGTACAACTACCACCAATATATCCACCAGCTCCACTAACAGCACCACCACCATACAACCAACCTCCTCAGGTATGGCGTGACGCGGCTCCAGCGTTAGCACCAGTGGAGTACCGAGGGGTTCGTGGGAACAATTTGAGTCGTTATGACTCAAATTGGGTTCCAACCTTCACAGGAGATGGTCACTCTCCTGATGTTCATGAGTTTGTTCACAGAGTTGAGGCGGCTGCCAGGAGGGACCGTGTGAATTGGGACGACCTTAGGTCTATCGTTCCACGGTATCTCAAGGGGGCTGCCGACAGTTACTATTTGAACTTGACTCATGAATATGAGGTGGTGACCTATCCAGTGCTAAGGGAGGGACTCCTACAAACCTTCGGTACGCTCACTGATGATAAGGCGATCTTGCGCGTTCTTCTGAACCGCAAACAAAAGTCAAAGGAGAGCGTATACGAATATCTAGTGGAGATTGGTTCGTTAAACCGTCGCTTAGCACGTCCATTTGCTGACCGTGAAATGCTAGAGATTGCTCGGGAGGGACTGAGTGTGGAGCTCAAAAATGCTACACTTGCAGCAACAATACATTCAATGGATGAACTTCGGACTTTATGTCAGAAGTTTGAACGTTTGTGGTCCACACCAGTTCCGACCAGAACATCAAACTTAAGAATTAGCGAGCTACAGCAAGTGGATGATTATGAAGTGGATGCTGAACCAGAACGACCTGGATGTATTGAAGCGATGGAGTCAGCACCGAGACGGATATTGCAGCGACCTGGCATAACATCGGATAACATTCAACCTGGTCCATCAATATCCAGACAACCAATAGTGTGTTTCAGATGTGGAGTAAACGGTCATCGAGCTCCTGATTGCTCTAAGAATCGGATAAAATTGTATTGCTGGAAATGTAACAAACCGGATGTGGTTTATGCAAATTGTTCATATTGTCACCCGTCGGTAAACTACCGTCCGAGAGTACATGCTTCGGGGATGGTACCCTCGGTTCAACATCCAATGAGCCCGAAGAAATCGACGAGAGATGGAGGAACGCAGAACGATCCACCACCAAGGAGAACAGAATAAAATCACCTAATACATTTAATTTCCCATCATTACATCACACATATTTTAGACGTCTTGAACGCAACATCAGATATTGGAGGATGAGGAAATTATTTCGTAAAGCTTGTATTTCATCTATCCTTTCAGAAACAAAGGATCCTCGGCCGCGATTAACAATAAGAATTTTGGACAAACATATTTCAGGATTATTGGATAGTGGAGCGTCAATCACAATACTTGGAAGAAATTCCTTGGATTTATTGGAATCATCAGGTACAACTTACCGTAAGTACACTTCGTGTATTCGTACGGCAGATGGTACTGCAAATAAAATTTTAGGTTACATTGAAAATCCAATAACTGTGAATGGCTCCACTAAACCAATGCGGTTCCATATAGTCCCTGGATTACGAGAAGAGCTCTACCTGGGCATAGATTTCTGGGAGAAATTCGGTATTGTTCCTTCTTTTGTTAGTGAACTGACTCGCACAGAGCTACAAACTTTTAATACACATAACCTCACCACTGATCAGCAACGAGAACTGGATATGATCAAGGATTCTTTCCCGTCATTTGAAGTGTCTGGACTCGGGAAGACTTCTTTGGTTCAACATGTCATCGATGTTGGTGATAATGCACCTGTTAAACAGAGGCATTATCCCACATCGCCGGCTGTTCAACTAAAGGTCTATGCCGAACTTGACCGAATGCTTCAAATGGGCGTGATCGAAGAGAGTAACAGTTCTTGGTGCTCGCCAGTGGTTTTGGTACAAAAAGAATCTGGTAAAAACAGATTATGTATTGATAGCCGTCGTGTCAATTCACTAACGAAAAAGGACGCTTACCCACTTCCCTTGATTGATGGCTTACTAGGTCGTCTAAATAGCACAAAGTACATTTCAAGTATTGATCTCAAAGATGCTTTCTGGCAGATTCCTCTGGCAGAAGCATCTAGAGACAAGACAGCCTTCACAGTGCCTGGTCGTCCATTGTATCAATTCCGGGTTATGCCCTTTGGATTGTGCAATGCTCCCCAGACAATGTGTCGGCTAATGCACAAAGTGATACCACATCAATATCACGAAAATGTCTTTGTTTATTTAGATGATCTATTGGTAGTCTCTTCCACGTTCCAGGAACATATGGAATTGCTGTCCAAAGTCTCTTCATTGTTAAGAGCGGCTGGGTTAACAATAAACCTCAAGAAAAGTAAATTTGTTCTGAGAGAGGTGAAATACTTGGGATTTTTGGTTGGTGAAGATGGTCTTCGAACAGACCCTGACAAGGTAAGAGCTGTCGCTGAGTATCCAGCTCCATCTACAGTAAAACAGATACGACGTTTATTAAGAATGGCTGGTTGGTACCAACGTTTCATACCAAATTATGCAAGCGTGGTATCACCAATTACCGATTTATTAAAGAAGAGTTCGGGAAAATTGAAATGGACATTGGAAGCTCAAGCAGCTTTTGAAAATTTAAAACGATTGCTGACTACAGCACCGGTATTAGTAAACCCTGACTATAATAAAGAGTTCTTTATTAGATGCGATGCAAGTCTGACAGGGATAGGTAGTGTGTTGTATCAGGTTGATACTGACGGACAAGAGTGTCCGATAGCCTTCATGTCGAAGAAATTAAATAGAGCTCAAAGGAATTATTCAGTTTCTGAGCTTGAATGCGGCAATTCTTAGTGTGAAGAAATTCAGGGGCTATGTTGAAGGTCACCGATTTACAATTGTGACTGATCACTCAAGTCTGAAGTGGCTTATGTCACAGAAAGACTTGAGTGGTCGTCTGGCTAGGTGGAGCCTAAAACTCCAACATATGGATTTTACCATTGTCCACCAAAAAGGTACCCAAAATATAGTCCCTGATGCTCTATCTCGTCTTTATGACGATACACACGAGGAATTGACGGAAGCATTAGTACATCACATCAGTGAAATTAAAATCGACAATGAAGGTTATCGGCACAAGGAATATACGGATATGATAGCTAAAGTTCAATCATCTCCTAAGGACTTTCCATCTGTTAAAGTCGTGGATGATAAGCTATACATACGTATTGAGCCAAGATCTGATGCAATACCCAACGATGTTCCTGTGTGGAAACTCTGGGTACCAAAACCGATGACTTCCAACATGATTCAGAAACATCACGATGATAGTACTGCTGCTCATGGAGGTGTTAAAAAGACTTTAGAATTACTTCGACGTCTTTATTATTGGCCGGGCATGGCGTCACAGGTACACAACTATGTTGTGTCCTGCGACACATGTAAACAAACAAAAGCCACGAATCAGATATTGCGTCCTCCGATGCAATATCAATTCGAAACAGCACGTCCATGGCAGAGAGTCTATATAGATTTTTTGGGACCGTACCCTCGTTCTACACTTGGGAATACGGTGTTATTGATAGTTCTGGATCATGCTACGAAGTTTGTACTACTGAAACCACTTAGAAACGCAACTTCACCGAAGGTGAATGCTTTTCTAAGGAATGAAGTGTTTCTTACATATGGGGTACCAGAGTTTCTGCACAGTGACAATGGCAAACAGTTCACTAGTAGGAACTTTCAAAGTCTTTTGTCAGATTTCGGCATTAAACACATTAGGACCGGTGTCTATAGTCCTCAAAGTAACGCGTCAGAGCGGGTCAATAGGTCAGTTCTAGCAGCAATTCGAGCGTTCATTAAAGGTCAACATACCAAGTGGGATTCACAAATTGGTGAAATCGCATATGCACTGCGGGCTGCAGTACATTCTGCTACCAAGTACTCACCGTACTATCTATTATTTGGTCAACATCCAATCTCGGATGGAAATACTTACCATTTGTTGAGATCACTACACCAGCTTGGTGAAGATGCTGGTGAGGAATTAGAACGTTCTGATCATTTGACTCTGCTTCGGAACCGGGTTCAACAAAATTTAAAAGCAGCCTTCAAAAAATCGCAACATCAGTATAACCTGCGATCTAAACTACGGTCTTTTCAACCACAACAACGTGTGTTTGTACGGCAACATCATTTGAGTGACGCTACAAAAAAATTCTCGGCAAAATTGGCTCCAAAGTTCTTACCTGCAATGATTAAGACTAAGATTGGAAATGTACTCTACGAGTGCACAGATATGAGCGGTAAGAATCTTGGAGTCCATCACGCGAAAGACATCAGGGAATGATGTCTTTTCGTTAGGTAGGGTTGTTCCTCTGGCTGATTGTCGTCTCTGGGGTTCACATCTTCAGGTCATACTTACTGGTTGTATCGGGGTGTCCATGGTGCTGACGTTCGGATGGATGGTCGGTCTCAATACTCAGTGAAGTTCCTAAGGACCTCATGAGTGTTGGAACCGGTCATCGGTCTTGACGCCAGTGACTGTGGGTATCTCGATCCCAGATACAGATTAGTTGTGGGAAGTAGTTCGGTGGTTTCTGACGTAGAGGGGATGGCGACGTTTTTGTGATTTCAAGAGTAAAAATCTTGGGTTTTTACCTTGAATTCATGGTGTAACGTTCGCAATATTCGCAAAACAATAATAAAACCAATTCATCTTCTTTTTCTAATTCAATAGAATTTATTTCATTAGTTTCAGTTCACTTTTACATTAATAATAATTTTAAAATTTTCTAATACTTAATTAAATTTCGAATATACTATAAAAAACAAACGAACGTACTCAATTTTATTTCCAATTCTAACGAACAGATGTCGTGGCTAATTTTTGTTGAATCTTTGGTGTTACACGATTTTGATTAGAAGATGAAAGAAAAATCACATTTTTTTTGCTTAATCAATTTTTTTCGATGTTAAAAATCTGAAAAGATAATAAGATCATTCCGTATTGAGATTTCAATTTGATTGCAAACAGTTTTTTGAGATAACTACTAAAAATAGAAAAAAATCCTAAATATATTTTAGTTTATCTAATTTTAAAACATAAAGTGTTGTAAATGAAAATAAAATGTTTTAAATATAACTATAAGTTGTTATAATTAAATAAACCGAAGAGAAATTGTGTTGATTTCTTTTGGTGATTTGTAATGGAATTGAGAGCAGAAAATGATAAAAGATGAACATGAAATAAAATGTCAAACGTATTACAGCAAATATTTATATTTTACAAAATATTCAATCATGGATTATCAACTATAAATTGTAACAATTTAACACAACTTTTTGGAATATGCTTCAGAAGTTACAAAACAAGGGAACTGAATTGGAATTTGTATGAATACATAGTTGGATATATTCATGTAAAGCAAGTTGCTGAAAGGGGGGAGAATAATCAGTTTCAACTAGACATACACGGACGAAAGTCACCATCAGAGGACTGCAATCAACCCTGTAACCAAGCAAGTTCATTTTTTTTCTTATTTTTAATATTATTGCTAGATTTTTTTTTGTAACCAATACATAAAATGGTAGGTTAAAGTTCATTATTTTGATAGGAGGTTCCCAGATTCAGGATACGCCTGTTAGATAAGTGTTATCCCGTGCCTGTGTTTTTTTGGTTGCCGTAATAATTAATATAATCATTTATAAAAGTCCAAGCCCATAGTGGCACTCTTACATATTTAAAGGTTTGCAAATGATTAAATTAAATAACATTTCTCTATTATGAAAAATTTTATTTTAGGGCTTTGTTAGTCTTCAATAATGTAAGTTTATTATGCAGGTGAAATTTTGTATAAATCTTATTCCGAAATATACTTTTTACAGTTTGAATTGACTTAGACCATTTTCATAATTAACTGAACGATGTATAAATGACTTAACGCAAAAGCAAACTTCGAAATTCTAACGTTATTTATTAATTATTTTTCCAACTCATTATTTTGTCACCATCAACTTTCACTTAAAAAAGAGCAATTTTGACATTTAGGAGGAACAGCTCATTTTTATGGGCTTATGGTCCGACGATATAAAAACTTTGCAAAACAACGTTTTGGCAATTATTTTTGATATTTTGTTCGCTTTTTTTGTTTTTTTATCTTCAAATTTTGCCTTAAATTACTATCCTAACTAACTCTAGATGAATTACATTTTTGTTGAAATAAAAAGTATTCTATAACCGGTTTTTTTTTACAATATCGCACAAATTAAATTAGACTAATTTAGTTTGAAGCAATTTGATGCGATATAACGGATAAACTCATTTTTTTCAAATTTTGACTTAGACCACTTTCATAATTATGGGCACAAATATTTTTGCTTGCTACTTTTTAACTAAAAGACGTGCAATCAAATTGATTGTAAGCTCATTTTATGTGTTTTCATGTTTTGTTTTAGGTAGATGTCAAAGAAAAATCTACCTATTTTAAGTTTTATTTTTTAATGTGTCATAAAAACCATACGCTAAATAAAATAAATAAGGGGGTGCATACGCACCCTTGCACCCCCCCTGAATACGCCTATGTTCCTATGTGTTGTTTTAGTTGGATGCTTATGTTTATATTTTCGAGCTAGTATAATTAACAACTATTACAACGAAGATGGCGCACTTTAATTATTTTAAAAGATAAAATTTGTTTATAACTTTGTAAAATAAATGATTAAATGAACAATTAAATAAATAAATATTTATAAAATTTACGCACTTGTTACAAAAAATAGTGTGTATTGCTAGTGCGAATGCGTTTTCCAAACGCGAGTCATTTGCCGCACTACCTGCGGTCGCAAACTCACTCTTTTTTTTTTTTTATTCAAAGTTAGGCATGTTTAGTGTTAATTATAATAAATTATAACTTACCGTCTCTGAATATTCGAAGATACCATGCCGACTAGGGACAAGAATGGAATGCAAATTAAGATTCTCTGAGAAATTTATGAACGTTAACTTTAAAGCCTTGAGGATTAAATTCATCAGGGAAAACCCAGGAAGGTAAGGCATTCCAAAGATGAGAGACTCTGTTGAAAAAGTCACGTTGGAAGGCTACAGTTCTACACCTAATTATTTGAACTGTAAAGGGATGCGCTGCTACGTTTGCTCTGGTGTGACGCGAAAGGTTTGCTGATTTAGGTAAAATCGATTTGATCTCTTCAGAAGCTCGTTCATCCATAATATATTTATAAAATATAGTCAAATCAGCAACATTTCTACTGTGCTGCAAGGAATCAAGACCGTTAGTAAGACTTGGGTTACCAATGAGTTTAATAGCTCTACGCTGTACAGAATCAGGGCAGTTGAGACTACTCAAATAAGCTCCACCCCATATATGAGAACAGTATTCCATGCAGGGACGTATAAAAGATTTATAAGCTAAAAGAAGTTGTTCGCTATCGAAAAACTTACGACATCGCCCCAAAAATCCTAACTTTTGAACAGCATTCTTAGCCAGATTAAAAATATGAGAATTCCACTTCATATTATTTTCAATCTCAACTCCTAGAAGTCTGACAGACTCATTCTCTAAAAGATTTTTGGGGCCAAACGTTAATGGAAAAGGATTGGGTGTCGTTATCCTAGAAAAATGACAAACCTGTGTTTTGCTTGTATTGAATTCAACACTGTTAGCAATACCCCAATCCATAATTGTTTTAAGATCAGTGTTAAGGGAATCTATCAATTTTGACCTACACTCACTAAGCGCTAAGGGTGTATATAATTTAGGTGCTTCATGAGACGCATGAAGCGTGCTATCATCAGCAAACTATGTATAGGATGAACCGTTGAGTCCAACAAATCATTAATATAGATAAGAAAAAGAGTTGGTGACAAAGCGGAACCCTGAGGAACTCCTGCATTAGTTGAAAAAGTATTCGATGATACACCGTCAACATTGACCCGAAATTTTCGATCAGATATAAAGCTCTGTGTCCAAGATATAAGCTGCTCGTCTAAACCATAGGATCTCAATTT
This sequence comes from Diogma glabrata, assembly GCA_963693315.1. Lineage (NCBI taxonomy): Eukaryota > Metazoa > Arthropoda > Insecta > Diptera > Cylindrotomidae > Diogma > Diogma glabrata. The sequence goes on along the minus strand of OY856186.1, from coordinate 189,419,662 downwards.
GCATATAAGGTTGTTATGCCAAACTTTGTCAAATGCCTTGGAAATATCAAGAGCAACACCGAATGTTTCTCCAAAGTTTTCAAGCGACTTGTTCCAGATATGAGTGACAAAAGACAGCAAATCTCCCGTCGCTCTTCCTTTTCGAAATCCATATTGTCTCTCATTAATTAATTTGGAAGACTCTAAGAAGCTTATTAAATTAAAATTGACATATTTTTCAAAAATTTTAGCAACTACCGATAAAATTGAAATGGGTCTGTAATTCGTAGGATCAGTCTTACTGCCCTTTTTTGAAACTGGCTGTACACTAGCCATTTTCCAAATTTCAGGAAAAATTCCTTTCTTATATGACAAATAGAAGATTTTAGTGAGGATTGGTGCTAGCTCCCTAGCAAATGTTTTAAGTATAATTGGAGGAATAAAATCAGGGCCTGTTGCCTTGTTAGTATTGATTTTCAAAAGCATTTTTCGAACAATGTTTTTCCGAAAAATTATCCGCCTCATTTTATAAGAAACTTTAGAAATAGGTTTAGGTTGGAAATTAGGTTCTTTTAAAGTAGAATTTTTTTTTTTTTTTTTTTTTTTTAAGGCGTTCATGCTCCATGTAGGAGCGTTGCCAGGTTAATCAGCTTTGAATATTCACCACGGTCATTCGCAACAGCGACATAATTACCATGGCACTTGGCAGCCGATTTTTTTAAGGTCGTTTATTACGTCAGTCTCCCATTGTAGTCGTGGTCTACCTCGCGGTCTACCACTCCCTGGGGTACTAACGTACATTTTTCTAATCATTCCAGACTGTGAATCGGCTCGTAGAACATGCCCAAACCAAGCAATCCTATTAGAACGGATACAACCTATTATATCAGGACCCTCAAGAAGGTCTCTGATCTCAAAGTTATAACGGGTTCTATACTCTCCATCGTCTGTCTTAAGTGGACCAAAAATGTAGCGTAGGATCTTACGCTCAAATACAGATAAATGCGATTCGTCATTTTGTGTAAGGGTCCACGTTTGTGACCCATACATCACAACCGGTCTAATCAATGTCTTGTATAACTTGAGCTTGGTGTTAGTTGATACATACGGTGATCCAAGGAGAGGTTTAATTGAGTAGAAAGTTCGATTACCTGCAGCGATTCGAGCTTTAATATCTGTAAGTATGCTGTTGTTTGAGTCAAGCATTGATCCCAAATATTTAAAAGATTCAACTCCCTCAATTCGTTCATCGCCGCACATCAAATCTTTCTTCTCAGCCTCTCTTGAAACATTCATATGTTTGGTTTTATGGTAGTTAATTTGCAGACCAATTTTCCTAGCACCACTCTCAAGCGACTTGAAAGTCTCACTTATAACAGCTTCACTTCGGCCGAGGATGACAACATCATCAGCGTAAGCAATCATCTGTACTGAGTTTATTGACAAGATATTGTTATTAGTCGGTAGTTTCTTTTGACGGAACACATATTCCAAGGCTGGATTAAAAAGTATAGGAGAGATAGCATCACCTTGTCTTAAACCGGAGTCGACTTTAAAAAACTTTGATATTTCGTTCTCTACTTGTACACAGCATCGAGAGTTCTGTACTGTCATTTTGCATAGTGATACCAGTTTACCAGGAATTCCCATTGACACCAGAGCAGACCATAGAGTCTCTCGTTCGAGAGAGTCGTAGGCCTGCCTGAAATCAATGAAAAGTTGGTGCACAGGTATGTTGAACTCTCGACACTTTTCCAAAATCATCCTTATCGAGAAAAGTGCATCGGTGGTACCTCGGCCCCGCCGGAAACCACACTGATATTCTCCAAACAGTTGTTCAGCAAAAGGATTGATTTTGGATAGCAAAATATAGGAAAAGATCTTATATGCTGTGCAGAGGAGGGCGATTCCTCTGTAGTTTGCACATTGTAGGCGATTACCTTTTCTATGGATTGGTATTAGCATAGCTTTGTTCCAGTCCTGTGGCATGGTTTCAGTCCTCCAGATCATTTGAACAAGTTCAAACAATCTTGAGTATAGAGTTTTGCCACCATGTACAATCATTTCGGATGTTATATCGTCGATACCAGGTGCTTTATTGCATTTTAATTTTGACAGCGCCGCATCGAATTCCTCTCTGGTGGGTTCTTCTACATGTACCTTTGACGCACGAATAAGCTTAGCTCGTCGCCCGACTTGTTGCTGGTCACTTAAGTTGAGAAGATTCTCAAAATAAGCGGCCCAAGTATCTAAAATATTTTTAAGGTCTACTTGTAGCTCCCCATTTTCGTTTTGAATAGCAGTCGATCTAGTTTGAGGGCCCTTCTTTAAGGTTTTAACCTGTTGAAAGAAGTTACGCGATTGATGTTCCTTATTGAAGCTTTCAATCTCCTCACACTGTCTCTTCCACCATTCTCTCTTCGTTCGTCTACATAGCTTTGTAACGGCTTGTCTTGCCAGTTTATAATTCTCCTTCGTGGACCTGGAGTTGCGTCCTTGTAGACACTTCAGATAGCAATCTCTTTTGTATTGAATAGCATCAAGGTATGCTTGATCCATCCATGGCTTCTGGGAGTGGTTCTCTGGTCGTCCAAGTATTCCCTCAGCAGCGCTTAAAACAGCATCTTTGAGCAAATACCATGACTTATCGACGTCTCCATTAATGGTTTCTGATTTCTCCAATGTTTCGGCAATATGGATTTGATATCTCTCTTCTGTTTCAGCATTCTTTAATGTTGAGATGTTAAAACGTTTCCGTTGATTGAATTTTGGAATGCCTGGATGTGGGTGCCTGGGAAGTGGAACCTTATCGTTGCACGTACAAGGAAGTGGTCACTTCCAATGTATGCACCTCTAAAGGATCGCACATCCAGAACGCTCGAAAAGAAACGTGTTCTTACTAGAACGTGATCAATTTGATTTCGAGTATTTCCATTCGGTGAGACCCAAGTCTGCTTATGAATCGATCGATGCGGAAAGAACGTACTGGCAATTCTCAAATTATTTGATAATGCAAACTCAGTCATTCTCTCACCATTATCATTCGAATTCAAATGCAGGCTGTTGGGACCCACCACATTTCCATAAGAGATATCTCTTCCAACCTGTCCATTAAAGTCACCAAGAACCATAATGAAGTCGCGTGTTGGTGTTTGTTTCATAACCTCTTCCAGTGCTATGTAGAAATTATCCTTCTCGTCGACGGTCTTAGCTTCAGTTGGTGCATGCACGGCAATAAGAGAAATATTGTTATATGTACCGCGTACACGTAGGTAGCAGATCATCTCGAAGTAGAATTTAAAGAGAAATAATGCCCAAGCAAATTAGCTTTCTCTTTTGGATCAATGATAGGGACATCTCTATTAACAAGAGGCGGTAGGGAAGATTTACAAAAGTTGCTTTGGACAGCCTTTGCGGCTTTATAGAAATTGCGTGAACCAGTCGGATGTTCTGCGAATTTAGATGCTTTTTTCCTATTAAATAGATGTTTCTCTTCATCTATTAACTTACGACATAAATTTCTCTCTTTACGGTGTACTGTAATGTCTGGGTCTTGGCCGGTAAGGCAATAGCGTTTCCAAGGAAAATATCTAAAAAAACTTTTAAGTCTTTGCCAATCCGCAGCTTTGTAATCCCAAACATTGCGAGGATTCGCTTTAAATTGTTTTGGAATTTGTATATTTAGTTGTGTGGAGATTAAATTATGATCTGAACCACCCAATGGTTCTGATATTTTAAATTGAACCAGATATGGATCGTTTGTCAAAAATAAATCAAGTAAATTATTACTTTGACCAGGAATGTCAGGAACTCTGGTTGACTGGTCTATTATTTGAGTAAAGTTGTGATAAAGAGCAAACAACTCAGCCTGTCTACCAACCTCGTCAGTTTTAGAGCTGTGTGTAAGCCATTCTTTATTGTGGACATTAAAATCTCCAAGAACTATAAACTTTGCATTAGGATACTCAACCAACCTATCTATCTTCTCAGATAAGTCATGAAATAAATTAAAGTTCTCAGGTGAATTAGGTGAACGGTAAAGTCCAAAGACAAACAGCGTTTGATTTGGGCAACTAATTTTTAGTGATACCATATTGTGAAATTTTGCATTAATTTCAAATTTATTTAATCTCACATATGGTATAGTATCCCTAATATCGCCTGTGGTAAACGAGATACTGTTTGAACACAATATTTTATTTTTAAAAATAGAGTACGGCCGGCATGGCGTTTTTTTTTTTTAAATATATTAAACAAAGAAAATTTTCTTTTGGACTACGTAGTTTTGTTATTTTAGAGTTCCGTTTTTTATAACGAACCCTATAATTGGTGAGAGTACAACGTGTTTTTCGCATTATATCAATTATCTCGTAAAACATTAATCTTATGGACCTAAAATTTGAAGTGCTTATAAAACTAACCTATCTACACAAGATGACGGGTTAAAAAATAAATAAAGTCGTTTGTTTTACAGAGGTACGATGTGAAGTCTTTGAGAAAATACATTTTTTTATCGAGACGAGTAGGGTATTATATGCAAGGGCTCCACTTCAGTATTCCTTAAAAATTTACTTTGGAATTTTACACTACACCATTTTTTGTATAATTTTTAATAATGACGTTTTCTTTATGTTTTTTTGCCTCGATTAACCCCCTACCCTCCTTGATCGCAAATCTTAAAATATGTTTGAAACGATAGAAAAATGAGTAAGTTTTAATGAAAAATATAGAACATCTAGCTATAATAACTTCTACCTTTCACGTTCGGTATACTGGTGAAATCGATTACCAATAAATGTTTTCCCCGCTACATACAGTCCCCAAGCTTTTAAATCAGCAGTACATCAACATTATCGCTCCAGCCTTATCCCAAGTCCTTAATTACTAACCTTCTAACTTTCCTTTCCTATCGTTAACACGTGCATAGGGTATTAGAGGTCTATAACCTAAGTGATTAACCGAACTATAAACAAAAAATAGGAAAGTGTCAACTACTCATAATTATATTTATTAAGGGGGTGGGAATAAGAAGGGGTAAAAACATCATTTAAAATCAGGTCAAGTGTCATTTGAAAGAGCACTTGATTTTAGAAACATTGTAATAATTTTTAGAATTTTGCAATGCAGTTTTTGAATTCTTGTCAAAAATGGTATCCCCTTGAATTTCGAGCTAGATAGACAGAAAAATTTGAAAAAATTCATGGAGATAAACTCTGAACGAAAATTATAGCGAAATTTCAAATAATTATATTTCTGTGCTTTTCAGGAACGGGAAGTTGAAAAGGGTGAAAAAAGCTCCTTCGACCCAATATGAGAAATATTGCAATTTTTTTTTAGAATTTTGCGATGCACAGTTTTTTAGTTATTGTCAAAAAAGGGCCGCTCTTCTATGTTTCGACACTGATTGACAGAAAAATTTGAAAAAATTCACAGAGACAGGAAGTTTGGTAAATTTTTAACGGAAATTATAGCGAAGTCTCAAATAATTATATTTCTGTTTAGGGAATGGGGGTAAAAAATGATTTTTCCTGTTCTTCAAAATAATTTTTTATGCCGGACATTGAATCAGATCGCATTGGATGCAATGTACCGCATACTGCTTGTTTTGGAACATTCGCCTTATATACTGGTGAGTTTTCATGTAAATGCAATATTTTTTGCATCGTTTTTTCCTATAGGATTTTTTCATTTTAGGCCAGCTAATCTCTTTTTATTGTCCTTTGACTATTGTCAATTGTCAACAACAGCTCCAAAAATTTGACCACTATCTTACTCACAGATGGTTGCAAGTTAGTCTTTTTAAGTGGTGTAGTTTTAGGCACTATTCACGTCTTTCTTTTTCGACTCTGATCAGTGATGTATCTACGTTGAATCACCTGTAACTTTTTTGTTGGCCTTTGTTTTTCCATAGCTCTAGTGAATTGTCTAGAAAGATAGATAAACCGAAAATAAGAAAGAAGAGAATTAAGATAATGATTCTAGAAAAAACAGAGAGATGTAAACGAGTTACAGAACTATAACGAAACAATTTTTTTTTAAATTTCATTAACATTTTTTTTCTTCAACAATTTACATTTTTGTACAAAATTAATTTCTCTTAAATATATTTTTTTAACATACATCATCTAATCTAGCAACACAAACAAATATAATAGTTTTGTAATTCTAATCTAACTAAGAATTTTGATTTTGAAACCGAGTTATGAGAAAAGAATTGTTTTTGTTTTAAAACTGGTTAGAATTGCACTATTTCTGTTATTTTATCATAATCACAAATTTTAGTTTATTAGCTGACAATAATTATTGAGTGTAAAAGAAGCAAGTGACAATTCAGCTTAGAAAATATTTTTCACCTTAATACTTGTGTTGTGTGTTTTTTTTGCTCAGCTTTTTTTATAAAAGAATCTGTTAAATCTGCTTACTAGGACTAATAAATTTTAAGTGGGAATATTAAATAGTTAACAATAAATAGTCTATTAGTTTCATTAAGATAAATTTTCGAATGTAAAATTTTATAATAATAATTATGAATAAATGATGAAATTATGTATGACATAGACAGCACCAAGGAAGTTACAAGACTACGTTGATAGTGAAAAGTTCAATTTATTTTTACACCGATTAAAATACGCTGCAGTTTCCATTTTCTTCGTTGGTTGTTAACAGTTAACACTTTGGAATGCTCTCAAGAGTACAAACCATCATCATCTTGACATTCAAGTCATTATGCTAACCATTTCATATAAATAACGAAATTTAAATTAATTCAAATAATTGTTACTGTCTAAAATTAACTTATAAATGATATGTGTAAAAAATTTCAGCAATCATTTGTTAGCTCAAAACAAAATTAAAATAACATCTAAATAATTTCTTAAACTTCTATGGTTTGGATTCACGTTGTACTACTAAAGGTGCATCTTCATCTGGTATATTTAAGCTAACAAGAACATCACTTGAGTCCATTGCATCATCATCGAATGATAAAGAACGAACAAATTTATAATTGATTGGTTTATCGTTTTTACTTAATATTAACGATGCTGGTCTTGGTCCTAGAATTATACAAACAAAAATTTTATTAAAACTAGGACAGCAATTGAATTCAAAATAAGAGCTATAGGCAAGATTATATTTTATCAAAAACAATTATCACGATCATGAAAAGTCCTACTTTCCAAAGTAACAACATAACAGCTGTGCTAAACCGCATTGCCGTAAAAGGAACTTTTTATTAACTTTGTACATGTGACTCAGATTATCTCGTCTTAATTAAAAGAACGATATCGGAAACTGTACCCAGACTACGATTTAAAAATGGCAATCAGGAACGTGCTAAGCCTTAGAAAATCCGAAGATATATAAAATTCATAAGTTACACACTGGATATAGTAACAGAAAATTTCTGAATACCGATGTTCCCTTTTCAAAAAAAGATGTATAAGATTTAATCAATTCTACTTCTACACGATTCTGGCTCCATTTTGAGAAAGCAAATTCTAAAAACCAGAAAAATGTTTAATGTTTACCTCATGTATCATACTCAACAAATTCTACGACCAACAATCTGGCGTAAATTCTTAGACGTGTCTAAGATGGGTTTTTGAGGTGAAGAAAGTCAACCAGACGCATCATGTTTCACATCCGACAGATAGCTTTAAATTTAAAATGCAAACATGGAACTTATCCTCCATGATGGTTTCGATTTAGTGTAGTGAAAATATTGAAAGTCATAGCTGATTGCTCCCGCCAAATTTCACATAAGTTCAGAATGTCTCAATGCCGAATGTTGAGAAGTTCCCATAGGTTTGTTTTTTGTAGTTTCGTTTCCATCAGAGACTTAAGGTTTTTGCTGAAGAGAATAGCCAAAATCAAAATCTTCACAGAGGGTTAGCAGTAACCGATATCATTTCACATCCAACGAATTGTCCAAAAGCTCAGGCTTTAATTTTAGTTGGAGAGAATTTTCGATTAAAGAAAAAATCGAATCCTGTTTCATATCAAAACATAGACGAGTAATTTAACAATCGATTTCTACTGCGCCTTTTTCGGGTTTGTAAAATACAATAGATCGTTAGTAATTTTCCCGTAGAATACAATCAAAATATTCAAAAAATTTTGAGAGCACCTTTTTCCATTATTTTGGGGTTTTAAAGTTTAAAATCAATTTTTCAAAAGGTGACCCCAAGGAACACCACGCATTTTACGTAGTCTATTTTGGTCATTATTAGTCGCATTAAGTACAAAGTAAGACGCTGGAGTCTTTTTAATTCTAATCTTAGACTGCGTTCCAATTGATGCCAAACGTGCAAAATCAATTTAGTCAACTATTTTATTTGACTAAATTAACATTTTGTTTCTTAATAATTTGTGAAGATATTCATACGTTAAACAGCATCTGACAACTTGATTACATTATTTTATATTAAAATTCGGTAATTTTGTTAAATCAAATTTGTATTTAGCAGTTTAGTACAATTTAGCAGCTAATTGGAATCCAGTGTTAGTTTAGTTATAAAAAGTGCTTTAGAATATTAGTAATAAAAATTTAAATTGTGACTGTTTTCGAATTTCTATGACTTAAAGGTATTTATTTGGATTTTATTTATTTATTTATTTATTTATTTATTTATATTCACAAAAACTAGCAAACAGACAATTGTCCAATTATTTACTAGCATAAAATTTCACAAACATATAATTAATTAATTAAACAAAAAGAAAAAAAGAATTAAATTTAAAAAAAGCTAAAACAACAACAAAATAATCATAAAAATTATATAATGCAATCAAAAAACAAAAAATTAATTAAATCAAAAACACTGAAAAATTTGCTTTTTAAAAACTGGTAATGAGAAAGAAAACAGATTGATTTCATTAAATTTAGTATTGTTGCGAATTTTGTAAACGAATTAAAGGTGAATGAAATTTAAGGTTAGTTCTACAAGTTGGAAAATTAAAACAAACTGAATTACGAATTGCATACTGATTATGAGGCCTAAATTGTATTAATTGAGTTAAATCACTTACAAATATATTATTGACAATTTTATATAAAACAATTTCATCAGCTATAGTGCGTCTATCTTCAAGAGAAAACAGAGCATATCTTTTTAGTCTAAGATAGTAAGGTTCATATGGAACATTCATTTTAAAATTTAAAAATTTAGTAAATTTTTTCTGAACTCTTTCGACTGTGTTTATATGTACCTGATATCTTGGATTCCAAATAGGACAAATATATTCTAATATTGATCGAACAATACCATTGAATATAGAAATGAAAGAACTCACCTTTTTAAAATTAGAACAAATTCTCATCATAAAACCAAGAATTTTAAATGATTTGTTAACAACAGTTTGGATATGAACATTAAATTTGAAAGACTCATCCATAATAACTCCCAAATCACGAATATTCATTTTTCGAATAAGAGTTAGGTTGTTAATTTTATAAACATAGTTTAGAAAATTCTGTCTAGCCTTAATTTTGAGAACAAAGCATTTGTCAATATTTAGAAATAAGTCATTTTCCAAACACCAAGAGTATAATCTGTCTAGATTATTTTGTAAATTAAGACAGTCATTAATGGACTCAATTGAAGAAAATATTTTTAGATCATCAGCAAATAATAAAACTTTACTATCTAAAACATTAACAATGTCGTCAATGAAAAGAATAAATAATAAAGGACCTAAAATAGATCCTTGAGGGACACCAGATTGAGGATGGAAATGATATATTTTGCTGGATGACTTTTTTGGCTATGATCTTCTGAAACGATATGAATTTTCCCTAGACTAATATTTTTAGATACGTCATTAAATCAAATGACGATAGTGGTCACATATTTAAGTTATAAATTGAAAATGTAAGTGTGTGTGATTGCGTTTTTAATTTATGCGTTCATTTTTAGCCATTTTCTTTATATTACAATTTAAATGGAAAATAATTAGAAAACGAGAATTTAAGCATTTTGCTTAAATACGGAAAATAATATTGATTTTTTATAATTTCCTGCTATTATGAAAAATTAAATTGAAATATCCGTTTACCGTCATTAAATAAAACGAACAAAAAATATTAAAATAATGAAATAATTTTTTTAAATCACTAAAATTAATTATTTAAAATGCCCGTTTGTTTTTTGTGTCTGTTTTCGTTGTTTTCACAAAAAAAACTTCTTTCGTACATAATTTTAGATAAAACATCATCTAAATTTCATCATTTTAATTGGTGATATTATATTATTTACAAAAAAATTAAATTTAATCATCCAACCTATTAAACGTAAATACCTTTTATTCTTTTGTTTAAGATTATCATATTTTCGCTTTTTATTAGTCGTTTAAATTCGAAATTATTATCTTTTCTCTCGTTGGATAGAATAAATGTCAAACTAAATTGTAAATAAGAATAAATTTGACAAAAATGGTTTATGATCAGAAGTCCCCGCGACGTCGTTAAGACTGATATATAGATTCCCCATTTAGGTTAATATTTGAGTCTTTAAGAGATAGTTTGACGTCAGATAGTGCCTTGTAGGTCGTTAAATGACGTTGTTTTGTCATCGTACGTATTAGTTTGTGTTACTTGGGACACGTTCTTTTTTAATTTAGTTTAAATTATGCACTTTCAAATAATTCTTGTCGCATGATCGAAGTAGTATCGATATACGTTAGAGCGCGCTGAAAGTTAAAACCACATTAAAGTGGTTTGAAAGTTAAAAACCATCCAACCGTTTTCATGTTCTTTCTTGTTCTGTAAAACGGAAATTAAAGTTCAAAGAATATATTATGAGATAATCGTGGTTGCTGAATCCAAAGCCGGTGTCAAATTATTAAATTTAAAATGGTGTATAAGGCGGATGGCGGTCAAGATTTTTTAAATTGAAGAGTTTTGCAATCAAAAAATATATTAGGAATCTACGCAAAATTTTAAGTCAAAATTGTCTTATGCAAATACCTTCAGCCCCCTTGTCGCTAACATCGATACTACTTCCATCAACCGACTAGAATTATTTGAAAGAGCATATTTTACACTAAATTTAAAAAAAACTACAAACAATCTTTCACATATTTCGAAAAATTTGAATCAAACTTTAAAACCCCAAAATAAGGGAGAAATCTATCCTCAAAACTTTTTTGTCGTATTGTACGGTGAAAATGCCAACAAACTAATTTTTTTTTTTAATTTTATACGCATTAAATTGGCTACAAAATGCAGACGGTTTTCGCACTAGAAAAAATTTGAAATTTGTGATCGTCACTGATTGCTAAAAATCTAAAGATATGTCAAAATTGTTTTCTGATGGAGCACTATCAATCCCCAAATGTTGGAGAAAAACATTTTTTGATTGTATCCGTTCACGTGGAAAGCCCCACGGATACGAAGAAAAAAAATTCTCAACCTAATTTTTGTTAGCTAGTAAAATAACAAAATTGATATTGGTAAATTTAAATATTTAAATCTTCAAAAACTAACGTCCCGGTGCAAAGGAAAACGTCCCAGATAAAGGACATGAATCTGCTGACAATCAAAAGAATATTCAACATGGCATGAAATGACAGACCAGACAAGGAAAGAAATTTTATTCGAAAGCAGATAACTATGTAGTTACAAAAACTGTCGTATGGATTTTCATCAATCTACCTTAGGGTATCGAAATTACTCGACTTTGCAAGTACGGTAGTCGAGTATTAATTTTTGAAATACCAGGGTTACACGGGTATTTGAAAAAGAAATAAAATATATCTAAAATAGTTAAGGTATGGTGGGTGCAGCCGTGTAGAGTTAATATATTTAAGTTTCTTTTGCAAATTTGCTCTTACAAAGCCTATTCAAATAAATTAAAGCTTGTTCAATCCAAAACTTAGTTTTGGAAAATTTGTTTTATAAATAACTGAATTTCAGCCAGTATACAGCCATCTTCTGCATGATCATTTTTATCGTTCCGTTCAATATCCTAAACAGCAGATTATGTATTTCCTTACAATACCTGGGTACCCGGGTACTCGATAATCGACATTGGATACCCTGCTACCTAGCTGATAGTACTAAAATTATAAAAACGCAATAATTTGTTATAACAAACCTGACGTTTTTGGTACATCCTTCTCGCAAATAATTTCCACTCGTGACATTGCATTATCTTGTTTTATCGAAACTCTTTTCTCAGATTTTGTTGGATTATTTGGTTGTTTTAAAATTGAATCACGTCGAACTAAAACAGGTGAATTAGCGTTTGATGCTGAAGCACTATAATATCCTGTTTGCATATTTTGAAATAAAATACAATTGACATCTGGAATAAGAAAATTTCAAATTATAGACTTTATTTAATTTTTATATAAATGATAGTAGTTATTTTTTTATAATATTTACAAGTTTATTTAGTGAGAATTAAAACTCATATTACGGTTGAATTTAGATAATAACTAGTGTTACGCGTTAATAAAATTTCTATATTCTCTAAACTGGTCGATTGAAACTTGAAATCAAAAAAACAGTGCATGTAAACTATACAGTGAATGAAAAATAAAACAAATTAACCAATTTCTGCAGAATACGACTGGAGCTCTAAATTACGCCGATATACATCAATTGCAACCATTTTTATTTAAATCGGTCCATCTGTTGCTGGGAAAGCGTTGGTCAAATCTTGTCCCACAAACGACGATACACACACATACACATAGACTTCAAGCTAAAAATAGCTTAAACAGCTTTAGGATGTGTTGAATCAGGCGCGAACATATCATAAAAATTTCATTTTTGAATATCGACCCAAAAACAATCGGCCAGTTGATCAAAAAGGGTATGAGTCAATTCATTAAGATACTTAGAAGTTCAAAACAACCCTAGGGGTAGCAGCTACAAGATCATGCTAGCCACATTAAAGAAAATAAATGCAATTGCACCCGTGCGCCCTATAAGCTCATGATCAGAGTTGACTCTTACATCGCCAACCCAATATTATATCAGATTACTTGATTTCTAGGAGAAGAGGCAAAAAATTTAGACAATCTTTTATATTGCACTTCTGAAAAAATTTTCAGCACGAGAATAAGAGAAATAATGCTCAACATAATTTTTATCTTTCTCTAAACTTTGTAGCTTTTTATGAGGTCCTAAAGGTTTCTAGTAGTAGAGAAAAAAATATCGTCGGCTAAAAAGCATTTACGTGTAACTACATTTTAGAAAAATGGAAGGAAGCTCAGAAAATGATTTATTGCGATTCTGAACAAGCTTTAAAAAAAAATTACTACCAATTTATAAAAAGAAATAGTTTTTTTTTATTTATTGATCGAAAATATTATATTTTCCTACAAGAGATGAAAGCATTGTGTTTTTCGTGAGTAAACATTTGTTCTCGAGACGCGCTAGCGTCGAGTGAGACATGTTTACGAACGAAAAACGTTTTTATCTCGCGTAGGAAATGCAATTTTTTCTATCATACAATACATATAATCGATATTTACTCTAAATTATAAAATTTAAAATCGACATAATTACATTCAAAATTCATATTCTATTTTTCATGGTTGCGTTGTTTAAAATACTTTGTAAAATTATATGAAAAACCATTGCAACTACAATTTGTTATTTTTTTTACACTATTGGAATAGACTTTTGATTTGCTATCATAGAAAAATTTTATTTTTAAGCTAGTTTAGAATTACAATAAATCGTTTTTTGCGCTTCATGTCTATTTTTCCAAAATGTAGTTACACGTAAATGCTTTGGAGTCGACGATATGTAGTTTCACGACGCATGTATTCTGAGTAAAATAATTGATTGCCGATAAAATAATAAAAGTAATTATATGCATTCTAAAATTATATTTATTTGGTCCTGCCGTTGTACAAAGTATATGATAATGTAGGTGAATCTATGTCGAGAAGAAAACATAGGTAAGTGAGCTCTTTGTAGCGTAAGGTTTTCTATTACAGTTTTTATATGAGACTTTGCTTTATGTTCGTTACCACCTTTACATAAAAACTTCATCAAATCGGCGTGAGTATAAATTTTGTGTGCGTGAGTGCAAATTTTGTGTGCGTGAGTGTAAATTTCTTGATTTTTTTCATTTTGGTCTTCGAGTGTGACAACCTCGTGTACTCCAGTCCCTGTTATTGACATATGAGCTAACATGAGATATCACATGTAACTAGCAATAGCAGTGAGCTATCATTAGCCAAGGTGATGTGATATTTTTGGGGTGCTGACGGGGTGCAATTGCAGTGAGCTATCATTAGCCAAGGTGATGTAATATTTTTGGGGTGCTGACGGATATATTCTGTCAACGGTAGCATCCTCAATCTTATATTAAGGGTCGAAGATACGAGCCATAACATTACTTTATAACAAGGTTTTAATCATTGAGAAAGACAGTGCGATCAAGAAATATGCCACTAGCTGGATTATTGGTAACCCAATTCTAGTTTTGTTCATGCAATTTTAAAAAAAAATTTTACCTACTATTTTATTTTTATTTTCTATCATAGAAGATTGTGTCATATTTTTGGCGTTTTCGTTTACTCATTCGGAATAGAATCGATAGAATAGATTGTTCTAATTTCGAACAACTTCTGTCAAAATTTTAAAAATTAGTACATTCAGAATATTCCGAATGAATTAACGAAAACGTCATTTATTATGTCATAGGAATAACTATTTTGTTTATTTAATTATGTCAAGTAATGGCAAAGACGCCGTTGTTGTTAAAGTTACGGTAAAACTTGAGGGTGTTGATACTGAGGTATTCGTCGCTTCCTTGTATCTACCGAACGATGGTGGTGGAGTTCTGCAGCAACAAGAACCTGCCCTTGGTCCTGGGGTGCGATGTAAATGCGCATCATGGAATTTGAGGCAGTTCAGATAACAACAGACGAGGAGCAGACCTCGTTGAGTTTTTTCAAGGTACTCATTTAGAAATTCTAAATAAAGGGAATCCAATTAGGGAAGAAGTAATTGACCTCACCCTCACTAGCCTAGTTTTGGCGAGAATGGTTCGAAATTGAAGAGTATCGCAAGATATTCTTAAGTCAGACCACAAGTGCATTAACTTTGAATTTATGGTCGACACGTTGGTAAAAGAAAATTTTAGAAATTCCGAATCAACTGATTGGGATATGTACATATTACTTCTTAGTCAAATGTTCCTGGACGTTGATCCATTAATCGACTGTATACAAGACATTGATAATGTTGCGTATCAAATTAAGAGATGGTCAAGGTTGACCAGGTTGAACTAAAATAGCTGAGATCTACAGTCAGGAAACTTTTAAGGAAAGCCAAGCGAACAAATAATTTCGATGACTGGATCATTTATCGTATAAGGGAATATAAATACAGCATTCGGAGTGCTGGAGAGAGTGCTTAGAAGAAGTTTTGTGAGTCAATTGAGAGCTAGCCTGTGGTAGCAAGGCTTCATAGAGCACTCTCAAAGGAACTCAAATACCAACCAGGCTTTTGCTTATGCCAATTAAGAGGCATATTGAATCTGTGAAAGAAACAGTGCTACATCTGTTGTGTAGACTTTTCCCTGGCAGCAGTTCCACTGCTAAAATGAAGGAAAAACTAACTGCGACTCCAAATAAAGATAGTTGGAT
Organism: Diogma glabrata; assembly: GCA_963693315.1. Taxonomy (NCBI): domain Eukaryota; kingdom Metazoa; phylum Arthropoda; class Insecta; order Diptera; family Cylindrotomidae; genus Diogma; species Diogma glabrata. Next base: position 189,404,071 of record OY856186.1, on the reverse strand, counting down.
CTAGAATCTCTTACTTGGATCTCCTGTGGACTTTGGTAGTTGATAGTCTTCTTGAAAGACTGAATAAATTGCGACCCTATTCCTAGGGTTACACTAATGATATTGTCATACTGGCAATTGGTAAAGACCTTTGCACTCTGGTAGATCTGATACAAAATTCACTGAAGTTGGTTGAGGTTGGCTGTGGGGAGGAAGGACTATCGGTCCATCTATCCGAATCACAGGTTGTCTTATTGATCAATAAGAGAAACGTGCCTGCAACACAAAGTCTGTGTCTTTTCAGTATAAAGTAAAGCTACTCTGGAATACTCATTCAACAAAAAAAAGTCAGACACTATAAATAAATAAATAAATAAATATGACACTTTTATATTTTTTGTATTAAAAACTCACTAATTTTTATATCATTCCAGATACATTTGAAGATTTTCGATCAGTTAGGTTCGGAGCTAATTGAGGTAAGAAAACACGAAGAAAACGTCATTATTCAAAATTAAACAAAAAATGGTGAGGTGTAAAATTCCAAAATAAATTTTTAAGGAATACTGAAATGCAGCCCTTTCATATAATATCCTACTTGAATCTACAAAAAATGTATTTTCTCAAAGGTCTCACATCGTAACCCTGTAAACCAAACGAAAACAACTTTAGTTTTATTTCTATCTGTCATATTATGTGGACAGGTTAGTTTTATACGCACCTTAAATTTCAGGTCCATAGCATTTATAGTTTACGAGATAACCGATATATTGTGAAAAACTCATTTTACTTTCACCAATAGGGTGCGTTATAAAAAACGGAACCCTAATAATAGGGCTGTCATTTCTTTTTGGCAATGTCGGCGATCCTTTTGACGTTATTGGGATCTTAAGTAGTATAGTGCCACCTTGTATGATCTTGTTGGCTTTCGGAAATGGTACAATATACTAAGCTTGTGCACCTTAAAAATTTTTCAAGTTGCACACGTGTATTTTTTGGTTGGGTATTGATACATGTATTAAATTTATGGAATTGTATGAATTTAGCACATTTCTAGTGCAAGTGTGATCGCTTAGGATGTTTTACAAGCAGTATATTAATAGATTAGTGTCATTTCAAAGGTGTGAGGGCTATGTTATGAGTAATTTATCTCTGGGATAGTTTTCACAGGGGTAATGAAGAGTTACGTAGGATTTGTTATGCATAATTAAGCTGCGTACTTGTTTCACACACCTAACACGCATGGTCGCATTCAGTTAGCTAGGTGTTAATATAAATTTTCATATATTATTTACATTTTCAATTTTTGCGACATTAATTTTTTGTTGTTTTTTCTTTGATCGTATATTTTTGTGTGAAGCAGATTATATTATATTATATTATATTAAAAAACAAAAAAATTTGCATAAGCAAATTCATATCGAGTATTCTACTCGAAACAAAAATCAAGCAAAAGAAATATTGAAAAAAACTTAAACGAAAAAGTAAAACTTAAATCAAACAAAATAAGAAATTAAAAAGATTATCTTAATATTTAGAATAGTCGACATGAATTTGTTTGTTGTGTTTGGTTATTTTTTTTGTTTTTTCTTTGGTCGCGTATTTTTTGTGTGAAGCAGAGTATATTATGTAAATTTTCTTTTTATCTTGAAATGAAAAAAATATTAATAAGAAACTTGTTGTTTGTGTAGTTAATATATTGAGTAGCTGAGTGATTTTGATTTTTTCTTTGAACACATATTTTTTGTGTTTCGTTAATTATTTGAGTTTGATTGGACTTATGAAGATAATTTTGCATTTTTTTGTTTTTTCTTTGGTCGCGTATTTTTTGTGTGAAGCAGAGTATATTATGTAAATTTTCTTTTTATCTTGAAATGAAAAAAATATTAATAAGAAACTTGTTGTTTGTGTAGTTAATATATTGAGTAGCTGAGTGATTTTGATTTTTTCTTTGAACACATATTTTTTGTGTTTCGTTAATTATTTGAGTTTGATTAGACTTATGAAGATAATTTTGCAACTATAGATGTTTATTTGGTTAAAATCATTGTAGATAATAATTAAATCAATTGTTTTTATTCATTCAAAATTTTATTATAATATGGAAAAATAAATATTTTTGACTCTTAACTCTCTTTCAATCAAAACACTAAACAATAATAAAACTATCGATACGTAGCTGAATGTTTTTGATTTTTTTCTTTGGTCACATATTTTTTGTGTTTCGTTTATTTGAGTTTACTGTTAACAAAACTGTGAAGAAAGTTTATAAATAGTGGTTCAAACTGTTCAGATTACTTATTGCTAAAAAAATGTTTAACGTGGAAATTCCGTTCACGATGCAGATAAGTGGACCATCAAGTTGTGGGAAAACAACTTTTGTCTTGAGACTCTTACCACAAATTCAGGGTATAAAGAAACTGATTTGGTGTAACGGTGAGAAGAATTCATTATCGACAAATGATTTAGAATATTTTGAAGAAGTTGATGTGTTTGATTTTGTTCCCACAAACTTTGAAAACTTAGAAAATACTTTAATCATTTTGGATGATTTGATGACGGATGCTTATACCAAAAATGTATGTGAACTGTTTACTAAAGGTTCACACCATCGAAATGTTTCTGTTGTCTTGATTACGCAAAATGTCTTCCATCAAGGCAAATTTTGCCGGGATATATCATTAAACTGCAAATATTTAGTTGTGTTCAACAATCCAAGGGATAAATCGCAAATTTATCCCCTTGCACGACAAATTTATCCGGAGCGTGTAGGCGAGCTAGTAAGGGTATATAAAGAGGCAGCGTCGAAACCACATGGTTATTTATTTATGGATTTAACGCAATCGTGTAACGATTTATTTCGTTTTCGCACTAATATTTTCAATAAGGACTATCAAGAGTGTTATGCACCATCAAATTTAGTTTCACAACTAAGCCGTTATGAGGCGTCTAATGGTACACAGGCATACGTTACATTTCTTAAAAAATTGTAAGCCGTGCGAACGAAAATATATTTTATCAAAAAGTCAACCAGATCTAATAAAAACTTTATGTGAAATTTGTATGAATGTTTTAAATGGAAATGTCAAATTAAGTAAAAGCTGCAAAAATCATTTGAGTAATTATAAATACTCTTTACGTAAAATTTCTGATCTAAAAACGAATTTATCAACGAAACGTAAAGTTTTGATTCAAAAAGGTGGGTTCTTACCGGTTATTTTAACAGCTGTTTTATCTGGACTAGTTGGGAAGCTGCTTGAAGGAGCATTAAAATGAGTTTACAACGCATGTTTGTTGTTCATCCTGATACGTTTGAACGTTGGAAGAAAATTATACTTGATGACAATAATTTATCAGTTTTAGATCGAGAAATGAAAAAAATTTTATACAATAATAAATTGAATGATGTTGATAAATGGAATCTTTATCGTCACAATCTTGTAAAGTTTTTAAACGTGAGGAGTAGGTCAGACGGTATGCTAAATCTCCGGTCGCGATTATCAGATGAAAATGGTCATGGTGAACCACCAGTTAGGAAAGATGTTTATTCGCAAACGAAATTCTTGAGAAAACAAAACGTAAAAATGCAAACAGAGAAACCATCCAATCAAAATGCTGTAACACAGACTAGGATGATAAAACAACTTGAAGAAATGCCGTCGTTGGAAGAAGTTTTTCAAACTTCAAATAAATTTTCTAGTTTCGAACATGATCTAGATCAGGAAAACGATCAGGGTCAGATTAATCTTAGTCGTAAAAATAATGAGAGCGACGAATATCAAGAACTTGATAGAGATGATAGTTATCGTAAAATAGCTTTAGAAGGTCAACCACCAAACGTACGAATTTCGAGGGAGCGAGAATCTTTGAATCCAAATGAATATAGATTGTTCGAATTGAATACGGGTGAACAGGTTAATGTACCTGTGGAAAAGCGATTTACTCGATCGGCATTAAAAAGATCTAGAGACGATCCTAGTCAAAATGTTCTAAATTTTCCGGCACGGCGTAAGAAAACTAAAAGTGAAACAAGTACACCGAAGAAATCAAATAAAGTTGCACCGTCACAGTCAAAAATGTCAGATATACCCTGGCAAGTATATAAATATTAGTTTTGGCTTTATCTTCATCACTTATCATCACAAGGTGTTAACATACATCAACTGAAACAATGTTAACAGATCAAAAATCTTTTTATGTAACGTTAACAAGTAATAGTTCATTGGATTTATTCCCTCAAAATACTTTGTCAAGGTTTACTGCAAAATTACCTTATACACTTAATCTTAGATGTAACGATGACACAGAATGGCTTATGGGGATAACGAAATTTGCTTGCACATCTATCGAGAAAAAACAAGCTAAAGAAAACGATCCAACTCTAACGTTTATTACAGAACGAGGTAATACAGGTCTAGATATATTGGATATATTGAAACAATTTCCAGTTTTATTTGAAATTGTCCAACATGAAGAGTTTTTCAACCGATACACTGATACAACAAATCTTCCAAAGTATGTGTTCTCAAAAGATTTCGTTCAAGTTAGCCTTGATAAGCATAACTACAAATTAAAATTTGGTAAAACGTATACCGTTACACAACTCTTCGACTCTCTGTTTTCACAAATTGAAAAAAAAGATTGGGCTAACATAATTAAAAATGTGAAAGCATCAATTGCAAATGAATCGTCCTCAGTTTTAACTGAACCAAAACTGAATATGATCAAAAAACGTGTACAAGTAAATACAAACGAAAACGAGCAGCAACCAGAAAACATACCAAACTATATGTGTATTTATTGTGATATAGTCAGACCTCAGATGTTTGGTAATGTTATGGCTAGAGGTTTAATAATGCATCCAGTTAAGTGTGGAAAACAATACGAGAGTTATCAGAATTTAGATATCGTAAATATTCAATATGTACCAATTGACAAAACACAAATTAATGATATCAGCATTTTGATTACGGATGAAAATGGTGTACAAATTAATTTCAAAGACGATTCATTTAGCACAATGGTAGTATTACATTTTCTCAAAGGTATATAAAGAGGCGAAACTAATCATTAGATTTATTACACTATGCATAACACCTATTTAAAGTATTACGCTCTTCAACATGGGGGTCATAATAATAATCCAACCGCCAACGATGAATTTGGAAATGTGCTAAGATTACCAAAAGTATATCAACGTGGTCGTGGGATTGGTAGTGTCTTCGCCAGTTTTTGGAAATATCTTCAACCACTTCTAAAAAATGGTGCAAATTTCATAAAGAACGAGTTGATGGACACCGGAGGTGACATTTTGAAAAATATTAATGCACAAAAACCAATTCAAAATATTTTACGTGATCGATCGGTTCAAGTAGTTGATAAGTTAAGGGATAAGGCGATCGAAAAAATTAACACAATGGCTGGGTCAGGAGCAAGAAGCAATCGTAAGCGAAGAAAACGTAACAAAAACAAAGACTTGAAGAAACCAATAAATAAGAGCTCAAAACGAATTAAAAGACAATCGAAGACATTATTAGTTCGAGTTAAGAAGCCTCCTCCACCACGCTCTAGGGTATTCAAACAATCATCTCCACGAGTTTTAGATATATTTACATAAAATTTTATAACGTTCAAATAAATATAAAATTAAAGAAAATAAAATGTCTTTTCGAGAATGTATGAAATCCGAATTAGATCTTTTTGCACCTCGTAACATTCAAACAAACATTTTAAAAACCGAAGAAGTTGCTTATAAGCCTTTAACCAGTTTAGAAAATCAATCAATTATCGAATTCATATGTCATGGACACGGCGATATGTACATAGATTTATCTTCAATAAATATTTGTGTGAAACTTCAATTGACTAAAGGTAATGGAACATTGTATACAGATAAAGATGCAGTTCAGCCAACTGTAGTAAATAATATGTTACATTCATTGTTTCGGCAAGTTAACGTTTCGTTAAATGGAAAGAACATAAATGTTTCGGACGGGAATTATAGCTACAGAACGTACATTGAAACATTGTTGAATTTTGGAGAAGATGCGAGCAGAACCCATTTAGAGCTATCGGGATTTTACCCGGACACAAAAAAGCTTGATACATTGCAACCATTACAGGAAGGATTATTAAAAAGACAAACCTTGTTGAAAAATAGCAACGTCGTGGAATTGTATGGAAAAGTGCATGCAGATATGTTAAATCAACCGTTATTGCTTTTGAACAATGTTGATGTGAGATTAACATTTACGCTCAACAAGCCTGAATTTTATGTTTTAACCGATTCGGCAAACGATGACACATCAATAAAAATACTTGAGGCAACAATTTACGTAAAACAATGTACAATTAACACAAATGTTTTAATTGCACATCATAAGATGCTTGAACACACAAACGCAAAGTATCATTATAAGAGATGTGAGGTGAAATCATATACGGTTCCGGCAAGTGGTAACTCCTTAAACTTGGATAATATTGTGTTGGGCCAGCTGCCAACTAACCTAATATTTTTCATGGTTGATAATGATGCATATATTGGGACGAAGAAAAAGAATCCTTATAATTTCAAACACAATAAAGTTACATCATGTATTCTGTATGTGAATGGGATTCCAACACCAAGTGCCTCGATTACAACCTCATTTACAGTAGGTGATTCGTTCGCCCGTGCGTATTCGAGCCTGTTTTCTACGATGGGTATACTACACTCATCTCACGGTAACCTCATCACAAAGGAGATGTACGCGCACGGATATTTTATGATCGCGTACGATCTTACATCAGATTTATCGGCCAACGATAACTGTTCGTCTTTACTTAACCAAGGAAATATACGTTTCGAAGCTCGTTTTGAAGCAGCGATTCCAACTACCACAACTTGTTTAATTTACATGGAATACGATGCAACCTTGGAGATTGATAAAAATAGAAATATTATTTTAGATCAATAATACTTATAAGTTATAACAAAACTGAATCAAAACCATTTCGCCCTTTAACCTCAAGCATCACAACCTTTTACCTCTAGAGCAATGAATACATCCGATATACGTAAAATTCTCCGGAACAATTACTTCACAAGAAAAAGTTTCCGTGGCGTATATGCAATTAATCATTTGCCAAAGAAAATACTAAATAATAGACCTGCTAGCTATGTTATCAACACAGACCCATCATCTAAACCGGGCACACATTGGATAGCAATTTATTTCCCACTCCGTGGGCCAGCTGAGTTTTTTGATTCATTTGGGCGTCCACCGTCGCTAGATAAAAGATTCAAAACTTTTTTATTAAACAACTCGAAGACCTACATTTACAATCCAATCGAATTACAAGATGCCTATAGCTTAACGTGTGGTAAATACTGCTGTCTCTATCTTCTGTACCGATGTAAGGGCAAGTCTTTGAGAGAGTTTTTAAATGGTTTTGTAAAAAATATGGGTAGATCAAATGATCGCGTTGTAAATTTCTTATTTAAGAAAATGTTTTATAATAAAAAGAAAAAGATAAAAAATGGAGGAATGAAAAGGAAAAAAGAAAAAACTCAACAACATTATCTAGATAAAAAACACAAATGAACAAGATAACGAACGCGTTAACATTTTCTTAAAGCAACTTCTGTTAGCAGCTAATTTTAATAAATTTAAAATCAAATATTTAATGTGAATTTATTGAATATTAATAAAAACAAAATATAGTTTTCAAAACAGTTTATTTTATTTATTCCATCGTATTCGTACATAGATTATGATAAAGATCAGAAAATAACTTATTCTTAGACAAAATTGGTATTTCATTGAATAATCTTGAATAATTGCAGCAATTATTATTATTTACAGTGGGTGGCGAAAAAAAGTCTTGATAGTCCAATTTTGTGCAATTTTGAAGAATACATTTATTCAAATAGAGATTGTAGTAAGCACTTACTTCCATATAAGTAAGCATATACCAGCTGAATATTGAATGTAGAAAAGGTGCCAAATCTCGTAATCTTTCCCATTCACCTACGTTCAACCTTACTTTCGATGATTTTTCTTTAAAAATTAAAAATTTCTCTCTCTTGCAAAGTGTAAGCTCGAAATTTTTGTTTTTTTCATTTGTTGTTGTCTTGTTACAGTTTTGATTTAAGCTTGCTGCATCAAAATATTGTTGAACGTTACCAATTTGATTGAAAAATGTACACCAATCATTCCATGTAAGGTACTTGTACACCTTATCCTTCAAAATCATCATTTTGGGTGTGAACATTTCCGTATCATATCCAATAACGATAAAACAGGATGTAAAATCGTTTAAAAAATAAACATACGATAAAAGCAGTTCCGGAATATGACTTATCAGCTTCTCAGTTTTGATCACATCTTTTTCCTTGATACTCTTTATTTTGTTAATTTTATTCATTTTTTCCTGTTTGCTTTTTTTTTTTTAATAGCTTAGATTAGATTTGAGGACTACGCTCAACTGAAATTAAATTACGGCTAACATGTATTTAAACGAAAATTTCACTTCTTTTTTAATCTATTTTTTCCCGATTAATACAAAACCTATAAATAACCAGACAATGTAAATAAATTCCTTGACTGAAACCTTCATTGAAACTCAAAGCAATCGAACGATCAAACAGCTATTAAATCAACAAATATGCAGCGTCAGGAAGTGATAAATGAATTACATAGACAGGCCAGAAAAAATTTTCTTAGACGCAAAGTAATCACAAAAGGAATAGACGATCTGTGGCAGGCCGATCTAGTTGAACTAACCACTTACAAAAAAATAAATGAAAATTATTGTTTTCTTCTAGTAGTTATTGATACATTTTCTAAATATTGTTGGGTTGCCCCACTTAAAAATAAAACAGGTGTGGAAATTTCTAAGGCTATCCAAAAAATTATAGAAATGAATCGAAGATTTCCTAAACATCTTCAAACAGATATGGGGAAAGAATTTTACAACAGTCAATTCAACAATTTAATGCAGCAGTATAATATTAAACATTATTCTTCGTTTAGTTTTTTAAAGGCTAGCATTGTAGAAAGATTAAATCGCACGATTAAACAACGTATGTGGAAAATGTTTAGTTATCGTGGCACCTATAAATGGATCGATAAAATTCAAGAAATTATTAAAGATTACAATCATACCAAACATCGAACTATTAAAATGGCACCAGTTAATGTCTCGAAAAAAAATGAATCAGCTCTTTTAAAGAATATTTTTACACCTAGTCCAAAATTGGGTAAAGCAAAATTTAAGAAAGGAGATTACGTTCGAATTAGCAAGCATAAAACAATTTTTGAGAAATCGTACACAGCTAACTGGTCTCCTGAAATATTTAAAATCAACGAAGTCAAACATAAGTTACCAATAACCTATTTACTTATAGATTATTACAATCAACCAATTGCCGGTCGCTTTTACGAGCATGAGTTGCAGAAAACAAAACACCCCGACTTGTATCTGGTTGAGAAAGTTTTAAAACAGAAAAAAAATCAAATTTTTGTGAAATGGCTAGGGTTTAATGAAACTCAAAACACATGGATACACAAAAACAACTTAATTTAAATTCTATATAATTAATAAAGTTTTATTTTAACAAATATAATAGAAAATTATGCCTGTTTGCAGAAATACACACATAATTAAAATTATACAAATTTTTTACCCAAATCTAACCAAAACAATTTTATGTAAACGTAAAGTTTTATAAAGGTTACACTTTTTTTTACCGTAAACTCTTGACGCAATTCGTTGAATAACTTATTTCTTTAGCACTTGTTTTATACGTACGTTAATGTAAATTTAAAAAAATAAAAGATTTAATTTTATTTCTAAGATTTCTCAATATATTTCGTCCTTTTATGACATCCATTAAAGTTTTATTTTAAAAATATAATATAAAATATAATACTCGTTTTTCAGATAATTTCAAGTTGATTATTCCCAGGGCTGACCATTCTGTTCAAATACTATGTCGCTTGAACTGATTTCTTTCTTATTGAACGCAAACAAAGGTGCGTTCAATTTTGTGGCGTCTCGCCCAATAAATCTTATGGTCATCCCATTTTGAGGTACTGCCCCTTCGACAAATAATTTTGCCAGTCTTGGCGGCATCCACAAGTTCAGATCTTCTTCCACATTTAACAAAATTCGATCACCAAATTGTGTCTTAATTAATTTCCACCCGGTTATTTCATGCTCCGTTGATCCTAGGTCCTCAGGGTTGATCACTTTGTTTAATACAGTGTTTGCCGCCTTATTTAAGGTTTTTATTAAATTATCCTACAAGTTAACAAAATAATTAAATTAAATTTATTTTTCAAAATAAAGCAATTTTTTTAATAACTTACCATGGTTTTGTAATTATTGCTGGCTTTACCTTTGGTTTGATTGACTTTTCCAATTATGATTTCAACAGTAGAAATGTGTTGCTATTTATACAAATTTTCTTAATATGGTAAATGTGAATGTGAGCTTAGCAAGGAAATATTTCGATTAATTAATTAAAAATTATTATTAATAAAAAAACAATTTAAACGAAAATAATCTGTATACGGTTATTTGAACAGTTATCTTATTTCATTTTCACGTTGGACGGTTCATTTAGTGACATTCATAAAAAATTTATAGGGTAATTAACATGAATTAAAATGAAGAAAAATATTGATTAATATTTACATTGTAAAAAAATCAATAACAAACTCTTTTCTTAAGATCAAAAAGTTTATACTTTCTAGATAACCGAGGTAACTGAACCAATATAAATACAAATCAATTTTAAAGTTATTTAAACCATGCACTTAAGAGAAAAATAAAGCTTATAATTTATATATACCTACGATAAGATGTTTTCTATATAAAAACATTTGTATTTAACATTTTAACTTAATTCATTACTTGCAAGTCAAGCGAAAAACTTAACAAGTTAAAACAGTGAAATTTTTAAACAAATTTAAACAAAAAATGAGTCAACTAACAATAAACGTCCAAAGAATCTCCATCAATGAGTTGGTGGAGTACTGTAAGGTGACCAAGGATAAAAAAACTAAGGAGGATATATTTCTTACCATCTCAAAAAAACTGATAGAGTCCAACTTCGATGTTGAAGATGATATTTTAAGAAACGACATAAAAGAGCTATCGCATCAAATTTACAACAATGATGTGATACGTGTTATAAACTGGCTTAATCCTGTTCAGTCGGTTGAGAGTTTCCAACAAAATGAAACAAGGCTTCAACGACAACAACAACAACAAGAGCCAAATCATCAGTTTATAGATGGTTCAAATACAGATAAAACTAAAATCAAACACCAACCCCCAATCAAATCAATTAAGGCTCTTAGTTTAACGAAAAATAACATTAAACATCCAATACAACAACAACAAACATTTCAACAGGTAGAACAACAACCTATTAATTTAACAAAACAACAACATCAATCACAACTACCACAACACCAAACTCAACAACCACATCAACAACAGCAACAGCCACAACATACACAACAGCAAAAAACCCAGTTTGAAGCGGAAAATGATTTACCGCTCGACTTGGTAAAATCTAATCAACGTTCAGAACATCACCAAAACCAACCATCTAAAGAATATTTACAATCTGGGTCAGGAATGATAGTGAACCAGCAGCAATATCTACAAGAAATCTCTGGGAAGAATAAATTTATTAATATTATTAGCCAAGTAAGTGTATTTAACCCTAAATTTAATGTAAGTAGTACTGTAACTAATTTTAAATTTAAAAACATAGTCAAAAACGGGGTTGATCTTTCAGTATATTTAAAAGGTGCATTCGACGAGTTAATCTCTTTCATTGCTAGCAATGCTTCACCGCATTTCAAAATCGGTATAAAAATTACGTTACCAGAAATGGATACATCTAAACCAATCGGTTTAAGTTTTACCGATGTATCTAAATTAAAAGGTGAAACAGTTGCAGCAGTTTTAGAGTCGGTCGCCCAGTCGAATTCAAATTTTCTTTTAACCGATGTTCTTCAGGTGACCACCGTTTTGGTCCATATTCCATCCGGTAAAGGGCGAATGCGGAACATAAAAAATATTCCATCGCGAGATTTATTAAAATATAAGACCAGGTCTCTAATCGATCTAAAACACCCTGATTCAGATTCTTATTGTCTCCCAATTGCTCTATTAGTAGGAAAATGTTTAGCTGATAAGAATTCTGATAAATTGAAATTATTCAAAAGTGACAACAGAGTTCTTATGAATGAGTTTCATGATATAATGAAACGTGGAGCAATCAAGATCGATAACCATTTCGGTTCATCTCTGCTCCAAATTCATTCATATCAAAAACTTCTGAATGGCTACAAAATAGTTGTTTACAACAACACCAAAAATCCAAAAGAATTTTTATTTTTTTCTGAAATTCAGTCTCCATTGGTAATCAGCTTGTTTTATTTTGAAGATATACAGCATTTCGCAACATTAAGTAATGTGAAAGGGTTTTTTGGTTGGAGGCAACAGTGTACACATTGTTTAGAGCTGTATAACCATAAAATTTATCACATTTGTCCTGAAAAATGTAAAAGTTGTCTTGAGTCTCCCCCATGTAATCGATTTGAAAAACAAATAACCTGCCCAGATTGCAATCGGAATTTTTATGGGATGATATGCTATGATAGACATACATCTTCCACTTCGTCCTCCCCAGGCTCCTCTATTTGCAACACTTTAATAAACTGTAAACTTTGCGCAAAATTTGTAGATTATCGAAAACGAGCCAATAAACGCCATCAGTGTGAGGAAAATCAATGTTTTGTATGCAAGCTGATTGTTGATCAAGATCATCAGTGCTACGTTCAGAAATATAAAGTACATCCCATTGTCACGTTTTCGATCATTTTCTTTGACCTGGAGTGTACGCAGTCCAAAAACATTGGCGATGAAATATTTTTGCACGAGCCAAATTTATGCGTTGCTCAAATTGTATGCAATAATTGCTATTTGGCACCGGATCCGGTCTGTTGTTCTTTTTGTGGTAAACGCGAACAAATTTTTGAAAACGATGCAGTTGAAGATTGTGTTAAGAAATTCATCGACTTCTGTGAACAATTTCGGCAAAATTCTACTAAAGTTTATTGTGTTGCACATAATTTTAAATCATATGATGGGCAGTTCATAATTAGAGAGCTGTCCAAAAGAGACAAATCAATTATGCCAATTCTGGGTGGAATGAAAATTTTTAAAATAATCTATGATAATCGTGTTACATTTATTGACTCTTTGAATTTTCTTCCAATGCCGCTGTCAAAATTTCCGGAAACATTCGGCTTCAATAGTTTGTCGAAAGGGTGGTATCCTCATTTTTTCAACACCGTTGAAAACTATAATTACGTGGGGCCGATTCCTGATAAAAAATACTTTGGGGTCTCTCATATGAATGAAAAAGAGGTTCAAAATTTTGACAAGTGGCATCGTGAGCAATCACAACTAAATTTACCGTACGAGAACCGAAAAGAACTCGTAAAGTACTGCTCTCTGGATGTGGAGATTCTGCGTAAGGGTTGTCTAAGTTTTATGCGTAGTTTTTTAGAAATAACGAGTGTGAACCCCTTACTACAGGCGTTTACCTTAGCACAAGCTGTCATGTTAGCTTATCGTAAAAAATTTATAACAGAAAATACGCTCGGTGTAATTCCTGCAAGCTTATATAATCACACCAACAAAAACCAATCGCGTATCGGTTTAATGTGGTTAGTTTACGAAAGAAGACAAATTTCATCTGCGACAGAAGAAATTCGTTACGAAGTAAAACGTAGATGGTTTATGTGAAAGTAGTAAAACTGTTTATGAGTTTTTGGGGTGCTATTGGCACGGATGTAAAAAATGTTTTGTAGCCAGAAAGTGTGAAACAAAAGATAACGATACGTTTGATATGAGGTACGAGCAAACAATGGTTCGATTGACCTTTATTTCTTCCTTGGGTTACAAAATTAAAAAAGTTTGGGAGTGTGACTTCAAAAGATTTTTAACAGAAAATTTGGATATTTCAACAAGTCTTGAAAACGATCCAGAAATACGTTACGGTTACCTTAACCCAAGAGATGCACTATATGGTGGCCGAACAGAAACTTTCAAGCTGTATTATAAGATACAGCCTGGTGAAAAAATTCGCTATTTGGATTTTACATCACTATATCCTTTTGTAAATAAATACTGTAAAAACCCAATTCATCATCCAAAAGTTTTTCGACGTGAACAATGTATGGGGCTCGAAATTTCCAATTTAGATGGATTAATCAAATGTGCCATACTCCCTCCTCAAACACTTTTGATTCCGGTTCTTCCATCAAAAATTAACGATAAGTTGCTGTTTACGCTTTGTCGAACGTGTGCACAACAGGTAAATGTCACAAGATATTGTACACATAACGAAGACGAACGAATGTTGGTTGGTACATGGGTTATTGATGAAGTGAAATTGGCCGTAAAACATGGGTACAATATTAAAGAAATTTTTGAAGTTTGGCAATATGAGATATCACAATATGACCGAGCTACAAAGACCGGGGGGGTATTCACTGATTATATGAATTGCTTTTTGAAACTGAAACAAGAAGCTAGCGATTGGCCAGCAGATGTTTCAACACCAAGCGAGAAAGAAACCTTTATTAAGGATTTTTTCGAGCATGAGGGTATTCAGTTAGATGCAACGGCAATTCGAAATAATCCATCACAAAGGGGTTGTAGTAAACTCGCTTTGAATGCTCTTTGGGGTAAATTTGGACAACGAAACGATAGGACGATGACAACAATAGTTCACGAGGTAAAGGACCTGTACGATTTAATTTCTTCGCCTGGCATTGAAATTACCGACGTGTTACCTGTTGAAAATGTATTATGGGTAAAGTGGAAACATTATAATAGCGATTCAGCAGCACCTCTGAAACATGTTTCATTATCCATTGGGGCATTTACGACAGCTAACGCACGAATAAAATTGTACAATGAGTTGGCAAAGGTGCAAGGAAAACTCTTGTACTGTGATACTGACTCGATAATTTTTATAGATGGTTCATCTAACATTGAGACAGGAAATTTTATCGGAGATTTAACAAACGAACTATCGGGCTACGGACAAAATGCGTATATAACCGAATTTGCGAGCACGGGTCCTAAATCTTACGGATATATTGTATTCAATCCAGATACAGGGGAATACCACGAGACAGCCAAGTGTAAAGGTATAACCCTAAACATCGAGTCAAAAAAAGTAATGAATTTCTACTCGTTGAAAAGCATTGTGACCGATGTCGAAGATGAGGGATTTCGCGTGGTCACCGATACCAAAAAAATTAAAAGGCGGAAAGTGTTACAGGTAGTTTCGGAACCTGTATCCAAGAAGTTTGGATTTACATATACCAAAAGAGTGTGTTCAGACGATTTCAAGACAACCCCATTTGGTTATCAAATATAATAGGTTGTAATATTAGGATATATTTTAAGTGTTTTGCAGAATGATATCTTTTAATTCACTAGATTAGAATTTGAAGATATTTTAAATTATACATAATAAATTTTGAGCAATTAAACTCAAGCAATTAAGTGTGAATAAGTATTAGAATTAAGGTAATTGAATAAGTACTAGCTGGATTAAAAATTAGTTTAAGAATTTTAATTAGAATAATTTTTTTTTGGTATCGATAGTTTTATTATTGCTTAGTGTTTTGATTGAAATAGAGTTAAGAGTCAAAAATATTTATTTTTCCATATTATAATAAAATTTTGAATGAATAAAAACAATTGATTTAATTATTATCTACAATGATTTTAACCAAATAAACATCTATAGTTGCAAAATTATCTTCATAAGTCTAATCAAACTCAAATAATTAACGAAACACAAAAAATATGTGTTCAAAGAAAAAATCAAAATCACTCAGCTACTCAATATATTAACTACACAAACAACAAGTTTCTTATTAATATTTTTTTCATTTCAAGATAAAAAGAAAATTTACATAATATACTCTGCTTCACACAAAAAATACGCGACCGAAGAAAAAACAAAAAAATGCAAAATTATCTTCATAAGTCCAATCAAACTCAAATAATTAACGAAACACAAAAAATATGTGTTCAAAGAAAAAATCAAAATCACTCAGCTACTCAATATATTAACTACACAAACAACAAGTTTCTTATTAATATTTTTTTCATTTCAAGATAAAAAGAAAATTTACATAATATACTCTGCTTCACACAAAAAATACGCGACCAAAGAAAAAACAAAAAAAATAACCAAACACAACAAACAAATTCATGTCGACTATTCTAAATATTAAGATAATCTTTTTAATTTCTTATTTTGTTTGATTTAAGTTTTACTTTTTCGTTTAACTTTTTTTCAATATTTCTTTTGCTTGATTTTTGTTTCGAGTAGAATACTCGATATGAATTTGCTTATGCAAATTTTTTTGTTTTTTAATATAATATAATATAATATAATCTGCTTCACACAAAAATATACGATCAAAGAAAAAACAACAAAAAATTAATGTCGCAAAAATTGAAAATGTAAATAATATATGAAAATTTATATTAACACCTAGCTAACTGAATGCGACCATGCGTGTTAGGTGTGTGAAACAAGTACGCAGCTTAATTATGCATAACAAATCCTACGTAACTCTTCATTACCCCTGTGAAAACTATCCCAGAGATAAATTACTCATAACATAGCCCTCACACCTTTGAAATGACACTAATCTATTAATATACTGCTTGTAAAACATCCTAAGCGATCACACTTGCACTAGAAATGTGCTAAATTCATACAATTCCATAAATTTAATACATGTATCAATACCCAACCAAAAAATACACGTGTGCAACTTGAAAAATTTTTAAGGTGCACAAGCTTAGTATATTGTACCATTTCCGAAAGCCAACAAGATCATACAAGGTGGCACTATACTACTATCTTAGTCGCAAAATCATCCAGATCAATACTTGCTTTTGTCTAGTGGTCAAAGACGAAGAAACAATACATCCGTGCTAAGTTAAATAAAATTCACACAATGCCATGTGTAGGTATCAGTAGCTCAATGCGCACCACTACAACACTGTCGTTGGAAGCCATGTTGGGTCTTGCTCCTTTACATCTACATGTGGAGTATATGGCTGAAAGGGCTGCCTAAAAACTACATGTGGCAGAAACGTGTGTAAATAGAAGGAAAACATGCGGTCATGGTCACATACTTGACAGATTACGGATTGATTGTCCGGAAATAGATAGACATAGTGACGTCATGACTAAAGTATATAACTAATAGAAGAACGCTGAACTGATCATCTCTTCTGGAGAGGAATTTAAGGAGTCTTGGTCCGACTGGTCTTCCAGCGAGATCTACGTTTTCTATACGGATGGTTCACTGTTGAATGGAAATGCAAGAGCTGGCGTGTACTTAGAATCAAATAATGTAGCAATAAGTAGCAGTAAATTTTTCGTCCAATTTTCTTAGATGGTTTGGAATTTTGTAAATTTTCGTCCAATTTTCTTTCAGTCTTTCAGTCCTTCAATCGGATGTGTATGCTATCAATGAATGCACGCGCGTAATAACTCGCTTGTGTCTGCAGAGGAAACAAATTCGCATCTGGTCGGATAGCCAAACAGCTATTAAAGCACTGGTAAGCCCGAACACTACTTCTAAACTCTTCATAGAGTGTAGGAAAAATCTCTGTAACGCAGCTCAACGCGTTATAACGCAACACAACAACATCGAACAGCGGTGGGTTCCAGGTCAAAGTGGTATTTTTGGTAACGTAAAAGCGGATGAACTTGCAAGGACGGGAGCGGTCATGCAATTTTTTGGGTCAGAACCCACCTTAAAGTTATCCAAAAAGTTTGCCTTGTCATTATTAAAGATGATGCGGAGCTTAAGATGAATGCAAAAAAGTAAGATGTTTTTTAACAATCCAGAAATGTTAATATTCTTTTTAGCCTGAAGAGGAAAACGCTCAGCTCTGCGGTCGTCATCTAAATAAACATTTTTTTATCATGGGACTTATAGAAAATCCTCTCTGTGGATGTTGTCTTGAAAAGGAGGACGATGTTGAGCATTTTTCGTGTGTGTTTCCGGCCTTCTCTAGTATCAGAGCTAGGATTTTTAGCTTTAACACTGTAGATGCCAGCATCATCAAACTGTCGCCAATACAGTCGGTCTTGGATTTCATTAACGAGGCAGAAAGGTTTGTGAAATAGTTTTTTATGATGCCACACTCAAACACGGCGCTATGGGAAGTAGAGTCTGCGTCGTCCCACGACAAGTTTCCCATGCGCAACCTTTCTATTGTAATCTAACTATTTAGTTATTTATTCAAAGATTGTTTTGGTCTCGAAAAATTTAAATCAGCTGTGTGAGAAGGCTGTGTGAAACATCTCAATGTTAATATAAATTCATTATCTTTAAACGTGGTTGTGTTTTTGATTGTGTTTTTTAACAAAAAGTGCTGTGTAATAGAGATTAGATTATGTCTCACAACAAGACATAATTGGCTTTTAACAGCTAGGTCCTCCAACAATATGCGTTTTAAAGTGTTGATGGACGCTTTTTTAAGACTTTATAGATTGACGCCACTCAAAATATCGGCAGATCCTTTCATTAACTAATTGATGAGAAATACTCGGAAAAGTGTATGTTTGAGACTTCGATGACCCACAGCTCGTGTAAGAAAGATCCAGCGCATCCAAACATCACAACAATACTCCATTGAGACAAAAATGAGGAACTTATAAATGTGAAGTGAAATATTTTTAACACCTAGTGAGGAGGACGAATTTCCTTGGCGCGCCCTTTGCCATCGCCATTATATGATCGTTATAGAGTAAGCCGTTGGCAATTATAACGCTCAATTAACGAATGCTTTCACATACGCCTTTTTGCTCGTCACACATACTAATTGAAATATTGTTGGGAGCTCAATCTTCGATCTGGAAACAATCAATAGTTATTGGGGATTTTTGAGATCATTTAAACACAAGTAAGAAAGAAGTAATCAATAGTTATGCTTTGGTAGAATTGAAATTGACCAAATTTTGTCACCTCAATCGATGACTTTTTCAAGGCCGTTCTTTACATTTAGGGATTTATTGTTCAAGTTTTAGTTATTCATTCGTTAAAAAAAATTAGAAAAAAATTTGAACAAATAAACATCTCAGAACCCATGTTGTTGTGGGACCTAGGTCTTAAGAGGTTTGTGTGTGTTTTATGACCCATATTGTAATTCTTATTACATAATATATTTTATTTATAAAAAATAAAATGATGTTAATTGAATGTAAATAATTTTGATTAGTATAAAGGAAATTATATATAGTATAAGTTGTTGTAAAGATGGAAATATTTTATTGGAGAAGAATAAAAATCATTTAACATTAAAATTTGGAAACACATATATACTGTACAGTAGTTTAATTATTATTAAAAAGAAAATGGTTATACTAAAGCTCTTCTACACTTTTTTCAGATATTGGGTTAAACAGAAGATGGGCTAATGCCAACAATATTGAATCAACGATAAAACGGAAGCTAATATATAATAAAATAATAAATAAAAAAAATAATATATTACGTTTTATCGACAACGCAATTTGACATTTTCCTAGAACATGGGAGAAAAATATTTTACAATTAGGTTTTCAAATTTCTTAAGAAATCAAATCATCTTTTTTCGACAAACTACGGTAACAATAGTAATTCTTATTTATAAAACGATTAAACAAATTCTAGTTTGGATTTTTTAACGATTAAAAATAAATTAAAGAACTGAAGGACTTGGTGAAAATTAGTTGGGGAGGACATACACTTAGCACCAGGGTCAATATATTTCACTTATGAGTGAGACTCTAACCCAAAACTTGTTCTACTATTTGTAGTTTCAAGTTTAACCCAAACAAGCAAAATAGTATTTTAATATATTTAATCTCTAGAGATGACAATCAGTGGATAAAAAACATTTATTAAGTTGTGTCAATTAATAAATATAAAGTTTGTTGCAAATCAATGAAATAAAACAAAATGTGAAAACCTGTAACACTCCAATTAAAATTAATTAATATTAGCACCGATACCAAACAAAACACAAACAAATGAAACATGCAATATTAGTAATAATAACAGCAAACATAATCATTAATCAACAAAAACAAAATAACAAAATCAAAATAAAACGCAGTTTTTATTTTATTGGTTTTATATAATAATTTAATAATTTATTTAAATATTTATTTAAAATTAAAACAAAATTTAACAATTTTCTTATTTTTTTTTTTTTTTGTTATTTAAATTCAAATTGTAACAGTTTATAAAAACAAAATATATTATATTTTGTTGGAAATGAAAATTTTTTAGAGCAAAATAAAATTATAATTATTAAAAATTAAAGAAAAAATGAAATCAATGATCAAAGTGTAATTAATTTGTTTGAAATTATTTTTATAACAAATTTTATTACATAAATTATTGATTTTCATTTTATTTTTGTTCGATTTTTTATTATTTTAATTTTCCCATTTTGTATGCATAACATTCCCAAAAACAAACGATGCATGCAATTTATTTTTATAATTAATTAAGTGTGCATGATTATTTCAAATTATTGCAAGATGGTTTGATATGCTTTATAATGTGTAATATTTTTATAGTAAAGTATGAAGTGGAACACAATATAAATAAACAAAGTGAATTGCACAACAATTATACAATTAATTTTGGGCAAGTGCACTCTCTTAGCCAATTCAAATTAAATATTCGAGGATTAAGCTATTTTCAATTTAGAAAAAAATTGATTATTGTAACAAATTTTATATTGGCCAGACTGGCAGAAATATTAGTAGAACAAGGATTTAAGACCATATATCATAAACACCATACTTGTAAAATGACTATGGAAAACGAAGAATGGTGTATATGAAATAATTTCTCGTAATCGATTATGAAGTAATATTATGTTTATATTGTATATGCATTAAAGTCATTATAATTCTTCGTTTAGATGCTTCATCCTATAAAATGACAATATAAATGTTTATATTTTTGAACAAATTAAGTCTTTAACGAAATTAGAGATTTTGTTGGATAAGATGCCTATATAAAACAAATAATTAAAACTTTGTGTTATCAAAGTATAATATTTTTTATATGGACAGAAAAGAAAATTAAGTTAAATGTATCGAGTCTTAAAATAATAATAAGTTTGTGGATTAGAGGATTTATGGATTAGAATGTTTATTAAGATGATTAGGACTTATTTTATTATTAACTTTCCAATATGGGAAGTTATTGTTTTTGGGTCGATTTTTTAGCTTCCCGATGGGAAGTTATTGTTTTTGGGTCGATTTTCGAAATCAGAATTTTTATGATATCTTTACGTTTCATGACCTCCTGAAGCTATTAAGACTATTTTTAGCTGGCAGTCTGTATGTGTGTGTGTGTGTGTATGTATGTATGGATCGCTGTATGTAGACAAATTTTTGTCCAACACTTTCTCAACAACGGATTGGTCGATTTTAACGAAAATGGTCGCAATCGATGTATCTTGGCGTAACTTTCAGCCCAGTTCTTTTCTAGCGAAATTAAATAATTTGTTTTTTAGAAGTTTCTAAAAAACTGAAAATCATCTCTTGCAAATATCATAAGATTAAATAATGCTATCAAGGTCATGAAAGTTCCATTTTGTTTGTCCTCATGTCAGCCATGAGTAATGAGATTTGTATAAACAATTGCTATCTTACTTTGTGAGGTTTTTTAAGAAAATTTGATAAAACTACGTGTTATTTTCGTTACGCAAACGTATGATATCTGGATGAAACTTTGGTATGTAAATGAGCTGCAAACGCATCCGGGTTTACTTGAATATCGAAGATCTGAGTTATTTTCTAAATTTGACAAAAAGGTCAGAAGTTCGTGAGTGGATCGCTTGGTCAACTGTTTATTAACTTCTCGATATGGGAAGTTATTGTTTTTGGGTCGATTTTCGAAATCGGAATTTTTATGATGTCTTTACGTTTCAAGATCTCTTGAAGCTGTTTAGGCTATTGTTAGCTAGCAGTATGTATGTGTGTGTGTGTATGTGCGTGTGTATTGTCGTATGTGGTCGAACATGTGGACAAACGATTTCTCAACAACGGATGGTCTGATTTCAACGGCAATGGTCACAATCGATGTATATAATGATAATAATCTAGATTCTACAACAACCACATTTAGTCCATTTTCAACAACGTCGTCCAGCAAGTACCCAGCGTTTTTATAAAGCAAGTCATAACCCGCATGGATAATTTGAAAAACAGAACCATCAAAAGGATAAAAATATATATAACGAGCAGTGTAGCGATGGACAGCTTTCAAATAGTTTTTGGAATTTTTAGCAAGAAAATTATCAACACATTAATCAAAATTTGTACTACGAGAATCGTGGAAACAATAATCAAAACTTTCGTGAATCGTAGAATCTCTTTCCAACGAGGAATACAGTCAAGAAATACTTATTTTCAAAAATGCTGTGTGGATTTACTGGATCGAAACGAGAATCAGTAAGAAGTTGGATGAACTCAATTGATCATTTACAGTGTTTGTATCAACAAAATGAGCTAATTTTGTTTTATGCCGCGGTTAATAAATTAAGTGGTATTAGTTGTATGCTATGGTATGACTCGATTTCGGATACAATATTCAATTGGAATCCATTTAGATGTATGGTATTAAAAGAATTCCAAGTCAAACGTTATTTAGCAGGAGTGCATAGAGAGTTAGCTAGTCGTGTTAGGCGGTCAGATCAGTCGTATAACGAATTTGTTTATGGAATAAGTCATATTGATTCAGAAATTAATTTAAATGAAGTAACAATTCGTAAATTATATCACTACAGCAGCCAAATTCTGTAACTGTGAAGCGGTGAAGTGATAAAAATTTCTTCGTTTCTTTTCATTAGAAAACTTATCACTTCACCGCTTCACAATTACAGAATTTGGCTGCAGGTCTCGGGAATCGCGAATTAACTAGAAATTTAAGTTTACAAAATATAACAACAATTGCTGATTTGTTGTAGATTGGAAAGTTATATGATAAGGTCGCAAATTATGAAAATTCTTCGTATAGAAATAATAGTTTTAAAAATAATTTTAATAATTATGATAATCGTATGATTTATTCGAAACAATGCGGTAGATTCATATAGAAAAATTTGTACATATTGCAGAGCATATGACCATGAAATTAATTGCGAAAAGAAAAAAGAAAAGAAACTTCAAAGGCGAGTATGTTAAATATGTCAAAATTAATGGTATAAAAAAACTGCGTTTATTGATGTAGGTAGTGATTTAGTGACGATCAAGGATAGTTTTTGTGGAAAATTTAATTTATACCTTCGCAACAAATGCTACGTGGTTTTGGAAATAGTAAGCGCGTTCGATTTGACTGAAATAACTGAAAAAACAACAACAATTGCATTCAATTTTTCAGTTGTATCAGTTGCTTCAGTTAAAATTGAACACGGCTAGTATTGTACAAGTTATATAGGGGAAATAAAAGAATTTTAAAAGAAATTTACGGAATTGAAATTAAAATTAGTGCGGCTATGCGTTAGTTAGGAAGCAGTTATGATTGGACAAAGTGCTTTAGATAGTCCTGAACTGGTTATTTTAAAATGGTGTGTTAGTAAAATATTCAAAATTAATGAAAACAGTAATCCGATTAATTTAGGAAATAGAACGATTCAGGTAAAATTAAACGAAAACAAACATATAATTCGTTGAAAAAATTGCACTTGAATTGAAAAAATTTCAAATCCATGTGTGAAATACATAAACTTAGTAGTGATAGTATGGAGAACGATTCGGATTTAAGTGGTTTTTCTTATTTACTAGATTGTACTCATGAAACTGAGATAAGTTTTAAAACTGATAATGTAAGCGATTTGTGCGTAAATAATATTCATGACGGAAACGTAAATGCTAGTTTAAATAGTTATAGCATCGTTGAGAATAATAAATCACAAACCATATAGGTATTTTCGCCTAAAAATAGAGAAAATAATTGAACATATAAGCTTGTAGAGACGGGCGAGGTAGCGCCATCCATGTCATATTTTACGTCCCCGGTGGTAGGAGTTAAAAAAGAGTGGTGGAGATAGAATCTGTATAGACCATCGAAGATTAAATAGTAGAACTATTAAGAATTTGTTTCCGTTACAAAATATAGAGGACCTTTTGAAAAGGTTATCCAATAAAAAACATTTTATTGTTTTAGATATGGCTTCTGGCCTTTGGGTACTATCAGATTCCAGTAGCTGAGAAATTCAAACATTTAACTTCTTTTATAACACATGACGGTCAGCTCCATTTCGAAAAAATTAGCCAACGTGTGAGTCGTATTTCAGCGGCTAATGAATATATTATCATATGGTATTAAATAATAACATATTTGGATGATATTGTCATCGCTACTGACAGCATCGATGAAGCTGTAAAACTAAGAAAAATTTTTGATTAAACTTCGGGAATACGGATTGACAATAAATTAAGTATATATTCTTAAAAAATAAAATAGAATTTTTAGGCCATCAAGATAGCGACATGGGCATAAAGCCTGGGGAATCAAAAATTTTATGAGTTGAACGTTTTCCTAAACCATCAAACGTACACGAAGCTAGACAGTTTGTAGGTTTGGCGAGTTACTTCCGCAAATTTGTTCTTCGTTTTTCAATAATTGCCGAGCCTCTAACGCGTTTAACTCGTAAAAATATATCGTTTAATGGTTAGTGATCAAGAAGGCTTTTGATAAATTAAAAAGAAATCTACTCAAAAGAGACGTCCTAACTTTGTTTGACAATAACAAACTACATGAAGTGCATACCTTGTTCTATGGGGCTTGCGGGTGTTTTATTCCAGAAAGAAAGTAAAGGAGTGTTAAAACCAGTAGCGTATTACAGCCGTAAGACTAGCGAACTTGAACAAATTTATTACAGCTACGAACTAGAAACTTGCTCTACTAACTAGCGGTAGTAGAGAGTTTAGATAGATTTCGTTGTTACATATTGGATGAAGAATTTATAGTTGTATCAGATTGTAGTCCCTTTCTAACAGCATCTTCGAAAAGGGATATCGTCCCTAGAATAGCCAGACGGTGGCACTGTTTATTAGAATTCAATTTTACTGTAAGACATCGTAGCAGTTAAAAAATGCTATATGTAGACGCCCTTAGCCGATCACAGGTTTTACCATCAAATGAACGCGAAACTGCATCGTTAGATGTATTTTCAGTTGAACCAGTAGAAATAGTTAATCATGATTGGATTAAAAAGTTACAAGACATGCACACCGAAATAAAGATTTATTGGTAGCATAGAATGCGTCAAAATAATAAAAAATGTTTTTCCAATCGCGAAAACCGAGATGCATCAAAGATAGCTTAACATCCGATTGATAAAGTAACAACACCCTGTCTGACCGTCTTATTTATTTATTCATAAGTTATTGTCCTTCAACCTGTCGGTTCTTGGGGACTGTATACAAAAATTAAATAGGAATATAAAGAAATAAATTCTAATAGTGTTGTGTGAAAAAAGCAACAATTAAAAACAAAAATAATAATAACAAACTATTATCAAGTAGAACAATGAATCAATGTTTTGGCCTGGCATATCTGGCATCTTGACCATTTAGGTACATTCATTAAAAGTAATCTAGGTAATCAGCATTTGTTATGGGGGATGGATTCACCAAATATGTCTCGACTCAATGAAAGCGGTTTGACCTACTTCAGCCAGATTCGTAGTTAATTTTATGAAGGAGTTGGCTATTTATTTCCGAATACCAACAGGATCGGGATAATTATCGACCGTGGTTCGGCATTCACTTTAAAGGAATTTGAGAGATTCATTTGCGATCATCAAATTGAACATATTTTTAATGGAATCGCAACACGTAGAGCAAAACGGTCAGGTTGAGCGGTACAATCGCACCATTTTGTATCCCCTTCGAACAATGTCTGATAATAATCAAAGAGGCTGGAAAGATCATTTAAAATCAATTCAATGGTCTTTAAATACAAGGAATCTGCAATAACGAAATATTCACCGATGGATTACTGTGTGGGTTTATACCAAGATCAATATATAAAAACAAGTTGTCATCGGTATTATTGTATGAATATATACAAAGATATAAAACATATACAATCACCGTGTGATTTACTGAAGGATCGTGATTAAAAGAGGGAAGCGTCGAACAGATTGAAAGTAGCTGTACATCAGCAGAATCAGAATTGCGTTTTGATAAAAATCATAAATCACGAAAAGAGTATAGTGTTTTTGATAAAGTAGAACCTGTGGCAACTATAGGGAGTGGGAAACTTCAACGACATTTGAGAGGACCGTACGTTACACAAGTTATGTGTGGTGATAGATACTAAGTGGAGAAGTTAACAAAGGGTAAAGTTCGCCGTCGTTTTAAGGGTGTGATTTCAACCGATCACATGAGATTAGCTAGAGAACTAGTAGAAAAAATGATGATATTTTCACAAAAGAAGATGATAAAATATAAAAATTGAATTATTAAAACTTTTTAAACCATTTATTATTATACGTTTTGAATTAGAACTTAAATAGTGTAACACTTTTTAGTTTTGTGATGATAGAAAATATATAAGCGAATTACCCATCGGCAATATAAGTTGTTTTCACTGTAATTTTGTTTTAAAGTGAGTTTTGTATTAGTTAGCCAGACAAACGGTTTTTAGGCTACGTACAGAGTGAAAGTGTTGAGCGGCGCTGTGCGCAAAGCGGTGCTGTTTCGCGTTGGAGCAAAGCGGTTGACTGCACACAGTAATGCTTTACGCGAAGCTAAATGCTAGCACAAAAATTGATTTAATGGTCATTTTTGAAAATGAATTCATCATCAGAAGATGAGTTATTCTTAACTGAAAGTCTTTATTTACGGTTAAAAAATTTAAAAACGAAAAGTGGTATACATAAGATCAATTTAGATCGAAAAATCAAAGGTGAATTTCATCAGTTATATCCTCAACTTCGGGAGGATAAAACTAAATTTTTTGAATGCAGTAGAATGTCCATAGAAACATTTGATTATATTTTAATTTTAATTGAACCAAAATTATTAAAAATTTGGACCAATTTTATTAAAACGCCAATAACAGTTGTGAAAAATTAATAGTTACTTAGTATCTTTGAGATAAGTGCCTAATTAAAAAAACAATTTACAGTACTAAATTTGTGCAGTTCAAACTAAGTTATACTCCAGTTATAATATCCCGAGCAGAAATTTGTCAGGGCTCATGTAAGGTCCTGATCAGGTTTGCCTTAGTCCGGATCAGGCATTTGTAGGGCAGCCTGATTGGGCCCTGATCATAAGTGCAACGCTTTTGACCTATCAGTTCCTATTTGGGATAACCGGATCAGACCCTGATTGGGCCAATCAGATCAGGTCCTGATTGTGATATCCTGACCAGACCCTGATATATATTTATATATAATATACATAAGTTAATCAAATTAAAATAAAAAATTACAATGGAAAAAATTAAAACATGCATACTACCTTAATCACTATTATTATAGTCTTTCAGCCGAAAAGCGTTAACTAAAATATGCATGAAACGATTTTAACTATATATTTCTGAAATGGATAATACTCTAGTGAATTTTAACCAATTGAAATTTCAGTTAAGCCGTGCATTCACATAAAACAGAAACAGAAACAGAAACCGAATTTCATACAAATTTGACAGCAACAGGAATAGAAACCTAATTTAGAAACAGAAACAGAAACTGAAAATTCGTCTGTTTTGTCTGGACCAGAAACAATTAAAATTTAATTGTTTCTGGTCCAGAAACTGTCACGTGACCATATTATTTTAAATTTATGTAACGGGATTGTACATTATTTTAAGAAATAAATATTTAGTCAAAAATAATTTACGTTGAATTTAGCTCGATTTTTTTTGATGGATATTATTATGTGCGATAACGAAAAAAATAAATTTCTTCTTCACTGTACATTACAAAATTGTGTTATTTTTTTATTTATATGAATGAAAAATAAAATACACAGTTTATTGAATTACAATATTTTTTTTATATTAATATAATTTTTTCAATTTTAATTGGGTTAAATATATATGGATTGGGTTAAATATATATATTTTAATTTTGACATATATAATATAATATGACAGCTGCCATCTTAAAATTCGGTTTCTGTTTCTGTTTTATTATTCACCACCGTCAACCAAATTAGAAACTGAAACAGAAACAGAAACTGAAAATTTTCAGTTTCTGTTTCTGTTTTATGTGAATGCACGGCTTTAGGGGTCAAATACGAAAAACCTGATCAGCGCCGGATGTATTCAAATAAGGTAGTGCCGGTGATAACGTTGTGTATCCACAAATCACAATTTTTATTTTTTAAATTGCCAGAAGAAGCGCGACATTACATTTGATCTTTAATGACGATTTATTTTCGTCAAAACCATTCGGACCCGCATCACCTGACCGTTCTACTGGAAACTTTTCTTGGAGCAAATAATGCTTTCAATTTTTCTTTAAAATTTCAACTGCAAAAATAGAGGTTTTTCTCGATCGATTATCACGTAAAAAGCACAATAAATAAAAATATACGTTGATTTAAATTCAAATAAGTTAAATATATAAAAATAAAACATATATCGTTGGCTCCAAAGCGTTTACGCGTAACTTCATTCTCAAAAAATTGGGAAGAGGCGAAGCAATCGTTCAATTGCAATTCAAAACAATCTTGAAAATAAAATTAACAATCAATAAATCAAAATCTTTAATTACAGAATTAATTACAGTTAAAGGTTTTCCTCATAAACAGATTTTAAATCAACAGATATCTTGCGACAGGGACGTCATCTCGATCACTGTAATTTTCATTCCGAACATGTACTAATACATAGTAAATTAATTAATTCTTGGGACCCGTGAAACGTTATACTACAAATAAATGACTGTTACAGGACTTACAACATATATTCTTACATTTACTTTTTTTTTTTTTTAATTTAAAGTTAAAAATTGTTTTTAAATTTAAAGTTAGGCATTGAAAAGCGACAGTTCTACATCTTGTCACTTTGACCGCAAAACTGCTATTGATGCTCTGGTGTAACGCACGACGTTTGCACTTTCAGGCAAAATTGACTTGATCTCCGCAGACTTGATCTCCCGTTCATCCATAATATACTTGTGAAATACCTTCAAATCAGCGACATCTCTCCTATGTTTCAATGAATCAAGCTCATTAGTAAGATTTAAATTGCCGATCAATTTAACAGCTATCCACTGTATCAATCAAGACATTTCAAACTACTTACATAGACTCCACCCCAAATGTGAGAACAATATTCCATGCAGGGACGAATAAATGACTTATATATTAAAAAGAATCAACACGCTATTAAAAACCTTACGATATTTTCCAGATCATTTGAATTTAACTTTAATGAAAACAGATTTGGTGTTGATAACCTAGAAAAATGGCAAACTTGAGTTTTGCTCGTGCTAAATTCAACGCTATTAGCAACACCCCAATCCAAGATTGTTTTTAAATCAATGTTTAATGACTCAATCAAATTTGATCTAGCGACATTAAGGGTTGCTGTTTATTGTTCATGTTTATTGTTCGTTCTAATGAATTATATATTAACGTCTCCGAAGATGCCACCGAAGGATAAGGATGAATGTAAATCTACCCTATATATAATTATTATAAGATTTTACTGAGCATTGGTGCTACATGCTTATCAAATGTTTAAAGTTTAATTTGATGCATATACTCAGGTTCAAATACATGGTTAGTATGAATTTGTAAAAGCATTTTTCGAATAATAAATTTAAAAAAGTTATCCGCATTATTTTATGAAACTATAAGCAAAGGCTTAGGTTAGACATTATGTTCTTATAATGTATAATTGTAGAGAAACGGTTAGCTCTCTAATTAGCTCAAGCAAATGATCGTTCTCTTTTGGGCCAATTATAGGTACATTTCTATCCTCTAAAGGTGGCAGAGAATATTAACAATAGATAGTTGTTCAGCAATTTAAACTCTGTTTTACTATTGAATAGACGCTTCTATTTATCTATATTAGCCTACGTCATAAGTTTCTATTTTTGGTACCGTTCTTAAGGCCACCATACCACTTCTTAAGTCTTATCACCAAATAAAACCTTTTGCAAATGAATCAATTGAAAATACGTAAAATCAAAAAACTCACAACAAATGTGCAGCAAAAAAATAATCTATTATATCATACAAAAACAATCAAAACGCATGCTATTCAGCTTCAAAAACTGCACAGAACAGTTTCAAAGCGCACCACTTGCGAATATGCTTAAGCACCGCTTACAGCTTCGCTTTACTGTGAACACTCTCATTTGATTATACGTGTGCAGTTTTGAAGCTGTCTACGCTTTCAGCACCGCTTTGCGCACAGCACCGCTCAACGCTTTCACTCTGTACGTAGCCTTATTTGTGAAATTGCACTTAATTAATTTTTCGGTTTTAATTTGATTTTTTATATATATTTCTTTTGCTTTTAATTTGGGTACGGAATATTAGGGCCGATTGTATAAATGCGGATTGGAGATAAATCCTTGGATAAATCGTCATTTGTATTGTATGAATCAGGATAGAACAACAAATTAATTCGAGAATAAAATTCTATTCTCTGTTTTATCCTTTCTTTTTCTTGTATAAAACAAAGGATAAAACAATTTGTTTTTTTTTTTTGACATGCGCATATACTTTTGTTTTGAATTTGGAGTTATTTTTGAATTTAAATTTCTGTGATTCTAAAATCTGTTTTTTGTTGTAAATTATAAATTAATAGACAAATAAATAATATTTTTAATACAATTTTAATATATTCAATTTAAATTTTGAAATAATGTTTTTTAAATTGATAATTAAATTTATTTAATAGAAAAGTAAAAGCATTGCCAATTATAAAATTACTGTTATAAACTGCAATAAAAAAAAAAAATCTATCCGTGTTCATACAATCGATGAAAAATAAAATCTTCGGATGAAGATAAGACTTTATTCTCGGATTTCTTTCTATCCATTCTTGTTCATACAATCGGCCCTGAATGTTTTTTTTTGTTTTAGATTTATTTCTTGATTTTGTAAAAACTTGTATACTTGTAGCTGAGTTTTCACATATTATTATTTACTATTAGCTGTAGACTAACTATTGCAAATTAGCATATTACTATAAGCGAAAGCTGAAATATGAAAGTGTGTAAACAAATAAATAATTTGAGTAAATCTTCAAACGAGGTGGTAAAGTGATTGAACTAAAATAAAAAAACGAAATAGAAAAAAAAGGAAAATATTAAAAATTGAGTTGAATGAGAGTTTAGATCATTTTAAACATTTTTGGTGACCTTGCCAAGAGGCGTATTTTTTAAGTTAATTTGTTTTGAAATTATTTTGAAACTATATTGGAGGCATTATAAAACATTTAAAATGGGCTGTCAAAAGAGCAGGAATTGTTTGAGAAAAAGTGCCGTAAGGAATTTTACGTAACTTTAAAGCACAATAAGAAATAGTATCTTAAAAAAGAATTTCTATAAACTATATTGAAGTTCATAGCGTTGTATTATAGTGCAATAGCTGTTATATGTATCAATGAAAATGATCTTTAATTAAATAATTAACACGCTGGTTGAACATTAACTTTAATAATAATTAGTTGTATTTAAATAAGTTATATAAGATGATTAGAAAGAAATCGAAAATTAAATGAGGATCGAATACATGGTACACTCTTATGTGAAGAAGTAACGTTATTAATTAAAAGTATCGATGCAAAAATTACTAATTTTAATAGGACGGTAGTGCTATTGAAAATACTCCATCGCCTATTACGATAAGTTATTTGAGTGTTGAAGAAGAGGTGTGATAAAATACGATCGAAAATTAGAAAACAAGTTAATGTATTACTTTGAGTTTGAAAGATATTAATGCAGACGTAATAAATAAAGTAAAAATGACAAACAGTGGGATTATGCACAGATTATATAAATTAGAGTCAGAAATATTTAAATCATGCTGCGCATATTTCTGATAAAATTATAAGGAACTTTAAGCGCAGGGAAGTGAGAAGGGCACGCTATTAAAAATCTTTGCCGTTCGTCTGCCAGTACATATTAAGCTCGATAAATGATTTGCAATTAGTATTATCTCACAGCAAAAAACTACGGACAACAGAACACTAAGCCTATGAAAAATTATTTCAATAAAGAAAATAATATGGAACATTCAATTCTCTAACTAAAGGAGACTTGTATACGATCAAAGTGACGAAAAAAAGATGCAAACACATTTGACGGGAGTTTCATGAGGAGCTACACATAGTTACTAACCCTACTACAGTTATAATTAAAAATTATACGATACCATATTGATACCAACCAATCGACTTCAATCAAAATTATGTTGCTTTATTAGAACTATTTAGAAGAAACTCGTATTCATTGTAACACGAATTTGGAAACATAATTTACACTGTTTGCAAGTTTGCTACAAGTTGTTTTTATATATCAGTCGGTCAACAATATTTTGATTATCACGATTAATCAAAGTCGTTGTTTTCGTTTTTTACATGACCAAGGCCTGACAGAAAAACGATCACTTACTTTTCTTATGCAACTAAGTCGCTAGCAAGAATATCAAGTCGCTTTGTGTAATGAAATGTTTGTTGTGTTGAAGTTATTGATTGAAGTAATTTGTTAAAATATTCTGCGTAAAATTTTTTGGAATTCATTTTTGAACAGTTCATCTAATAAAAGAGTTTGTCTATTTATATTAATAAACAAATACCAAACACCAATTAAACAAATAATTTGATATGAAAACATAAACAAAAAAAAAATATGTGTTCTGACAAAACATATCTAATTCTTGATTCTTCGCCGCATTTATCTTATATTTTAAATTCATCCAACAATTACTATGTATATATAAGATCTTAACCCATGAAAGTGAATAAACTATGTCAAAAAATTACAGTTACTTGCACATTAAATAAAACTCCCTCAAACCATCCATTAATATTGATAATATGATAAAATATTTAACAAAACTAATTTCAATTTCATATTGAAATATTAGCTCAAAATTTTTTTGAATAAAGCAAAATTGCGAAAAACCGTATCTAAATTACCAATCAAAATCTAAAATAAACCCAATATACGAAATAATTTTTACGTACCTATTTATCATCCCTATAAATCCTTATTTAAAATCATTGTAAAATTTAATTATTTTGATTTAAATTAAAATTTCAACAAAAACATTTTATGACTAGCATGCATATTATATTTATGTTTTTGTTCCATCAATTTTGATCCGTTAAAGTTTAAAATAATCGAAATAATAAAAAAAATTATGTTAAAATGTTTAAAACTGAATTATTTAAAATAATTATCACACGACTTAAGGAATTATTGTGTAATATTTGTGTAATTGCTATTTTAATAAGGACTACTATGAAATACATTCAACTATGAAATATTAGTTTGATATGCACCGTTTTCTATTATTTTATTAAATTATTAATCGGATTACAATCGCGTATCATCAAATGAGTTCATATTTGGTGATTTTATTGTAATAATTGTATGCAAAGGTTCACCACTATCAATACTATTAGTAGTATAAGTACTATTAGGATTATTCATGTAAAGCATTGTGTTTAATGAATTGTCATCAAAATGAGAACTTAATTCCAATGATTCACGAATCGGTGCTAGATGGGTTACAGATGCCTCACCTGAAGTTATACCTACTGGACTTTGACGTCCACTGCCAACGACATCTTCGAATGCTTCTTCATTTAATGTTTGTAATGTTCCGCATATCATTTGCTCCTCTAACGTTACCTATAAAAATAAATTTAATGTTAATTTCAATTCATTTTTAAGTATTTTGTTTTATTTGCGAAATTTTCGAGTATCTAATTAGGTTGCATAACAAACTGAACAAACAAACTTATAGTATATTGTATAGCAAGAAGAAAATAATACTAAACCAAGTTTTACACTGTATGCAATCTTTTTTCGTCGAATTTAGAAGTACATAATACGCATTTAAATTTCAATTGTTTAACCAACACGATCTTGTTGGCACATCAGTATTAATACCTTTTAGCAATGGTCTGATACAACAACATTCATAGACTCATAGTATTTTATTTCGGTTCCGGCCTTATTTCGGTTCATAATGTAAAAGTGATCCATGTAAACAAACAAATACATTTACGTTGCTACAACTAATCAGTTAGCTCGGGTACCTCTGGTAATCTAGAGCCGTATCATAGTTCCAACATGATGTGACGCTGAGGAGCCTGGAGTAACATAATGTATCTAGACGGGTTTGAAAAAAAGTTTATTCCGTTTTAAAGTTTTTTTTAAAATTTCTATAATTTTCCAAAAAATCGCCAAAACCCATATTTTTGGTATTATGAAGGAAAATAGTGAAATTATAAAATTATGGCAAAAAAAAAAATAAAAACCAACAGGGATAACAACCCTTATTGTTTTTTTATTTTTATAATAAATTATCAAAAATTATAGCTTTAATTATTTTTAAAAAGAGATCTGACTTTACCTTTAAAACAAAAGAAAATGTTTTAAAATCGGTCAAGTAGTTCTGGAGATACATTTAATTGAACCTATTTGTATTGTGAAGCCAACACCATTAATGACATAGTTAAATCATGAAGCCTTTAATTTAAATATTATACTATGCAAATAATAATATTAATATTTTCTTCGGAGTGACGAGAAGAACTAATATAAATTATAAAATATTTGTGGAATTTGTACAATTCACCAATTATTCTTCACTTTAATAAAAAAACTAAAACGTAGAATTTAATTATACCAATAATGTTTTGAATTTATTGAAACCGAAAAACCATGAACATATTACCTCTTACTTTGTGTATTTAATTATCATTAATAACCAAATAACCAACAACAGAAACCAAATATAAATATTAATTATTAATTACTAACTTACTAATTACTAATGTTTTTGTATTTAACTATATGTTTAGCAACGCATAATTAAATAAAATGTTTATACATTACAGGCATAATTGTATTTTGTGTCTTATATGTTTACGTTATTACGTTCACCAACAACTCAAACTCGAAACATGATAACCAAAAAAAATGCGGTATTAAGATTTCCAAAAACTAATGTTTTTGAAGCAAACTATTTATCGTATTTCGTCTTAAAAGTATTTGGTTATGCATGCTATACTGTTAAGCCCAATTACAATCATCCAATAGAATTCAGTCTTGTAAATGCAAAACCTTATACAACTTTCATTGATTTTTCCATTTTCATTTTTTATATAGCTGCTAATCTAATATCGTTACTTTACAGCATTCAGTTCGATGCTCCAAATCATCAACATATGTCTGTGGTAACATTATTTGGCGAGAAAGCGTCACTAATTATTTCGCTGATTAACGCCCTCATTGGGATTACAATAGCTTTTCTTTATCGAAAAAAGATTTGGTTGATATACGTAAATTTTTATCGTGTGGATAGTTTACTGAAAAAATATAATTTTGAGCCAAATCACACGCGTGAGTTTTGGATTTCATTGATATACGGCACTTTTGTTTTTATTGGATTTGGAATTGGAATGTTGTGTCATTTATTCATTTCTGGATTCACGTTCAATCGTTTCGTGTGTCATATATTCCCTAACGCCAATATGTTTTTATTATTTGGGACATTATCAATATTTTTAAGAAGTGTTCAAAATAGATTACATGCGGTTAGCAAATGTTTTAGGTAAGTGTTCTATTGCAGAGTTTTAGCAATATCTTGCCAATATAGTTTTTGTATATTATATTTTTTAGGCACATCTTTTTGAAACACAGCAAAGATTTGTTGAAACAACCACCAAACAATGTTGATTCTTTGGCATATTCAGACATAAACCCAGAAATAGTTTCAGAGTTTGGACAGATGTATGAAATTTTAATAGAAGTAATACAGCAAATAGAATACTGCTATTCGTTTCAGGTAAAAAGCTTCTGATGTTTATTATAACATATGATAATACATTTTATTAAATTTTTCAGACAATGTTATGTTTTGCAATGGAATATGCTTACATGAACTTTGCAGGCTTTTCAGTTTATCGCATTGTCATAAATAAAATAATTGAACTGTATCCTCACGTTGTTCTTTACAATGTTTGGATAGGGTTATATACATTAACATCATACACAATCATTTATAGTCTAAGAGCCAGTGACCGGCAGACTTACGGTATTTTAGCAAACTCCATATTGATGTTAGGTATAGTTTTTCACCTGCCGTAGTTGAAATGGGTATTCACTATCCCCGCCGATGGTTCCTTTGGGCGTGTCCGCAAGTCAAAAAACGTAAAAATTGACTTCAAAAACGTGATTTCAGCATGTCTGCCCTTTTAATATCTTAAAGTATACAATCTTTTTTTATTAAAAAATCCAATGGCAGACACTTACTCCGGTTCCTAGTATTTTTTTTTAAATTTCAAAGTTCGAAAATTTTATGAAAATTTACGTTATTTTAGCAAAGCTGAAATTTGTATATGTTATTTACATTATTATTATACATATATATTTTAAGAAGCAGACACATAGGTCGGTTCCAACATACCGGCAGACGCTATAAGGCTTTCTTCGTCTGAATGGGAATGAAAGCGAATATCATACATACAGTCATACATTGTGAATAATTTTTGTGAATGTTATAATTTATTAGTCAGTTAAGTATTTTCAATATAATTTCTTCTAAAGAAATAAAGAAAACTTTTTAATTTTTGTACGATCAGGCGATTTTCCATGTTTACTGATCCGTAAATAAACATAGTAAGTTTCGTTTACAAATCACAGGTCGGTAAGTAATTACTTACCGATCATGCAGGCGGTAAGTAATTACTCACCGGTAAGGAAGACCTAAGGGTGGGAATGAAAGCGATATTTTTTAGATAATCATGTATGTCAATTTTACTAGTTTCAACTTTAAATAATATTCTTTTTAAAATATTGTTATTACAATATTCAAAACTAAGTTATTTTGAAAAAATATTCGAAGAATAGAAGAGTCTTGTATGATCTTAGAATGAAGGCACTTCTTCACAAGGATGAAGTTTCCTGAAACGAGCGAGTTATAGATATTACAAAAATGTACGAGCATCTAGGTGAACTGACTTGTAGACGCTTACTTGGCTTTCATGCTTTCACTGGCTGCGGCTATAATCCTGCATTCTATAATAAAGGGAAAAAAGCCTTTTTCATAATTGAAAAAAAACACAGCTTATCAAGAAGCATTTGCAGCTCTTGACGATGATAATTTAACTGAAAATGTGTGTTTGTGAACAAAGCCAGATTTCAGCTGTTTGTTGATACTTATAAGGCTGCTGACATTAACGATCAATTCAGTATAATAGTCCGCAATTTTGATGGCAGCAGTTTACCACCGTGCAAGAGCGAGCTGTGGCAGCAGTTCTTAAGAGCTATATATATATATATATGAAATATTCGGAATAATGCTTATAAAAAATGCCCATCAACATTACAGCCAGAAGAGTATGGGTGGATCAATGATAAAAACACATACATTTTTAAATGGTTTGATAGAGATCAGCTGCCAGGTTTTGTAACCGATTCGGTTAAATGTCCATCAGGTAATTTTATTAAACACAATAAATATTCTGTTTCTATTAATGAAGTCATACTTGACATTATGTATATTGAAAACTAACTTTTTTTACAGAATGTAGTTTCTCTGATGATGAAAGTGATGAAAATCTCCAAAACTTAGATGATTTGGATTTTGGTATTGAATCCACGGAAAGCTGCAGTTCCGACGAAGAACTGTAATCCATTTTTACTTATTTACCCAATCTTTCCCTCATTTAGTCTGTATTCCTATTTTAATTTGTATGATTATGAAAGTTAAAAATTTTTGTTTATTTCTTTAGAAGAAATTATATTTTTAATGCTTAACTGACTAATAAATTATAACATTCACAAAAATTATTCACAATGTATGACTGTATGTATGATATTCGCTTTCATTCCCATTCAGACGAAGAAAGCCTTATAGCGTCTGCCGGTATGTTGGAACCGACCTATGTGTCTGCTTCTTAAAATATATATGTATAATAATAATGTAAATAACATATACAAATTTCAGCTTTGCTGAAATAACGTAAATTTTCATAAAATTTTCGAACTTTGAAATTTAAAAAAAAATACTAGGAACCGGAGTAAGTGTCTGCCATTGGATTTTTTAATAAAAAAAGATTGTATACTTTAAGATATTAAAAGGGCAGACATGCTGAAATCACGTTTTTGAAGTCAATTTTTACGTTTTTTGACTTGCGGACACGCCCAAAGGAACCATCGGCGGGGATAGTGAATACCCATTTCAACTACGGCAGGTGAAAAACTATACCTAACATCAATATGGAGTTTGCTAAAATACCGTAAGTCTGCCGGTCACTGGCTCTCAGTCTATTATTATGGCTCAAATTTAAAAAATGAAAGCTTACGTTTAAAAACTAACATCAACTTGGCTGTAAATTTAACAGAAAATAACCATTTGAAGGAAAATGTATAAAATTTATTATATATAAGTCTATGAAAAGAATACAATTTTGTTCTTTTCAGCTTTTCATTTTCTCTAATCAACTGGAACATTGCCCATGCGAAGTTTCTTGTATTTTCTTTAAATTTAATTGGGAACTGCTGTTTATGGTGAACTTATTTCACACAAAATAATTATAATTGTATGTAATATTGTTTTAAATTACAGATAATTGCATCTTCTGCCGTTTATCTTACAATTCTGGTTCAATTTGAAAATTCAATCGCCAGTTTTAAACCTCAATCAAGAATCTAGAAATTTGCTCACGGTAATTTCCATGTACGGTTTGAAGTTTTTTTTTGGAAAAAAGTGTTAGTATTTTTATCAAAAAATAATATAAAATAAATAAAAAGCCAGATCCTTCTCCTTAAAATTTTGAAACTTTTCAATTTTATTCTGTCTGTATATCCAAGAGTTATAATGTTATTTATGTACCTATAAGCAATTAAAATAGTTTACCATACCACCTAAAAATAATTTAGGGAGAATCAGGGGATGAATGAATTTACTATTGATTTTCAATTAAGAGTATTGTTTAAAATGCATTTACTCCAAATTAGATTAGACTTTTACATCTTGACAAGCTCGTTACGTTTGAAACTGAGCCCGAAAAATGAAGTTTACACACTGAAAAAACATGTTACATTTCCAATGGAAATGCAGTTGTCTCAACCTCATCGTGCGAGCAGATATGGCGAATAGAACTACGAAATTGTTTCAACAACTGTAAAGTTATAGAACGATGTAGTTGAGACAATCACACGTAATATTTATGTGAAAATAAAACACTTCAATTTTAAAATAAAAAATTCATGATATAAGGCCAAAGAAAATGTTTTTCATGGAAATAGTTATTAACTTTATTCAACTATATGTACTGTTACATTGGATATAACATTTTATATTTTAAGTAAACCTCATTCTGTAGTTAGGAAAATGATAACGTGTAGTCCCCATGACGGTAAAATTGTTGCGCAAATAACACTAGTTTACAAGAAAAATCTCCCGAAATAAAACTCAACTTTTCTTATAGATTTGGACCTCCTGAACACGAATATCATATTCATTTTTTTTGGTTACCTCTTGTTTTTGAGATATTCACGAAAAACCAAATTTTTCGGTGATCAAAAATGTTGTTTCGGTTTTTGGGTCTCATATTTTACAAAACAAACAAATTAAATAAATTAATAAAACAAGTGCATAGTAAATAATGCAACAAACATTTTGAGTTATATATTGTAAAAATTCGTTAAGGATTCTGGAAGTTACAGTCGAAAAAAGTTGAAGAAATACGAAGAATTCACGTTTTTTTTAAATTTTTCCATTTTCAACACCACAAATTTTGAACAAATAAAGACACTAATTTTTTTAAATTTCTTGGAACCTATAGTAGCTTCAATTTTCTTTCTTTTAAGTTAAAAGATACGAATATTGGTGCAGTTTGCACCAAGTTATTCAAGTTTTCCCAAAAAAAGTCAAAACTCAAAATTTGGAAAAAATAGTTTTTTACTTAATTTATTGTGCCTTAAATAATAATTTTAAATGTTCAGTCGTTCTCAAACATCAGTAAAGAATTATTTTAAAATAGTAAAGTATAATTTCCATTTTTGTTTTCGAAGTTGGGAATTGGATCGATATGAGACGTATATAGAAAAATATAAACAAACGATAATGAATTGTGAGGAGAGGCAAAACATCATAACATCAGAACTATTTAAGTTAGTTCAAGCACCATAAAGTTAAGCCCCTATTTATGTCTATTAATACCAGTAAGGTTTGTTTCTTTTCTGTTTTTGGTTTTTTGATAATGTAAATTTTTTTCTATCACCGCCCACCTTGTGTTACTCCTTACGTTTATGATCATTTTAAGTTTAATTTAAGAAAGCAATTACTTCTCCTTTTAATAGCTTTTCGGTTTTGCCAACTTTTGTTTAATTAGTTTAATTTCTTTTTAAGTAGATAGTTGTCGTATGATTAGTTGCAAATATAATCTCTCTGAGAATAAATTTAATTCCAAACATTCAAGTGAAAATATTAATTAAAAACGAAAAAATATTACAAATATAAATTTTAAATAGTGTATTGTTTTTAAAATCAATAAATCAATAGTGATAGGCAGCTATAAGCAAAGCAACATAAATTGTTAGCAAAGTGTAAGGTCGAGTTTATTTAAATGGCGTCGTCAAGAAGTTTCAAGTGTAAAAATAGTCCAAATTCATTTTGTTTTATTTGTGGAAGTAACATAATACATACTGCTAAAAGAATCACCCCATTTATAAGAACTGCCCATCTTCATTACTAACTGATATTTTCCAACTCCTAAAATAAATCCGAGGTGGGAGGAGCTAGATCATGTCAAAAAACTTCACAAAAAATCTCAATTTCGAGAAAAACCATATAAAAATAAAATACATCTTTTGTCCAAAAATGACATTTCATAATCAACTAACTGATATTTGTCAACTCCTAAAATAAGTTCGAGGTGTGAGGAGCTAGATCATGTTAAAAAACTTCACAAAAAAATCTCAATTTCGAGAAAAATCAAATAAAAATAAAATACAACTTTTGTAAAAAAGGACATTTCATAATCAACAAACTGATATTTGCCAACTCCTAAAATAAGTCCGAGGTGGAAGGAGCTAGATCATGTCAAAAAATTTCACAAAAAAAATCTCAATTTCGAGAAAAATCATATACAAATAAAATACAACTTTTGTCAAAAAAAGACATTTCATAATCAACTAACTGATATTTTCCAACTCCTAAAATAAACCCAAAGTAGAAGGAGCTAGATCTAGTACGAAAACAACGTATATATAAATCAATTATGTTGCAGAGTT
The DNA here is from genome assembly GCA_963693315.1 of Diogma glabrata. Taxonomy (NCBI): domain Eukaryota; kingdom Metazoa; phylum Arthropoda; class Insecta; order Diptera; family Cylindrotomidae; genus Diogma; species Diogma glabrata. The sequence goes on along the minus strand of OY856186.1, from coordinate 189,362,509 downwards.
TAAATTATTCTTATAGTTAAATTTTTTTTCCAAATTTTGAGTTTTCTTTTTCTTTGGGAAAACTTGAATAACTTGGTGCAAACTGCACCAATATTCATATCTTTTACATTAAAAGAAAGAAAATTGAAGCTACTATAGGCTCCAAGAAATTAAAAAAAATTAGTGTCTTTATTTGTTCAAAATTTATGGTTGTGAAAATGGAAAAATTTAAAAAAAACGTGAATTTTTTGTATTTTTTCAACTTTTTTCGACTGTAACTTCCAGAATCGTTAACGAATTTTTACAATATATAACTCAAAATGTTTGTTGGCATATTTACTATGCACTTGTTTTATTAATATATTTAATTTGTTTGTTTTGTAAAATATGAGATCCAAAAACCGAAAAAACATTTTTGATCACCGAAAAAATTGGTTTTTCGTGAATATCTCAAAAACAAGAGCTAACCAAAAAAAATGAATATGATATTCGTGTTCAGAAGGTCCAAATCCATAAGAAAAGTTGGGTTTTATTCAGGGAGACAAAAAAAGTTCAAAATTTGTAAACTAGTGTAATTTTTATTTGTTTGAATAATAAATTGCCGCAACTTCGAGATGAGGTTGTCATTACTTTTGAAACAAAAACTTTGTATTTACTGTCAGTTAGTTTGCTGCAGTTATTTTTGTTTGTTTTCGTATATTGTTGTGAACAGGGGCAAACACAAGGGAGGAGAGGTCCAGGTCCGGACCCCCCCCCTAGCCGATCATTTTACAGCATTTTTTTAAATTATAGTTATTCATTGTTTAGTGTTAAGTTAACCATAATAAATTATAGATTAACGTCTCTGAATATCAGAAGATACGATATTAGCTAGAGAACTAAGGTTTGTGAGTATTGATCAATTTTCTTTGAGAGTTCTTTGAACGGTAATTTTAAACTTTTGAGGATTAATTATCAGGGAATATCAGGGAAGACCTACACCTCTAACGCATTACAGAGATGCCAGACTCTGTTAAAAAAGTCACTTTCAAAAGCGACACAAAGTTTTCAGGTTCAGGTAAAATCGATTTGACCTAGGCAGACAACCATAATGTATTTGTAAAAACCGTAAAATCAGTGACATACAAAGAATCAAGCTCTACTTATATATGCTGCACTCAATATGTGAGAACAATATGCCATGGAGGGACGATTATATGACATATATATTAAAAGAAGCTGTTTGCTATTAAAAACCTTACGAAAACGACCCAAAAATATTAATTTTTGAACAACGTTCTTATATAGTTAGGCTAAAAATATGAGCATTCCACTTCATATTATTTTCAATCTCAACTCCTAGAAGTTGTCAAGAAGAAGTCAAGACTCAAACTTTAATGAAAACGGATTAGGTGTTGATAAATTAGAAAAATGAAAACTTGAGTTTTGTTAGAGATGAATTCAATATTGTTAGCAATACACGAATCCATACCTGTTTTTAAATCAATGTTTAATGACTCTATCAAATTTGACCTAGTGGTATAGATTATTTGTTTCATGAGAAGCATAAATCGTGCTATCATCAGCAAAACTATGAATTTGATGAATCGTTGAATTTAACAAGTCATTAATATAAGTAGGAAAATGAGTTGGAGATTGGGCGGAACCTTCAATAACTCCTGCATTAGTTAAAAAAATATATAATGACAAACCGTCGACATTGATTGAAAATCGACGCTCAGATATAAAGCTCTTAAGCCAGGAAATAAGTTGTTCGTCTTAGTCATAGCATCTCAATTTGCATTTAAGATTCTTGTTCTATACTTTGTCGAATGCTATGGCTATATCAAAAGCAGCACTGAAAGTCTCACCATGGTTTTCAAGTGGTTCCAGATGGTTTCAGATATGTGTGACAAAGAAAGTAAATCTTCCATCGCTCGCTAGATCTCCCATTGCTTTTCATGAAGAATTTTTGACGACTTAAGAATCTCATAAAGTATTTCTAAAATATTTGAGCAACAACCGGCAAGATTGATATGGGCCTATAATTTGTTGGATCCGTCTTAGAACCTTTTTAGGAACTGACTGTGCACTAGCCGTTTTCTAAAAAATCTCATCTTAACTTTCTCCAGTCTTCACCATTGTGTTTTAGCAAGAATTCACACCCCAAACCCTCACAGCTTACAGATACACACTACAGGTCTAAGGCCTATTACCTCCTACACAGATTAGTGGATCGGTTTCTACTGGAAAACGTTCTAATACCAGACGGAATTGGAATGTTGTTTTTCCAGGTTGACCTGATAGTCTGGAAGTAGGAGAATTAGTTTATCAAATTGGAGTTCTGAATCGCATTTTCTTCCCAGAGTAATAAAACCCTATTTCTCGTCATCTTCATTTCTTTTCTGTGAATCGCGCCTCCGAGTGGTTTGGGAGATAGAATAGCCGGACCAAAGAGCTTCATTATCCTGACGTTTGTCAAACTTTACGCGTGGAGTTCAAGGATCGTCGTTCTGACGATGAAATTCGAGAACTCATAAAATTTCGTAAACCACAAGCAAGTGAAACATTTGACGACTTCCTGTACGCTATCCTTCGTTTAACCGAGAGATTTAACGGACAGCTTAGTGACAGAACTTTTGTCTCTTTTGAAGAATAATCTCAATGGTGATATTCGCAAGGCCTTGATGTTCGTACAAGTTTACAGCGTCGAACACTTGCAAGAGCTTTGTCTTGACCGAGAGTGGTTACTTAAAAACGTAAACTCTCAGTACAGAACATATCCTTTCAGACCTCCTCGGCAGAATTCTGTATTACGGCAGAATTCTGTAAGCATCTAAAGTGTGCGCACTTAAGGCCTCATCTATTGAAAAACCTTTTGTAAAACAACCAAAATGGTGGCGCTGCAAACGAGAAGGTCATATCCATCAAAACTGTACCGAAAAGCGACAAGTTTTCTTTTTCGGGTGTGGAAAAGATGACACTTATCGTCCCAACTACCATCTTTGTGATGGACTCTATCGAGGGAGTGGGCACCAAACCCACTTTTTCGCACCCTTAGGCCATACCTACGATTTGGACAAAAACTGATTTGGACAAAAAAAAATTGATGTCTCTGGTAATATCAAATCCCCATCGAGTTCTACTCGTCGAATGCGTCGGTTCTGCGTATTCGCCAAATTATTTTGTTCTAAAACCATCTCTTCTATTCTTTTGCTCCCAAATGACTTACAGTATCACGAGGTCCAGATATTAAAACAAATCTGGATTGGACCATTATAAAGTGCACCACCTATCAGTGTCATCGGTGATGCGTTCGCCCAATAAATATTACAAACTCCTCATCTACTTACTCGCTCCACACCCCAAATCAAAGTTGCAGATAGTACTAGCCAAAACAAAAAGTTTTTGACTGTCTCACTACCAATGTTTCGTTCAAGGGCCATAGTAAGTCTCTCGATCTTTTTGTTACTCCTTTTCTTACTCAGGATTTATATTTAGGCATTATTGTTTTCAAAACTTTTATGTTATTAGATCATTACCTATTTACATCTTCTTAAGATTCTATCGAATCAATCTATCAATTCTATCTCAACAGATCTTACTTTCGACAGATATGAATAGCTGTAGGATGCGATAGAGCCTTCTTCTTCGTTTTTTAAGTGGGTTAAGGTCAAACGCATGTGCTTGAACACATAATTGATGTTGGCGACGCTGTCCCTATCAAACAAAAATACTATCCCATATCTCCAACAGTAGAGAAAATGATAAGAGATAAGCCGCTGGGTGTCATAACAGTACGTTCTAGTCCTTGGACTTCGCCAGTGGTCCAGGTACGAAAACGCTTTTTGGCAGATCTCACCGGAAAACGGCAAATCTCACTCTCTTCTAGGGAGAAAAAGCGTTCACCGTACTTTATCAGCCGTTGTACCAGTTCGTAAGGATGTCATTTGGACTGTGCAATGCACATCAGATATAATAACAAAAGTAATAGATTAGATCCCTCCCATTTAGGATCTTGTGTTTTCATTTATTTGAATGATATTCTGATCGATACTGAGACCTTTTTAAACAATATCGATGTATTGAAAGAAGTCACCAAATGTCTAAGAAATGCTAACTTGACGATCAATATTGAGAAGTGTAATTTCTTAATCCCAGATGTTAAATGCTTAGCCTACGTTGTAGGTAGAGGTGTTGTTCAGATCTAGGAAGAAAAAACCGGAGCGATTAGTGAGTTCCGTGCCATTAGAAGGTTTTTAGGCATAGCTGGTTACTACACTGAAAAAACATGTTCTATTTCCAATTGAAATGCAGTTGTCTCAACTAGAGATTCTCAAACAGGATCCTGTTTTCCCGGGATCCCGTTTAAATCAAATTTCCCGGGTACCCCGCTAATTTTTATTAACATTTTTTTTACTCTTTTCAAAGATATTAAAAATTTTCTTACTAGAAACTTGAGTAGTTATTAATTAATTTTCCCTCTCTAGTAACTAATTTCGTTCAAAATTAGGAAAAACATAAATGACAACTGATTGTTTAGGATGTTGCTGGTACTTCCGCCGATATTGAAGAATTAGATTTATTAATGTTGGGGCTGGAACATCGGTTATGACAGATTCTGGTAACTCTACCCAAAACAAAACTAACACCCTAACAACTAGGGGCCCATAGTAAAATGGTCAGTCATAAACTTTTAATGAAAATTTAAAATACCACGTCATTGTCTATCAGTTCTAAGGAGCTCTAAGGAGTAGAGAAGAGTGGAGCACATTTGTTATTTTTTTTCAGCAATAAAAACAACACTACTAATATATTTGTAATAAAAATAAACATAAATATAAATTATTTTTATATATAAATAAAAATTTATATATAAAAATAACACTACTTTTACTTATACTTTTACGTATACTTATCTTCAAACTGCAAATGAAACTTAAATTTGTTAACCAACTTTGTTGCTGGTGTTTTTTTATTTGCCCGATGCACTACAAATTGGCAAATGTGCCCCATACCGGGGTAGTTTTACCATTGAATATCACCAGCACTTTCGTCATACATCAAGTTATTGAATGAAAAAAATTAAAAAAGAGTAAATAAAACAAGCACTTTTCGGTTACAGATTACTCTAACTCAAAACCAACTCCATATGGTTGCTCTGCAACTGCTATTCTCTCCAGAGAGTACTGGAAAAGTGAATTAGATAAGCACACAGATGTTGTCAACTTTAACACATAGAAAAAAAGTTAGTTATTGGTCTTCTGTAAAGCCCTGTTCTTTGGAACTGTCTGACATCCTAAATAAAACGGCTGATTAGTCAACATGTACCTCATCTGGGTGGTAAGACGATCGGCATAGGGGTAATCTGAAGTCCGATGATCACGCTCAACAAGGCATTCTTACCTAGTGTCACCAAGCATGGCAAGTTTGAAAATACCGCTTGCTTTGTGTAAAATGTTACTTCAGAAAAGAAGGTTAAATGTTACTTAAAAAATCATTATTCATTAAAAACATATTCAATTTCTCTCAATAACCATTTCAGCTAATTACGAAAAATCCTCTTTTTGTGTTTTGTTTGGAGTTTAACACGCAAGTTTATAATAATTGTTCATTGAGAGAATCTAAGACATGATTTTTAATTAAAACAATGAAATGATTTTCGTAGTTACTAAACCTCAATTGTCTTTTCAACTTCATTCTAGTGTATTACAATTCTAAGCTATATAATGGTAACTTAGCCATTACTTTTGTATAGATATACACTCAATAAAATCTAGAAGTACATATTATGCTTACAAAAATATATGAAGAAGCAATTGCATATTATTTTATATAATTACACACTTTTTTAAAATCGCTTAATCGGTTATGGCTAAAAATTGTAATGGATAGCCTGGAAGAGTGCGTAAACCCAGTGTATTATAGTCTCAGATTTATTAGATTTCATTTTGTCATCTGTTCCGCTCATAATGGTTTCTCATCCATTCACCTTCAATAGCCATATTCGTATAGTTCCCTTAACCCATAGTTTCCTTATTTTTCTTAAAATCTGACTAAATTTTCAATGGCTGGACAGACGTATGTGAAAAAGAATTGAGCCAATTACACTGATTTCATTTATTAATCAATATAATATAATATTGGTTAAATTGAATTAATTAATAATTTTCTTTAAAAAAATCATCCATATAACATTAAAATTTAATCTTACAACACCCTAAAATTGGCGCGCGTTACGTTTCCATTCGAGTATTTTCAATATACTGCTTGAATTTGAATTTTCTAAACACCAACCGTAATGAAACAACGAAGTTTTCAAACCTCATAACAGCTGTGCGTAATTTTTTTATCCAATCGTCAACATACAAAGAATTATTATTTTGCTTTGTTAAACGTTTGATTTATCTTTGTATGAATGTTTTGCTTTAAACAATTCTTCCAGTTATTGAACTGTTCTTCACTGTACTGATATAGTAGCTTGTAGTTTAATAAATGTCTAAACATCATAACATTGATCGAACTTGCATTTGATTCATTTTAAATTCAATGATTATGGATGTGTCGGAAATATTTTGTGTCACAACCTTATTTTTCTGCAATAATAGCAAACGGTTTCTTGTAACTATAAAAAGTTCCCAATAATTTGAAAATCTGATGTAAATTAATTATCTCACATCTAAACACTGTATTCGAGTTATTGCGAGACTAAAAATTTGGCTATATAATAAGCCACTGTTAATTGATTTGGTCTCTTGTGCAACTGATAATCCTCTCGTGAATGACAAAATTTGAAGAACTGAATTTTGCATTCATGTTTTTTGTCTTAGAATTAAGTTTGACTAAATAAGTTTCCATATAAGTAGTGAAAGTTTTAATTAGTTTCTGATTTAAATTCAATTAGTGCAATTAGTTTAATTTTTTTTTTAAATGTTCCGTCCGGTTAGAAAAATTTAGTCCAAATTTCTTTGTTTTGTGAAAATTACAAAAAAAACAAAAAAAATCATATATGTTTAAATAAAAAAAAAAAAAATACGTATTTGCATGATGCCGTGAGAGCCCAAAAAGTTATAAAAAAATAATATAAATGTTGGTGACGTAATCCCAACCGTACACGCGCTCTCCTACTTTTAGTGCAATTTTTTTTTTTATGTTTGTAAAATACAAACATAAGCTCTCTTATGTCTTGTGAATCAGTCTCGGGTATTACAAAATCGAGTTCAATTAGTTCAATTCATTTTATTAATACAATCGTCGTAGTTTAATTTGAAAAAAAAAAGTTTATATGTTTTGTGTTGTTTAAAACCAAATTTAAAACAAAAAAAAATTATTTATATGTTTTGTGCCGTAAAAACAACATTAGTTCAATTTTACGATTCACCTAGTACTCGCGCGGTTAGTACTCGTTCACTCAGTTTTTGACATCGCGGAATCTAATTTACCAACGTGTCGGTCCATGTTGTACCTTAAAAAAAATAATAATTGTGATTTTAAAAGAAAATAGAAAATATCGTGAGTGAATTTTATTATGCATATTCATATAATGTTGGTTGAATGTGCAAAAAGTTAATTTATAGTTTAATGAAAATACATAACAGGTACTGATTATATATATTTCTAATTAAATTCATTGTTATTATGCAATTTTGGATGAAGCAATTTCATTATTATATACAAAAAACTTAATGTTGGTTGAATGTGCAAAAAGTTAATTTAAAGTTTAATTGAAACTAAATAACAGATACTGTTTATATATATGTCTAAGTAAATTCATTGTTACTATGCAATTTTGGATGAAGCAATTTCATTATTATATACAAAAAAAATTAATGTTGGTTGAATGTGCAAAAAGTTAATTTAAAGTTTAATTGAAACGAAATAACAGATACTGTTTATATATATGTCTAAGTAAATTCATTGTTACTATGCAATTTTGGATAAAGCAATTTCATTATTATATACAAAAAAATTAATGTTGGTTGAATGTGCAAAAAGTTAATTTAAAGTTTAATTGAAAATAAATAACAGATACTGTTTATATATATTTCTAAGTAAATTTATTGTTACTATGCAATTTTGGATAAAGCAATTTCATTATTATATACAAAAAAATTAATGTTGGTTGAATGTGCAAAAAGTTAATTTAAAGTTTAATTGAAAATAAATAACAGATACTGTTTATAAATATTTCTAATAAAATTCATTGTTACCATGCAATTTGACTAAAGCAATTTCATTATTATACACCAAAAAAAAAATTATTGTTGGTTGATGGTGTTTGTGTGGAGTGAAACAATTTTGGTGCTTGTTCATATTACCTTCCAATGTTGCCGGGCTCAACATTTGGTGTGAAATTTGCGGGAAGGATAGGATTGAAGGATAAGGAATCCAAGTATTAATTTGATAAATTACGGAACTTAATAGCGCAACGGTTATACATAATTTTTGCTATTACGGCCGCATATTTTACATATTTTCAATTTTGTCCAACAATTCATTTAACTAGCAGTGGTACAATTCATTGCATCTTCTGGATTTCAACGCATACGTCAACCATTACCTTTTACCGTATTGCTTCACCATCCTTGATACAAAATTATTACAGTTCTACATCTACGAATAATTTAACTGGTATTGGTATCGTTTATTACTTTTTTCTGGATTTCATCGCATACGGCACCACTTACATTACAACGTATTGCTCCACAATCATTGATACGAATTATTACCGTTCGATTTCAACAAGTGATTGGACTAGTATTGACATAATTTATTACATTTTTTGTTGATTGCAACGCAACCTGCCACCACTACATGTCAACGTATTCGGCTGTAATTGCTATAATTGTTATCATCCTTACCTGTGATTATACATCGATTCGGCGCTTATGTTCGCAACCAGATTCAACGTTTCTACTTATCATTTTTGATGCAACAAAATTCTACAAGTTTATATAACGTGTCTACTTATCATTTTTGGATGCAACAAAACTACCCATCGATTGCGAATTTGTATAACGTTTCTATATATCAATTTGGATTCAACAAAATTATACAAGTTTATATAATGTTTCTACTTATCATTTTTGATGCAACAAAATTCTACAAGTTTATATAACGTGTCTACTTATCATTTATGGATGCAACAAAACTACCCATCGATTGCAAATTTATATAACGTTTCTATATATCAATTTTGATTCAACAAAATTATACAAGCTTACATACCGTTTCTACCTATCATTTTGGACGCAACAAAACTACCCATCGATTGCAAATTTATATAACGTTTCCATATATCAATTTTGATTCGACAAAATTATACAAGTTCATATACCGTTTCTACTTATCATTTTTGATGCAACAAAATTCTACAAGTTTATATAACGTGTCTACTTATAATTTTTGGATGCAACAAAACTACCCATCGATTGCGAATTTATATAACGTTTCTATATATCAATTTTGATTCAACAAAATTATACAAGTTTACATACCGTTTCTACTTATCATTTTTGATGCAACAAAACTACCCATCGATTGCAAATTTATATAACGTTTCTATATATCAATTTTGATTCAACAAAATTATACAAGTTCATATACCGTTTCTACTTATCATTCTTGATGCAACAAAACTACCCATCGATTGCAAATTTATATAACGTTTCTATATATCAATTTTGATTCAACAAAATTATACAAGTTCATATACCGTTTCTACTTATCATTTTTGATGCAACAAACTTCTACAAGTTTATATAACGTTGCTACTTATCATTTTGATTTATCAAAATTATACAGCGATTGCAAGTTTATATAACGCTTCTACTCAGCATTTTGATTCAACAAAATTATCCAACGATTGCAAGTTTATTGAACGTTTCTGCCTAACAGTTTGGTACAACGTTTGTATGTGCAACTTTGACCAACGTTCGTGTTATACAAATTACTTTCGAGAGATTTCCAACGTTACCACCGTGCGGATGGAGGGCTGATCTAAACAGGATTTTGGAGGCGAGGAGGATATAACCATGGGTGAGTCGATTTGAATTTTTTTTTTTCTTTTTTTCATTATTCTTATGATTTAGGGGTGTGAATGTGTGTGAAAAGACATGCCAGTGACTGACTGGGGGCGTGGTAGTCGTCGAATGTGTGGGTGAATGTTAATATGGGTGAAGTGTGAGTGTGTGGGCATCTGAGAGTGATTGTGGGGGGTTGGACGTGCTGATCGTGGGTCTTTCGCCAAAGGGGTCGCCAGAGTTTCATCTTTCACACTTGTATTTGTTTCCATTTCTGATATATTTTCGTTAGTAGCGTACATTTCTGTATTTGTGCTGAAGTAGCAGGGTTTCTTTATCGTTCCCATGGGCTGCAGCTAGCTTGGGGCAAGAAAATCAATCTCGCTAGGTACGCTTCCTGCTATGTCATTCTCATTGGTTCGCCAATGAGAAAGCGCTTCATTACAAATTGGCGCCCAACGTGGGGCTTCTCTAAGGGTTCTACAGCAATGTAGGACTCTGGAGGAGTCCCTCCATAATTTCAAAAAACTTAGAAAATTTTTTTTTTTAAATTTTTTTTTTTCTTCTTAAAATTAACGTTCATTTTCCACCCAACAATAGTAAAAGACTCTGGCGGCGTAGAAGCAGTTCCCTGCTTCAAACACGCAGGAGCGAAGGAGGTCTGAGACTCCTCAGACTTACTTTGATGGGGTGTTGCGTCCCTACGTCTCCAGCAAAACTTCTCCTTTTTGATTTTTCTATATAACGCAAGGGTGAGAATAATTCTTCGGAATTATTCTCAGTGGGGGTTACAATCCCACGTACCCTAGTAACGGATGGGTTGCTTGTTGGCACGGGGAATGCCAGAGGTAACCAGGTGCCAAGCTTAGATATTTGTGAATTGGTGTATACACCTATCACATCCAGCCTGGTCATCTGGTTATGCTCTGGGTTCGCTGTGGCATCAGGTGGCTCATTCGGCTAACCATTGTCTAAACGTTAGAGACCCCTCCCGGCAATGTTAGCTCCCTGTGGCTTAGGTGGGCTGGTTGTCGTCGGATGATACCGAGGAAGTTCTTCTAAGACAGCTTGGCCAGCTGTCGAGAGAAGATTTCGCTCGGCCTTCATGCTGACGAGCAACTGGTTCTTCTTTGCTACAGCACCTTTCCGTATGTGTTGGTGGCGTGGATCGCAGTTGGCGAGTGTTGATTGATTGAATGATGGTTCAGAGGATTTATCTTCTGACCATCCCATCAGCACTCGTCCACTGGGTGAGACACCATCAGCACATACCCCACCTTAATCCTTTCCCACCTTACCGTTTTCCATCCCTATACATCCTATCTTGCTCCTGTTCCTTTTCCTTTCCCATCCCTTAAAGTAGTTCAATTTAAATTTTTCTTTGGTCCCAAATTAAAATCAAATTAATAATAGAAAGAACGGCGATCGGCACCTCCAACCCTTGAGTGATGGACACCCCGTGGTTGGATCCGACTTTCCTCCACCCGCCAAAAAAAATAAATAATAAATAAATAAATAAATAAATAATAAATAAATAAATAAATAAATAATAAATAAATAAATTGGTAAATGTTTATATATTTATACAAAAAAAAATAAATAAATAAATAAATATTTAATTGCGAACTATAAATAAAACTGCTGGTATTACCAAATACTAATCCGCTCTTTCTCCAACAATTTGTAGGTCCATCAAAATAAACAACATACAAATCAATAAAAGGAAAATAATTAACTTACAAATCAATAAAAGGAACATAATTAACATATAAATCAATAAAAAAAAAGGAAAATCAAGAATATAAAAATCAATACAAGGAAAATAAGAAGGATTTACAAACGAAAAAAAAAACACATAACAACATTGAAGACACCAGCTAATTTTAAGTATTTTTAGAAATCAAATTTAATTAAAAATTAAATTAATTTAAAAGAAAACAACGAAAAATTTGCCTACCCGAATTTGAAGGTTTTAATTTACTAATTTTGAACTCCGTGAGAGATTTGGCTTCAAGTTCGGGGAGAGGATTTTTTTTGGATTCAATTCAGTATTTCATTGGCAGGGTAGCATTAAGTTTTTTTTGTTACACTTAAAATTTCTTAGTCTTGTCAAACCGGTAGGCTTGCCGCACTGTTTATTCGATCGCTCAAAATTTTTTTTCGTATTTTGCGGCTTTCGCGGCACGGGAACCTCCAGATCTGCCCGGAATTGGGTCTGGAAAGTTCATATAATTGTCATCTTCTGCCATATTGTAGTATACTTGTTTTCTTTCATAGTACAATTTTTACCTTGTTTGGTCAAATCAGATACAAGCATCCGCCAAGATAGTTTTTTTTTGGTGTGTTACACACTCGGCTGTTGTCAGATTAACATTTTTTTTTAAAAGCAAAAAATTATACTTGTGTCGAATTGGTCAGATCTCGCGCGGCTGTTCAAGGTTTGAATACTTATATCGTCTTAATAATAACTATATCGACATACCACTCTTTAAACGCTACTCTAATTTCTTTGAACACAGTAGTATTTTCGTAATTGTCATCTTCTGCCATATTTGTAGTCTACTTATTTTTTCTCGAATCTCACCGTTTATTTTTATTGTTTTGTTCATATATCAGCACCTTGGAAAACAATTATAAATAGTAATAAAATAATATCAAGATAATAATAAATTTTATTTAATATAATTGTCGAATTGCAAGGGATATCGCGCAGCTGTTTGAGGTTTGAATGACTGAATTTCCATACGGTTTTTGTTCGAAATTCTGTTCTAATATGTTTGAAGTAATCAAGTGTTGTAATGGAATAATTTTTTTTGGTAATAACTAAATAATTAAATTAAAATTTAAATTTTGGTTACGCAATTCCACAGCCAGAAAATAATTTCAATGAAATGAAGTGGTAGATTGTAGAAATAGAAAAACATAATCCGGTTGATTTCGTGTAAGCAATGTTCAATGTTCACCAATTCTCAATCCCGTGCTAAACGCTATTTTAAATTATTGACCAACGATAAAGGGCGCACATGAGCACACACAACGTCTTAAATTATTAGAAAAATATAAGAGAATTCAACTTTCATATTCTAATCACAGTCACGCAGAATTGATGCAGAAAATATACATTTAATAATAACTCTTGATGTTTCAAATCCATCACTGAATTATTTACATCGAATTGGTCGAGCCGGACGTTCCTGAAGCTTTGGAGTATCAGTAACATTCGTTTAAACCGGCTTGGATAGGTTCAAATTTCCAAGTTCAAAAGATCAAGTTGTTGATTTTGTTACGATGTGGAAAAGCTAAAATATGATGAAATTTATGATGCTGATGATAGTAGAAATGAATCAATCGATTCACCAAATTCTCAAATAATTGACAACCAGTAGTTTTGTCAGTGGCAAGGATATTGAATCACCTATGAATGAATTTAAGAAATTAATTGATGGTCCTATTGCCGACAATAAGCTCCGACATTGTCTATTCCTGTATTCGCAGATAATCTCTTTTCAGGCCAGGTGAAATGCTGGCTTGGGTTTTGGATATTGAGATTCTTCCAAGGGGCGAGGTATGGAGATTGTGGTTACCCGAGGAATACGCTGACGAGTGTATTGCGAGGGCCCACAATCCACCAGCTTCATCTCTTGGGGGTTTAGCAAAAACAAAACATTGTATTCTGTCGTAAGATTGTTTATGGGCAATACAGATAAACGGCCGAAAATTATCTGTATCGCTCTCACAAAAGTTTGCGAAGCCAACGTTTGAAGGTTGGTAGGTAGCGCTGCTTACGAACTGGAGGACCTGCTTTCCAAACGTAGAGGTGTTTATCATTCCAAGGACATTCGCGCCTAACATCGGTAATAATTGTTCTTTGTTTGTCAGTATGATAATAACTTTCGCCTGTGTTTCACAGCCCCTGCAAGTCAAGGATTATCGACGACCATGAAGTATGAGGGTGGTTTCGTCTTGAATTCACAGTTCAGTGAGTGTGTATCAACTTTGGTGTTCAGGTCTTGTTTCAAAATTTTTTTTTGTGTGTTGACTGTTTACAAGCGAAAATTCCGAGATTGAATGTATTGAATTTGATTCAATTAGTTGCTTTGAAACTATGTGAACAGCCTGCAGAATCACTTGGACGGAAGCGTACAACAGTGTGGCCCGGCTAGCGTAGTCGGAGAAGCATGAGACTCGTGGTAGGTCAGGCGTGGGTTTCGAGCCTGCATAACGTAAACACGGAGTTGTGTCGGGTATTTTATTGATGGAGTCAGTCCAATGATGTTTTTCTTTTCGATCTGTAGCAGATTGAATAAATTTTTTTTTGTGACTTTAGAGTCTCGGGAACCCCCAGATCTGCCCGAAATTGGGTCTGGAAGATTTTAGTTATCCATCGCTTGCAATAGAGTAGAATACCGTTTTTATCGTTGCCCCTCCAAAAAGTTTTTTTTATAATCATAGATACTTTGTTACTTTGTTTCTGCTAAGACTGGGTTTGTAATACCGATCGAATTGATTGCTAATCTGTGGTACATCGAGGTGCTTCACCATACTAATATGGATGTACAAGGTCTATTTGCGACCAGCCTATGCCTTTTTCAACTTCTTTTTGGTCGTGAGTGTTCTTCCAAAAAGTACTTGTTCTGTAATGGATAGCCTGGAAGAGTGCGTAAACCCAGTGTATTATAGTCTCAGATTTATTAGATTTCATTTTGTCATCTGTTCCGCTCATAATGGTTTCTCATCCATTCACCTTCAATAGCCATATTCGTATAGTTCCCTTAACCCATAGTTTCCTTATTTTTCTTAAAATCTGACTAAATTTTCAATGGCTGGACAGACGTATGTGAAAAAGAATTGAGCCAATTACACTGATTTCATTTATTAATCAATATAATATAATATTGGTTAAATTGAATTAATTAATAATTTTCTTTAAAAAAATCATCCATATAACATTAAAATTTAATCTTACAACACCCTAAAATTGGCGCGCGTTACGTTTCCGAGTATTCGAGTATTTTCAATATACTGCTTGAATTTGAATTTTCTAAACACCAACCGTAATGAAACAACGAAGTTTTCAAACCTCATAACAGCTGTGCGTAATTTTTTTATCCAATCGTCAACATACAAAGAATTATTATTTTGCTTTGTTAAACGTTTGATTTATCTTTGTATGAATGTTTTGCTTTAAACAATTCTTCCGTTATTGAACTGTTCTTCACTGTACTGATATAGTAGCTTGTAGTTTAATAAATGTCTAAACATCATAACATTGATCGAACTTGCATTTGATTCATTTTAAATTCAATGATTATGGATGTGTCGGAAATATTTTGTGTCACAACCTTATTTTTCTGCAATAATAGCAAACGGTTTCTTGTAACTATAAAAAGTTCCCAATAATTTGAAAATCTGATGTAAATTAATTATCTCACATCTAAACACTGTATTCGAGTTATTGCGAGACTAAAAATTTGGCTATATAATAAGCCACTGTTAATTGATTTGGTCTCTTGTGCAACTGATAATCCTCTCGTGAATGACAAAATTTGAAGAACTGAATTTTGCATTCATGTTTTTTGTCTTAGAATTAAGTTTGACTAAATAAGTTTCCATATAAGTAGTGAAAGTTTTAATTAGTTTCTGATTTAAATTCAATTAGTGCAATTAGTTTAATTTTTTTTTTAAATGTTCCGTCCGGTTAGAAAAATTTAGTCCAAATTTCTTTGTTTTGTGAAAATTACAAAAAAAACAAAAAAATCATATATGTTTAAATAAAAAAAAAAAAATACGTATTTGCATGATGCCGTGAGAGCCCAAAAAGTTATAAAAAAATAATATAAATGTTGGTGACGTAATCCCAACCGTACACGCGCTCTCCTACTTTTAGTGCAATTTTTTTTTTTATGTTTGTAAAATACAAACATAAGCTCTCTTATGTCTTGTGAATCAGTCTCGGGTATTACAAAATCGAGTTCAATTAGTTCAATTCATTTTATTAATACAATCGTCGTAGTTTAATTTGAAAAAAAAAAGTTTATATGTTTTGTGTTGTTTAAAACCAAATTTAAAACAAAAAAAAATTATTTATATGTTTTGTGCCGTAAAAACAACATTAGTTCAATTTTACGATTCACCTAGTACTCGCGCGGTTAGTACTCGTTCACTCAGTTTTTGACATCGCGGAATCTAATTTACCAACGTGTCGGTCCATGTTGTACCTTAAAAAAAATAATAATTGTGATTTTAAAAGAAAGTAGAAAATATCGTGAGTGAATTTTATTATGCGTATTCATATAATGTTGGTTGAATGTGCAAAAAGTTAATTTATAGTTTAATGAAAATACATAACAGGTACTGATTATATATATTTCTAATTAAATTCATTGTTATTATGCAATTTTGGATGAAGCAATTTCATTATTATATACAAAAAACTTAATGTTGGTTGAATGTGCAAAAAGTTAATTTAAAGTTTAATTGAAACTAAATAGACTGAGAGCCAGTGACCGGCAGACTTACGGTATTTTAGCAAACTCCATATTGATGCTAGATATAGTTTTTCACCTGCCGTAGTTGAAATGGGTATTCACTATCCCCGCCGATGGTTCCTTTGGGCGTATCCGCAAGTCAAAAAACGTAAAAATTGACTTCAAAAACGTGATTTCAGCATGTCTGCCGTTTTGATATCTTAAAGTATACAATCTATCTTTATTAAAAAATACAATGGCAGACACTTACTCCGGTTCCTAGTATTTTTTTTTAAATTTCAAAGTTCGAAAATTTTATGAAAATTTACGTTATTTCAGCAAAGCTGAAATTTGTATATGTTATTTACATTATTATTATAGATATATATTTTAAAAGGCAGACACATAGGTCGGTTCCTACATGCCGGCAGACGCTATAAGGCTTTCTTTGTCTGAATGGGAATGAAAGCGAATAAGTAGTCATACATTGTGAATAATTTTTGTGAATGTTATAATTTATTAGTCAGTTAAGTATTAAAAATATAATTTTTCGAAAGAAATAAACAAAATTTTTTAATTTTCTTAATCACACAGATTTGGTTATATATTTTATTTACCCAAGCGTACAAATAAAAATAGGAATACAGACTAAATGATGAAAAGATTGGGTAAATAAAAAAAATTGATTACAGTTTTTCGTCAGAACTGCAGGTTTCCGTGGATTCAATACAAAAATCCAAATCATCTAAGTTTTGGAGATTTTCATCACTTTCATCATCAGAGAAACTACATTCTGTAAAAAAATTAGTTTTCAATATACATTATGTCAAGTATGACTTCATTAATAGAAACAGAATATTTTATTGTGTTTAGTAAAATTACCTGATGGACATTTAACCGAATCGGTTACAAAACCTGGCAGCTGATCTCCTTCAAACCATTTAAAAATGTATGTGTTTTTATCATTGATCCACCCATACTCTTCCGGCTGTAATGTTGATGGGCATTTTTTATAAGCATTATTCCAAATATTTGATATATATATATAGCTCTTAGGAACTGCTGCCACAGCTCGCTCTTGCACGGTGGTAAACTGCTGCCATCAAAACTGCGGACTTTTATACTGAATTGATCGTTGATGTCAGCAGCCTTATAAGTATCAACAAACAGCTGAAATCTGGCTTTGTTCACATCAAAGCATTTCTTTAAATTATACATTTCACAGATAAATTTTTGAATAATATCAAAAATTTCATTAGTTTTATTTTCGGTTAGATTATCATCGCCAAAAGCTGCAAATGCTTCTTGATAAGCTGTGTTTTTTTTCAATAATGAAAACGGCTTTTTTTCCCTTTATTATAGAATGCAGGATTATAGTCGCAGCTAGTGAAAGCATGAAAGCCAAGTAAGCTTCTACAAGTCAGTTCACCTAGATGCTCGTACATTTTTGTAATATCTATAACTCGTTCATTATTCCCCATTCCTATCTGCATCCAGACATGCGAAGAAGTATTTTTTAATTTATGCATATTACCAAGCATGATTATGAGTATATCTGTATCAGCGCCTCTGATAACAATATTGGCATTATCACTGATGCTACATGCGTGATAAATGATTTTGCTGTCTGCTTCTTCGTGTAACTCACAACATAAATCATGAACAGTTTTTGATTCAACTTTACTTCCATTGCCAACATACGAATAGCATTGTCGGAAATTGAGATGTACTGTTTTGTTATTCAGAAATGGTGCATTATCATCACATGCCCAATGAAGGCAAAAGAAGTCAATAAGCGCTTCTTTAAATTTTATATTTTTCATTTCCTTTCCAAAATCAGCTGGTCGTGTTTGATTTGGTCCAGAGATTATATATGCCGTGTTTTGTAGTTCATGACGTAGAGACCTTTCATTGTCTTTAATCGAAGGATGAAAATATTGGTCAAATACAACGTCGATTCTTCGGGCTGGAAAATTTGTTAGCATCTGTAACATTTTCTTCGAAAGATTACCAATAGTTTTTGGTATCTCTTTCATGGTGTACAGCAGAAAGAAACCATCTATTACGAATACATCAGTATAACGAGGTGGTTCATGGTTAATGCTAGCCTCAAGACATTTAGTTAGTACTGATTTATTCGTTTTACATATCGCGCCATCTAAATGACATAATGATAGAGGTACAGGAGTGATTGGAAATGATAAAATTTTCATGACATCTACATTGTGGTCCATAGAAATACCTAACATACGCCCAAATAAATCCCGTTGTAGGCGAATTTCTTGTACTTTTCCACCTATTTTAACAATTTTTTTCTTTTCTACTTCATGAGAAAAATTATGTAGTGGTGTTTTTTAATACTCTTTTCGAATCTGCTGATATCCATTGTACACTCAAAAATAAATTGTTGTCGTTGCTCATTGCCAATACTTTCTACGTTTAAAAGGAATTGTTCTACAAGCGGCGAGGCAGCTTTCCCAGCAGAAATGTTAAATAATTTATCTGGAGATAATTCTGGGCTGAATGGATTAATATATCGATCGAAGGAATCAATAAACTTCTGTAATTGTTTGCAATTTTTTTTGATGTTATGAGGTTGTAAGTCGGCTGAAAGATCATCTTGTTTTACAAATCCCAGTTCCTTGAATACATAACTTATAATGGTTGAACGAATGTCATGGCTTCTAGCCCAACGTTGTCGAGCAGATATGGAATTTGTGAAATGCACAACACCAGTGAGTCTCCTACCAGCATCAGCGTTAATCGTCTGTTCAAGTGTTAAATCGATTGGTTGTTTTGAAAACGGTTTTTCGGTTCGTTTAATTCCAAAACATCCTTTTTTTAAATCTTCTTCTAATCCTGGATGTGTTTCTGCTACTTTTGTCAAATTATAGTGATATTTTACAGTCCAGCGTGCATAATTCGGCTGGTTGCAAGCAAAAAATAAATTCGTAATCTTTGGCAATATGTATTTAAGTAGTTCAAAATCTCCAGTGCGAATACTTCTACTCAAAGTTAAATAATAATAAACTAAATTTATATACACCATATAAAATTGTGCGACTTTACCCAATCCTCCGTTTAATGTTTTTTCTTGATATTCTGCGTAGTTATCATACAGTTAATGAGTTGTTCATCTTCTATAATGAATGATGAAGATGAGCAGCATTGTAATCTTTTTAGCTCCTCTAGTATGTCGTTAGATATTTCTATATTTTGAGATTGTAAAAATGATCGAAAATGAAGTATTTGTAATCCTAAAGCCATGATAGGATGCAACCTTTCGCATCTATTAAAATGTTTGCCTTCAATAAAACTTCTTACTGAACCACTTGCCAATAATTCACCTTCAGTTATAATTGTCGATAATCCACAATCATTGATTATCTTTCCAATGGCTTTGAAATAAGCTAACATAATATGAAATGGACCTAAATGTATAAATAATCTGTCGAATTTAGGTTTTTCAGTGGCTTGAATTTGAAGTGCAACTTTTGCTATTGCCAAATCATATGTGACTTGCATATAAGTTTGGTTCAGTTCGTCAGCTATTTTTTCACTTTGCAGCATTGTTTCAAGAACTACTGAAGCATTCGTTGGTGATGCATTAATTGGAGTCAGATAAGAAATTAACTGTTGTGGACTATCATCATTGATAATCTTGGAGTTGAACCCAGTCCACATGGAAATATCCGGCAATCGCAGAGCATGGCTAAACATCCACACAGTATCTATTCGAGAATAAAGTTGAAGATTTTCAGGACAAGAATTATCTTTATCATCAACTGTTGATTGGAATGCATTGATCATTCTAGGTTTTTTTGGATACGCAGTTAATTCTGTGGAGATAGCTTCAAACGTCCGTCTTCGCCGTTTTCTTGTATCACTATCCAATTCCATATCCGAACTTTCGACTTTCTCAATATGAATGCTGCTGCTTGTAATGTATCTTCATCTTTTAAATTTGCAAATAGTACATCGTCGATTGTAGTGATGCCTCTGGGTGCTATCACTTTTTTATGTTTCGATTGCATTATTTGAATCTTGTTGCTGAATTCACTCCGAATTTTATCTTCTAAATGTTGCGCTGTGAATGTAACGTCCAACATTCCCTGACTTTCATCATCATCTAATTTTTGAAACATGTCAATATATAGTCTGTGTAAATATGATAGAAAATAACAACGACCTTTGTTAATTACATTGTCGTCAATTAAAGAGCTTATTTCATCAAATACATTTTTATGTAAATTTCGGCTTTTATGCCAAGCAGTTTGAACTGATTTTTTATTAGACGATTTTAATTTATTTAAAAATTCTGTGTGACAAATATGATGATAATATATTATATCATTTGAAATTTTTTTTAATTTATCGAACATTAGTTTTTCATCGTCTTTCTCTAAATTTAAATTCTGCCTAATAGCTGATTGAAATTTTCCTTTTTGCGCTCGATGTAGAGTTTGCTGTTTGGAGCGACATTTTTTCTTATATTTATTGCAAAAAAAACATACATTACTACTATCTACAGTAATTGTATCCTCCTCAGTTGAACTATCTACTGGCAAATTGATCATTTCTGAATTATCACTTACTGCATCCTCGACAACTGCATCTTTAGTGGGTTGACAAAATTCTTGACTGACGACACCTACATCGTCAATAATATTTTCAAAATCAGCAGAAGTTGACGGCTGTTGCATTGCTTGCGGCAACGAGTGTGTTGGAGATGAACATTTTTCCATAATTTTTGATGTTGTATGATAATAATTTTTTTTCAGTGCTGTAAATGCCTTGTAACAAGTGCGATGATAGACACTAACTGAATGTTCACATGGTAAAAAAACATCACTATATTTTAAATTATGTAATTTTCGTACTCGTAAAATAGTATGACATTTTTTAAAAGTTTCTTCTGTAAAGATATGTACACTTGCACCAGAATTTATATTACAAAATGCCATCTGCCATGATTTAAAATATGTAGTGAATTTAAAAAAAAACACAAATTTAAATACAAAATACTCTACACTCTCTTAAAAACTTTGAGAACGAAATGTAATTGCTCTACTCAATTACCGTTACAACATTACAGGTATATAGTAAACACATGAAATAATGAATATCTATGAAAGTCCTCAAATTTGAACACTTTTTGAACACTAATACACACTTAAACAGTTTTGTTCACATTTCAGAGCTATGAGCGCACTTTTTAAAAATTTCGTAATAGTTTTTTTGAAAATTTTTTAAAATATCAACGATCGTAACAACGATCCACTACATAATAAGAACAATCCACTACATAATAAGAATAACAAATTGTAGTTGCTATGGTTTTTCATATAATTTTACAGTTTTTTAAACAACGCAACCATGAAAAAATAGAATATGAATTTTTAATGTGATGTTGTCGATTTGTAATTTTATAATTTATAGTAAATATCGATCATGTATTTGCAAAACTTATTTTCTTCGAATATTTTTTCAAAATAAATTAGTTTTAAATATTGTAATAACAATATTTTAAAAAGAATATTATTTAAAGTTGGAACTAGGAAAATTGACATACATGATTATCTAAAAAATTTCGCTTTTATTCACACCCTTGGGTCCCCCTTGCCGGTAAGTAAATACTTACCGCCTGCATGATCGGTAAGTAATTACTTACCGACCTGTGATTTGTAAACGAAACTTACTATGTTTATTTGCGGATCAGTAAACATGGAAAATTGCCTGATCGTACAAAAATTAAAATATTTTCTTTATTTCTTTAGAAAAAATTATATTTTTAATACTTGACTGACTAATAAATTATAACATTCACAATGTATGACTACTTATTCGCTTTCATTCCCATTCAGAGAAAGAAAGCCTTATAGCGTCTGCCGGCATGTTGGAACCAACCTATGTGTCTGCCTTTTAAAATATATATGTATAATAATAATGTAAATAACATATACAAATTTCAGCTTTGCTGAAATAACGTAAATTTTCATAAAATTTTCGAACTTTGAAATTTAAAAAAAAATACTAGGAACCGGAGTAAGTGTCTGCCATTGTATTTTTTAATAAAGATAGATTGTATACTTTAAGATATCAAAACGGCAGACATGCTGAAATCACGTTTTTGAAGTCAATTTTTACGTTTTTTGATTTGCGGACACGCCCAAAGAAACCATCGGCGGGGATAGTGAATACCCATTTCAACTACGGCAGGTGAAAAACTATATCTAGCATCAATATGGAGTTTGCTAAAATACCGTAAGTCTGCCGGTCACTGGCTCTTAGACTAAAATAACAGATACTGTTTATATATATGTCTAAGTAAATTCATTGTTACTATGCAATTTTGGATGAAGCAATTTCATTATTATATACAAAAAAAATTAATGTTGGTTGAATGTGCAAAAAGTTAATTTAAAGTTTAATTGAAACGAAATAACAGATACTGTTTATATATATGTCTAAGTAAATTCATTGTTACTATGCAATTTTGGATAAAGCAATTTCATTATTATATACAAAAAAATTAATGTTGGTTGAATGTGCAAAAAGTTAATTTAAAGTTTAATTGAAAATAAATAACAGATACTGTTTATATATATTTCTAAGTAAATTCATTGTTACTATGCAATTTTGGATAAAGCAATTTCATTATTATATACAAAAAAATTAATGTTGGTTGAATGTGCAAAAAGTTAATTTAAAGTTTAATTGAAAATAAATAACAGATACTGTTTATAAATATTTCTAATAAAATTCATTGTTACCATGCAATTTGACTAAAGCAATTTCATTATTATACACCAAAAAAAAAATTATTGTTGGTTGATGGTGTTTGTGTGGAGTGAAACAATTTTGGTGCTTGTTCATATTACCTTCCAATGTTGCCGGGCTCAACATTTGGTGTGAAATTTGCGGGAAGGATAGGATTGAAGGATAAGGAATCCAAGTATTAATTTGATAAATTACGGAACTTAATAGCGCAACGGTTATACATAATTTTTGCTATTACGGCCGCATATTTTACATATTTTCAATTTTGTCCAACAATTCATTTAACTAGCAGTGGTACAATTCATTGCATCTTCTGGATTTCAACGCATACGTCAACCATTACCTTTTACCGTATTGCTTCACCATCCTTGATACAAAATTATTACAGTTCTACATCTACGAATAATTTAACTGGTATTGGTATCGTTTATTGCTTTTTTCTGGATTTTGTTATGTTACCAGATTTAAAAAAAATCAGGCACACAATCAGAATCCTGAAAATAGTTGTACGTGGACACAGCTCGATTCGCCGACTTAAGCTCATGTTTTTATTTGGGGGGTCTTGTCCAATCATTTCAGGATCTTGTAAGAGCTGCTGGAAAATTTTGGGAAAAAAGGAAAATTGCTGGGAGATGGTAGATATTGTTGCCTGCTTCACATCACATCACACCTATACGCCACCAACTCACTCAAATAAATTCTTAGTGTTTCATTTCAACAATGTATTTCTTCAAAAAAAAATTTTGAAAACAATCGAAAAAACATAAACATAAATCTGAACTTAAACTAATCCCTATTTTGATCAAAATTATATATAATATATAAACTAATTGTAGCTAAATATTTAAAGATTATCTTAAAACTATAATGATTTCATAACTAAGATTATTTAATATTTAAATATTATTTATGTGGATTAGCAAATATAATTTAAGATTATTTACCGTTTTGAAAACACAAAAAGAATGTTTATATTCCTATAAAACTAAATAGGAAATTTCTTATTTACTTTAAAGAAAAGAAAACTTTATAAAAATAGAAAAGGTATATATATAATGGTAAGTATATGATATGAATCCTGTTATATTTTTTAAAGAAAATACTAAATTTTTGCGCCTTTTCCTCGACCTTTGCCAAATGTTTTATTCTCTATATGTTGAAAATCACGCACAGTATTTAAAACGGTTCGCTCGAAATCCGTTATGCAAATTTTCAGGCATACAGTTTATTTCCGCCTTTCCGATTCGCGATTAAACGCTACAGAAATAAGAAAATATGTGATTGAAACACAGGGGTTTCAGAATAATTTAAGACATACCTTTTATATTAAAACTCCAAGACAATCTGAATCGACTTCAGTATCTCTTGTTTATTTCAAAGGAGGTTGTTTTTAGTCCTATACAGCTCACGTAGAATTAGTTTCACTATAAAACTACCCTATACACTAAACAAAACAAATTAGCTACACTTTAATAATTAGAAAACTTAATTAGAAACCAAAATACTAACGTTTAAATTTTTCTGTTTAATATGTATTTTTTTCACTTTTAAGCACCGTACTATTGATTTAATAATTTTTTTTTTAACCGAATTGCAATTAATCAAGAAAAGACTAAATTTATTTTGTAATAAAATTTCTATTAATCCCATAATCTCCGAAAATGAATCATATGTTTGATAAAAAGAATGGGTGGGAGAGAATCGATCAAACTCTTAATAACAATAAAATTAACGAAAATAAATCAAAATGAACTAACAGTAATAATAATATGCAAGAAAATATTAAAAAGGTTAATCCAAAAGTATTTGGGATGATGCTGCATGTTGCACAGATTGTTGCATCAACAAATAAAGAAGATCAAACTTTTTAGATAATTTCATAATTAGATTACTACTAACGATCAGCAACGCTGTCACAGCGAGGGGCAGTCCCACACCTTGAGATGAGTCTCTTACGAGAAGCCGGGCTATGGGAAACGATGGCAAGCATTGTACCCCAACTATTCGTTTAAAGAAAATACTTTATGTTCGTAGATCCTTTGCGTGGTAAATTCCCATTCTCTTACCGTTTCCATTTCCTACCTCGTACGCTACATTCCCTACTCGAGATAAAATTTTGCCTTTTTCAAATTTTGCCGCTAACTTTGCGGAGTAGTTCTTCATTGCGTCGCTTTGTGTAAAATTTCTATAGAAAACTACTTGGCCAGGGGTGAAACTTCTTTCACGAGCTCGCATATTGTACCTTTTTGCACTGCGTTGATAAGCTTCCCGAAGATGACTTAAGACTTTATTTTGATCGATTGTAAGTCTATCAGGTTTTGTGGCTACTGACAAATGGTTATTATCGATACCTTCAAGTTTCCTCAAAATCTCATAGTTCTTGCCATGAGGAACATAGTGTTGACCGAAAACTAAAAAGTGTGGAGAAAAACCAGTAGAACTGTGTGTCACATTTCGGAGAGCGTTAGCTACCTCACTCAAATGGATATCCCAATCTTTGTGATAATCCCTGATGTATGCACGTATTGCTGCCAATAAAGATTGGTTTACTCGCTCATAAGCGTTGGATTGTGGAGAATATTTGGGCGTAAACAAATGGTTTACTCCATATTTCTCCAACAAATCGAACAGCAGGTGTGACTCAAATTGCCGTCCATTATCAGATACTAATGTCTCGGGAGCGCTGAATACATTGAAAACATCATTTTCAAGATAATTGCAGAGGATGGAAGCCGTTGCATTTCTTATAGCTTTTAATAATACGAACCTAGAATAACAATCCAAAACAATTAGAATGTGTGTATTGCCACCTTTTGATCTGGGATATGGCCCAAGAAAATCCACATAAATTTTGTTCCACGGCCGAGAAATTTCGGAGAATTTTCCCATGGGAGGACGAGTAGAATAATTGGTTGGTTTGATTTTCTTGCATGTTTCACACCCACTAACATATGATTTGACATCTTTTGCCATGCTTGGCCAATAAAACTGCCTATTTATCACCTCTAATGTTTTTGCAACCCCAAAGTGGGATGATGTAGGAGGATTATGAGCCTTTTCGATCAGGGTGTTTACTAATGGCTTGGGTACGTACAGTTTCCAGTCCTATAGGTCCGTGTCTACATAGGAATGGCCTATTGCTGAATTGATGTATATTTTACCGTCTTCCTCCTTCATATTCGATTTGTTTTTGAGGTCAGACTGTAGCTCAAAAATAAGTTGCTGGTAGTCGGCATCTAAAAATGCAGGCGACGAGATATCAAGATGTAATGGACTTATTTCAACATCCCTTATCTCAGCAACGGAGAATTCCTCGGTTGAGTAGCGTGATAATGCATCTGGAACAATGTTCTCCGTACCTTTACGGTGCTGAATTTTAAAGTCAAATGCTTGAAGCTTTAGACTCCACCGTGCTAGTCTACCTGAGAGATCCTTTTGACCCATCAACCATTGTAAACTAGCATGGTCTGTCACAACGGTAAATGGAAGGCCTTCTACATATGGGCGAAATCTTTTAATACTGTCAACCGCTGCTAAGCACTCGAGTTCTGTGACAGTATAATTGCGTTGGGCTGAGTTTAATTTTCTGGAGAAATATGCAATAGGTCGTTCCTCACCGTCCTCTGAAAGTTGACATAATACTCCGCCGATACCAGTCGTACTAGCATCACATTGTATTACGAATGGACGAGAGAAATCGGGGTGAAGTAAAACGGGAGCTGTGGTTAAAGCCGCTTTAAGGTCTTCATAGGCGATTTGAGCAGCCGTATTCCACTCAATCTTTGATTTCTTTTTCAAGAGATCGGTAAGTGGAGCGGCTAGCCTTGAATAATCTTTAATAAAGCGCCGATACCATCCTGTCACGCCGAGGAATCTTCTTATATCTTTAGCTGTTTTTGGAACTGGATATGACCGCATAGCTTCTACTTTCTCTGGATCTACTTTAAGGCAGCCATCACCGACAATATAACCCAGGTATTTTGCCTCCTTCAAGACGAGCTTACTTTTTTCGACATTTATTGTTAAATTCGCCTCACGTAATAGCCGAGCGACTTCTGACAGTAACAACATGTGTTCTTCAAATGTTTCGGAGACAACCAAGAGATCGTCCAGGTAAACGAATACCCGGTCATGCAGATGGGCAGGTATAACCTTTCGCATTAAATTACACATTGATTGTGCCGCATTACACAGCCCAAAAGGCATTACCTTAAACTGGTAAAGCGGACGACCGGGCACCGTAAATGCTGTTTTATCTCTTGATTTCTCCTCTAATGGAATCTGCCAGAAGGCGTCCTTTAAGTCAAGACTCGTGATGAATTTGGTTTTTCCAAGTCGACTAATTAGACCCTCTATAATTGGCAATGGAGAAGCGTCTTTTATTGTGACGTCATTAATTCTTCTCGCATCGAGGCATAACCGAACTTTCCCGTTGGCCTTTTTCACCAAAGTTACCGGAGAGCTCCATGAACTATGGCTCTCTTCGATGACATCTAAGGCTATCATTCTATCCAGTTCACGATACAGATCCTTTTGCACCGCTGGGGATACCGGATAATACCTTTGTTTTACAGGCATAGCGGAGCCAACATTTATGGTATGGGTCAATAAGTGAGTTCGTCGTAAGCCTTGAATAGTAGAGCATGGAAAAGAAGCTTTTACCAATGATAATTCTTTTTCTTGTTCTGGATTGAGAGTGTGAAATTTATCACGATTTTCTCCAGAATTCAGGGACATGACCTTAGATTCTAAAACAGTTGACTGTGATTGGCCTGCACTTATTTCATTGATAATCATTGGTGTTATTCCAAAAAGTTTCCAAAAGTCCATACCGAGATATAACTTCTGTGTTAATCCTGGCACTATGTACAACCGCACCATCCGTTTTTTGCCCTTAAACTCTACTGGAACCCTAATGTGACCTAAAATCTTTTGTTTTTGTCCACTAGCTGTGTTAAGATGAGCTGGCATATTATAAAATTTAACGTTTGGGTCTGAGAGAAATTTTTCCGAGCCCTCACCCAATGCGCTAATAGTAGCTCCACTATCAAGTAGGCCTCTAAAGCAAGTGTCAGCTATAACTACATCAAGATATAGTCTTTCATCGACACTGGTTTCAATATCACAAATAGTTGCGTTTAAAATGTCTTTGGTTAGCCCTTTTCGGAAGTTGAAATACCGTTGACTTCTTCTTAACCGGATTGAACGAGATGTTAAGTAGCTAGAATCCGTTTGAGTATTTTGGTCTATTTTAAATAATTTTACTAAGCTATTATCACCATTTGAATGTAGGACCGAATAATCGGTTTGATTGTATAATTAATCTAAAAACGTGGTTGTTGATGGAATTCCGGACATATGCCGGTCGCTGCGTCCTCTACCTGTGGTCTGGGAATGACTGTGTATTTCGGAAGATGATGAGCCCCAGGCGCCTTCACCTCCGTCTTGGGGTTTCCCGGATTATTACAAGCCATACAGTGTGGCTTCAGAACGCCGACCTGGCCACATCCGAAACAGAACCTACGCTGTAATGGAATTGGACAGCTTTTAAAAATGTGACCTGGTATTAGGCAGTTCCAACACATTAATGGTGCACTGCTCGCGTATTTGTTCATCGGTTTGGAGTTTTTATTAAAGTTAGGATTTTGTTTGTGGTTTTTCCACCCTTGAATTTCCGATATTTTTTCGTAATTCTGTGGTGCAGGATTATACTGTGAATTCTCATCGATATAACACTGTTGCCTGTTTGGAGTATAAATTGGTTCGTAGCGACTATTCTGTCCATAATTAGAATCAACACCATGTTCTATTTCATTGACCTGTTTCATGGATTGTAAAACCTGTTCATGCCCATATCCTACCCTATTCCATGTATCCTCTATTTGCACGCATTGACTAACCAGCATAGGAACGGATATAAAATTTTGTCCTGCAAGAGCAACTTGTAACCCGACCCGCATGTTTCTTGTCAAAATATCAATTAAGGACTCGTCAGACATTTGATACTTTAACGATAATGAAATGGACAGAATCGCATTATAAAAATCCAAGAAATTCTCCTTTGGTCTTTGTTTGCGCGATTCTAATGCACGTCTGACGTCACTATCTGTTCTACGATCTTGGAACCGCTTGACTAAAGCCTGACGAAGTTGTTTCCAATCAACGCCTTTATTGCTTTCCATGTACAACCAATACCACTCAGCTGCCGAACCTTGCAACAGAATACTAATATCGGTTACCAGTCTAGAATGTGAGATACCATAGGATTCTGCTAGATGCTCAACCCTGAAAAGGAATCTTTCCACCTGACTACCTGTTCCAGAGCCATCAAACTTAACATTCCACCTATCGATTGGTATTGCGTTCCTATCCGCTCTTCCACTTTCAGTGAGGGGTTGCTGGTATTGGTTTGGAATTTCTGATCTCCCAACGACATGTGGATTGGTTTGTTGAAAGTAAGCTTCATTTTCATTGGGCAATTTAATTCCAGCTATTGCAGCATTAGGTTGGTTTAGGTTTCCAAAAGAAGGTTGTGAAAATTGTGGGCTTGCTTGGAAATTGGGTACAACCAGTGGAGGTACCAAAGGATTGTATTGCGTTGCTAACCTTGGGTCACAATACCCTTGAGCTGGTACTTGTGGGTTAGGTTGAGTTTTAGGATCTATACCAGCTGCTGTGATCGGATTTCCTAGCTGACGAATTCTATCAGCGATATTTTCTAACAGAAATGATAGCTCACCTCCACTTATTGGAGAACTTGGACTTACAAACTTTGAAAGACTGATTCCATCATTGGAACCGGAAGGTTTACCGTGTGGAGGTACTCTCGAATTCATAGCATTAGGACTTTTTTCGGTTGGTTTTGTAGGTGTAGAAGACTGATCTGGAACAAGAGGTTTGGGTTGAGATACATTTTGAGTTTTGCTGTGACATGGTATAATAGAGGAAGGTACGCTTTCAGGGTTCGTATTAGTAGTAACTATATGCAGTAGTTGTTCGGGATCATCGGGCATACTGGAGAGTACCTCACTTGGATCTACATGAACTTCTTTCACAAACCCGATTGAATCCTCTAGATTACCTGATTCTGACTGATAGTTGTTGATTATTTCAATGAATTTGTCGCATATTAATATTAATTTTTCAGCGGGACCACGAGCCGTTTAAGAAAACACCATTCTGTTCAATCGATTCTTTAGATGGATCAGACGAGAGTTCATTTGCTTTAGTTTAGGGATTTTATTATCGTTTTCTCCTTGTAAAATTATATCGAGGGTATCTTTTAGGATTTCTAATTTATTTACACAAATCTTTAACTCGCGTTTCGGTGCTTTGCGGGCTGCTTCGTGCGCTTTCATTGGTACCTGTGCTACATTATTTTCCTCGTCTTGCAATCTCATTCGCAATAGTTTTAATTTCTCACCCCATCCCCCATAGATACCACGGACCTCACACTCAAGATTGGTCTCTTCTGATTCTAAATGTTCGTAGTTCATTATGATTATTTTAAGTTATCAAAGAAATAAATATGTGAAAGAAATAATATTCTAAATATCGAAATATCCAATCAGAACCAATACTCTTATTGGTATTGCTTAAAGATAAAATTTTAACAAGCTAAATTCGCAGCCTATAAGTTACTTGCTAACATATGTGAATGAATTATGCCTGAAAAGGTTTTTAAGTAATCCTACACTTACCAGACTAGCGATGTAACTATGTAATAAATATAAACTATAATGATTAAATAAGTCATCTACAGACTATTAAATAATTTTTAAAAAAAAATTAAAATTTTTGTTGTGTTTTGAAATTATAAACTCTCTTCAAGAACTATATAAAAATAATTTAAATTGTTTAAATGAATACCAGAGTGAATTGGTATCGCAGGCGTGATGTATAGCGATGCAAGGCAAGAGGGAATAAGGAATTGGGTAGGTAAAGACTTTTAATTAACAAACAAATCAAATCAAGTAAATGTAGAAACACCTCAACGTACAAAACGAAGTCGTTTATGCACGGAATGATTTGAATCTGTGAAAAATATTTTATTTTTAATTTCATATAAGCCAAATATGCTTTCCAGTATTAAGCTAACAGTAGAATTCGGATGATGAATATAAAATCTATAATCATGAACAGGTTATTATAAACCTGAAAACTACCGCGATATGGAAAACCAATAAAATATTACAAATACTAATAACATCTTATATTGTTATCTACGATAATGAATTTAATTAAAATGCACTCAAAACACAAAGAAATTTGTAGATAACATTGCACATTTCATTATCATAATTAATAACTATGCTCAATAAAAAAAAATCGATTTTGGGAAGTTGGAAAACAGGAAAAACCGCTGCCTTTGGGCGCCACTGTTATGTTACCAGATTTAAAAAAAATCAGGCACACAATCAGAATCCTGAAAATAGTTGTACGTGGACACAGCTCGATTCGCCGACTTAAGCTCATGTTTTTATTTGGGGGGGTCTTGTCCAATCATTTCAGGATCTTGTAAGAGCTGCTGGAAAATTTTGGGAAAAAAGGAAAATTGCTGGGAGATGGTAGATATTGTTGCCTGCTTCACATCACATCACACCTATACGCCACCAACTCACTCAAATAAATTCTTAGTGTTTCATTTCAACAATGTATTTCTTCAAAAAAAAATTTTGAAAACAATCGAAAAAACATAAACATAAATCTGAACTTAAACTAATCCCTATTTTGATCAAAATTATATATAATATATAAACTAATTGTAGCTAAATATTTAAAGATTATCTTAAAACTATAATGATTTCATAACTAAGATTATTTAATATTTAAATATTATTTATGTGGATTAGCAAATATAATTTAAGATTATTTACCGTTTTGAAAACACAAAAAGAATGTTTATATTCCTATAAAACTAAATAGGAAATTTCTTATTTACTTTAAAGAAAAGAAAACTTTATAAAAATAGAAAAGGTATATATATAATGGTAAGTATATGATATGAATCCTGTTATATTTTTTAAAGAAAATACTAAATTTTTGCGCCTTTTCCTCGACCTTTGCCAAATGTTTTATTCTCTATATGTTGAAAATCACGCACAGTATTTAAAACGGTTCGCTCGAAATCCGTTATGCAAATTTTCAGGCATACAGTTTATTTCCGCCTTTCCGATTCGCGATTAAACGCTACAGAAATAAGAAAATATGTGATTGAAACTCAGTGGTTTCAGAATAATTTAAGACATACCTTTTATATTAAAACTCCAAGACAATCTGAATCGACTTCAGTATCTCTTGTTTATTTCAAAGGAGGTTGTTTTTCGTCCTATACAGCTCACGTAGAATTAGTTTCACTATAAAACTACCCTATACACTAAACAAAACAAATTAGCTACACTTTAATAATTAGAAAACTTAATTAGAAACCAAAATACTAACGTTTAAATTTTTCTGTTTAATATGTATTTTTTTCACTTTTAAGCACCGTACTATTGATTTAATAATTTTTTTTTTAACCGAATTGCAATTAATCAAGAAAAGACTAAATTTATTTTGTAATAAAATTTCTATTAATCCCATAATCTCCGAAAATGAATCACATGTTTGATAAAAAGAATGGGTGGGAGAGAATCGATCAAACTCTTAATAACAATAAAATTAACGAAAATAAATCAAAATGAACTAACAGTAATAATAATATGCAAGAAAATATTAAAAAGGTTAATCCAAAAGTATTTGGGATGATGCTGCATGTTGCACAGATTGTTGCATCAACAAATAAAGAAGATCAAACTTTTTAGATAATTTCATAATTAGATTACTACTAACGATCAGCAACGCTGTCACAATTTCATCGCATACGGCACCACTTACATTACAACGTATTGCTCCCCAATCATTGATACGAATTATTACCGTTCGATTTCAACAAGTGATTGGACTAGTATTGACATAATTTATTACATTTTTTGTTGATTGCAACGCAACCTGCCACCACTACATGTCAACGTATTCGGCTGTAATTGCTATAATTGTTATCATCCTTACCTGTGATTATACATCGATTCGGCGCTTATGTTCGCAACCAGATTCAACGTTTCTACTTATCATTTTTGATGCAACAAAATTCTACAAGTTTATATAACGTGTCTACTTATCATTTTTGGATGCAACAAAACTACCCATCGATTGCGAATTTGTATAACGTTTCTATATATCAATTTGGATTCAACAAAATTATACAAGTTTATATAATGTTTCTACTTATCATTTTTGATGCAACAAAATTCTACAAGTTTATATAACGTGTCTACTTATCATTTTTGGATGCAACAAAACTACCCATCGATTGCAAATTTATATAACGTTTCTATATATCAATTTTGATTCAACAAAATTATACAAGTTCATATACCGTTTCTACTTATCATTTTTGATGCAACAAACTTCTACAAGTTTATATAACGTTGCTACTTATCATTTTGATTCATCAAAATTATACAGCGATTGCAAGTTTATATAACGCTTCTACTCAGCATTTTGATTCAACAAAATTATCCAACGATTGCAAGTTTATTGAACGTTTCTGCCTAACAGTTTGGTACAACGTTTGTATGTGCAACTTTGACCAACGTTCGTGTTATACAAATTACTTTCGAGAGATTTCCAACGTTACCACCGTGCGGATGGAGGGCTGATCTAAACAGGATTTTGGAGGCGAGGAGGATATAACCATGGGTGAGTCGATTTGAATTTTTTCTTTTCTTTTTTTCATTATTCTTATGATTTAGGGGTGTGAATGTGTGTGAAAAGACATGCCAGTGACTGACTGGGGGCGTGGTAGTCGTCGAATGTGTGGGTGAATGTTAATATGGGTGAAGTGTGAGTGTGTGGGCATCTGAGAGTGATTGTGGGGGGTTGGACGTGCTGATCGTGGGTCTTTCGCCAAAGGGGTCGCCAGAGTTTCATCTTTCACACTTGTATTTGTTTCCATTTCTGATATATTTTCGTTAGTAGCGTACATTTCTGTATTTGTGCTGAAGTAGCAGGGTTTCTTTATCGTTCCCATGGGCTGCAGCTAGCTTGGGGCAAGAAAATCAATCTCGCTAGGTACGCTTTCTGCTATGTCATTCTCATTGGTTCGCCAATGAGAAAGCGCTTCATTACAAAATGGTTAAATAACCAAATCAAATCGTCTCTTTGAGAGCTTAAGAACCAGAGTAAATGCTGTCACGATACTTTTACCTGAATCCAGCATTTTAAAAAAATGATAGTTTTTCTTTCGAGGTATTTTAAGTTTAAAAAACACTTAATTGATAAACAAAATTTCCCTATCAGTTTTTTACTCTTTCATATTTTTTTCTTTAATATTTTGTTACGATTCTACATGATCGCAACGAAATATTAAACAAAATTAATTGTATTCAAACTCAATTCATCCTATACGATATTTCAATAACAAAAATAAAATCATATATATCACTGTCATCAACATATGTTACGAATTAATTCCAAGAAGAAAGGTCGACCTAACAAAAACATTAAATACATGCAAAATAATAACGACGTTGATCCACTTAACGAAGAACGAATTGCAGTACAGAGCAAAATTGTATGCGGAGAGTAGGTTACTCTAAACTGATCTAGATATTATACACTTATAAAAACTCGGACACAAAACATTTATATAAATATCAATTACCTGTAGATAATCTGAATCATGGATTTTTGATCGCTGCATCCAAAGAAATAAAATTATTGATTGTTAAAAATCTTTGTTATAGTAATTATCTCGATCGATTTTTATATAAACTTAATCATGTGTATGTATCTGTCTGATACGAATAACAATTTTTTTGTTAATCGTTATCAAAAATCAGTAACTAATAGTATTAGGTATACTTGAAGTGTCAAGAAAAAATACCATGATAAATTACTTAATCTCAATTTAAATTATAAAGCAATAATAAATGTTGATTAAATCAATATGTCAAATTAATATCAAATCAATCAAAATATAATATTTTGATTGATAAACGGTTGTAATCGTTAATATACTTAAACCAACAAAAAAACAAAAATATTTGAAATAACCAACCTGTTTTTCAATTTGTGATTTCGATCTAACAAATGTTGACGACGGCAGTGGGACGACGATTGATTGTAAATCATTTGAATCCGGTCCATCATTTAAGTTTTGATTTGTTGAATTTAATTCAATATTTCTCAAAGTTTGAACTAATAATTTAAATAATTCCCAATGCCCAAAGCTTAAGCCAAGCACCTATTAGTAAATAATTTTTTTGAATAAAAAATATATTATCATAAATTATATTAATATAATTACGGGTTTTAATTCATCTAGATCACAGTATTTAAGAACACGTCCAGATACTGAATTTTGTTGTAAAATTGGACATAACTTTTCCATTGTAATTTTAAGATCATCAATTTGTTGAATTATTTTAAGAAATCCATCAACTGATAAAGTTGATAATTTTAATTGAAATATTTCTTTCTTTAAAAGTTTAAAAAAACAAAATTAAAATAAATATTAATAAATGATAAACAATAATTATTCTTACCGGAAACGAACTGGCCACATCATTATAAGAAACTTTTTGTGACCCATAATTTGTGGGATGTTCCATAAACATTGATGTTGATGTATGTTGATTATTATGCACATGTTTTCTTCGCTGTGCAATATTCATATCATGTCCGTATCCCCCTGTTTCAAAATAATACGGAACTGATTGATTTTGGTTTAAAAGGTAAGGATTTGCGTAGAACGGAAATTGTGGCAACGATTTTGGTTGATAATTATTCGATTGCCAATTTGTCGAATGTTTCGGTTGTGACGTTAAAGAAGTAGGCATTATTATTCCTTCATCTTCCATTGCTTGCTGATCTTCTACAATAAGAAGAAAAACCAATTCAGAATTAATATTCGTAATATATAGGAATTATCAGAATCAAACCGTTTAAAACTTTTCGTAGATATGGATCTAAATTTATAGTAAATGGAAGAAATATTCTTAAATCCGCAGCTAAAAGATCAGACTTATGTAAATTAAGAAAAGCGTCCAGCTTGCGTTCATCTCTATCTAATTCTAACAACCCAGCTGCTTCACGCAAACACGATAATTTTGGACGAACTCTGACAATCAATTTCACAAATTAAAATTAATTTTTTTAATAAGTTTTATGAACGAAGAAACTTACTTATCATAAAGTGATTGTAATGAAACCGAATCATCAATAATTTCTGAAGTGTGATCATGTTCTAATACAATCATACTAGCTCTAACAGGCCATTGTTCTGTTAAATTTATCCAGGAACTTAATCTATACCAACTAAAATCTATTTGGAATGCTTTCAGTAAACGAACTAAATCAACAAACAAAGGAAACAAATTATTGTAATGAATAATTATGAAAAGTTTTACCTATTACCAGTTATGTAAATGACATTCATCAATCTTCTCATACTCTTAGGATTAACATCACTAAAATAGTCATCGGTTAACAATATTTTTGTTAGATCTAAAACACCCTGAGGATTTTGTCCAACTCGATGTAAATTCGAACCAATCGAACTGGCAACCGATTCCGATAGTCTTAATTTTTTCGATCCCGGTCTAGAACTATATGGAGCTCGTAGTTTTTCTTGACTTGACATTAATTCCGATGCATTTGATAAACGACGTGATGATGCTGAATGTCCTAAACCAGTTTCTTCCATTTGATCAAATGCATTACGACGATAAGCCAGTGCAGTATTTTGAGCTCGTTGAACTTTCCGTAAACCAGAGTTTTGTAAATAAACCGGTAGATGAACAAGATTTCGTAAGAAATCATGTCCACCAATTCCACCTTCAGTGAATAAACGTTTACTATGGGCTTCTGCAGCTTTCGCTATTACGTGTGGATCAACTGCTAAAAGTAAAACAAATGGTTGGTTTGGGGTTGATAGTAACATTTGCAATCCACGTAATAGTATTAATGTTCGTTCTGTATCACAAGAATCCAAGGCATCAACAACACCAACCAAACGACTTTGTTGTTTTGTGAAGGCATCAAGACATTTCACCATATCAGTCATTAATGCGACTTCAGAACCAAGAGCTGTTAATATAACACTCTCATGACGTTTCATTGCTCTTTTAAGATGTCTTGATTGTGAAAAAAACAATGAAGTAAAAGCTTTTGCCCATGAGTGAAGATTAGCTAACACTCCAGCTAACAAAAACCCTCCTAATATATATAATGATACGACAATCGCTGCCCTGTATTAAAAAAAAATCATTTATGTTAAGAATTATCCAGCTTTGTATTCTACTTACTTATCTTCTGTATCTGGATTTTTTAAAATAACAATTAAAAGAGAAACTGCAACAATCGCAGCAATTATTCCTAACTCAAATAATAGAACTAAAGGAATACAACACATTTTTCTAAATCTCCAAGTAGAAGATGATTTTACTAGAATTGAAACAATTTTATAAGTTTTAAGAGTTAAACTCTAAGACCACAAGCATTTTATCAAATTTATGCAACTTTTGACCTCAAAAACGAATAAAATGGTTTTTAGAAAAGTTTTGTTATTTCTGGAGTGACTAACTTCAATTAAAAATTTGAATATTTTGACAATGGCGATTAAACTAAAAGGTGTCCCAAAATTAACGGAAGATTTGAAATTTGCGCCATTTGTGCAGTAAATTGTTGGCAACACTAAAAAAAACAATTTGACAACTGATAAACTCTCAGCTTTAGTAAAGTAGAGCGTTACACGATACAACAATACAGTGCGTATGTGCCAGCAAAGCCGTGAAGGCCGTTTGATGTGTTTTTGCATAAATAACCCTATCCTATCTTATAATAACCCGTGTTTTCTATTTAATTCAAATATTTCGCCAATTTTACGACATTATTTAATCCAAATTTTACGTTAATTTTAGCACACCTTTTATAAACGATCACGGCGAAAAATTTGGTTACTTAAAAATTTTAAAATTAAATTAAATATTAAAAATTATTATGGTATACTTCTTGTAAGAATTTCATCGTGACAAAACAAAAACATTTTAAATTAAGATTATTAAATACTTCTGACTCCGTTTGCAAACCGCAAGTACAACTAAAGATGCGTACAAATCAATAAAAATTTGCATTATGCCCTATGTGCGAGTATTTTATGTGTTAACGTGTTACGTTCTGACACATGGCAGTGTTAAGGTTCTGATACATAAAAATCTTTTCGACACTGAGTACGCACACAAACCCCGATGTCGGTTATTTTTCGCGAGCATCAAATAGATTAACGGCGCAAAGAATCTCTATGCAGTGCATGAAATTTGTGTTGAGTTTGTTTTTAAAATTTAAGGGTTTAAAAATTGTTGTTTTAAGTAAAAACAAGGCGGACAAGTGCAAATATAACTTGCTCCTGTTCCGTGTATATAATATTTTAGAATAATTCTTCTCAAAAACACAATTTTAGAAATAAATCAAAAACGGTGCTTTCGCCACTTACAAAAAATTTTTTTGGACTGGAAAGCAATTCACTCAAGCATACGAAATATGACACCCAACTCAAGGTCAAAAATAATTTTTATTTCGAAATTTTTACTCTCAACCCCCTAACATTTTAAATGATGAGTCGACCGCTTTAATTTTCAATCAATCTTTACAACATTTCTTATAACCGTGAATTATTTTAAATTTTTTCTTTTGTAATGTTCTAAGTTAAGGGCGGGGGGAGGTTACAGGCAAAAATTTTCACATTTCTGAAAATAAGTCGAAAACTGTGCTTTCAAAAATCACAAAAGAAATTGTTTAGGACTAGAAAAAAATTTATCTTTCATATGACAAGTTGAATGATGAGGAAAAAATTAAAACAAATAAATAAAATGACTATAGAATATCCCCAAAATCACAAGCTGGTACTACAGGGATGTAAGCAATTTAGAAAACTGCAGATTTTGAATTTCAAAATCAAAAAAATTCGGGAAAGTGCGGTTCGGTTCGGTTCCGTGAATGTAAAAGAAGAAAATGTCAAAAGTAATTGACATAATGTTATAGTCTTTATATGCCCAGGCGCCTATTGGTCTGGACATAAAAAATGAATATTTTATCATAAATGCCAATGTAAAATTAATTAAAATGACAAAAAACATATTACATAGAATTAAATTTTATCCACAGCTGTTTATATATATGCAGAAAACTAAAGAAAGATTCAATTAGCTTGTAAATAGTATTAATTGGAAAATACATTATCAATTCAAATAACAATTCAATAATAAACAACCAATAATTAGCAATAGCACAAAAACTGCAATTCAAAATCTAAATAACATGGAGATGCTATTAAACTAAGTTCTCTTTAAAGCGGCACTCATTCGTTTGGGCCAAGAAATTTTTTTTTTGCATAGAAATATGATTTTAAAACATAGAAATATAATTATTTGGTATTTCGCTATAGTTTTCGTTAAAAAAAATTTAAAATTATACAAAAAACTGCGTCTTGTAAAATTATAATAGTATATTAAGAAACTAGTTTCATAATCGACGATTTTATCGCACGCAATCTGTTTAGAATGAAACTTATGAAACGAGTTTTTTATACTATTTTTTCTATTTTGCATTTTTTGTCTTGAAATTTAAAAAAATGTGTATTTTATTAAAAAATAGTCAATTAGAAATTTTGTTATTATTACTAATTATTTAAAATATTTAACACTAATTTAGATATTCTTATTTATTTATTAAATTTAAAATTTTGATTTGGTTTGGACAATTTTACAGTCCACATCCCCAGATATTTTTATTAATTTTATTTATATAATTATTCGTTTTAATTTTCACTGACGTTTGTACAGGTCGTTCAATAAGTCCGTAGGATAAGTAAGAAAAAAACAACATTTTGACAAAACTCGATTTTTTTATTCAACATAGTTGCCTTCGAGGGCGATACAACGAGTATAGCGATTTTCCAACTTTTCTATACCACTTTTATAGTACGATTTCTCTTTCTCGTCAAAATAGGCCTCAGTTTCAGCGATTACTTCATCATTGGACTTAAATTTCTTTCCAGCAAGCATTCTCTTGAGATCTGAAAACAGGAAAAAGTCGCTGGGGGCTAAATCTGGAGAATATGGTGGGTGGGTAAGCAATTCAAAGCCCAATTCATTCAATTTTGCCATCGTTTTCGTCGATCTGTGACACGGTGCATTATCTTGGTGAAACAACACTTTTTTCTTTTGCAAATGTGGCCGTTTCTTTGCGATTTCAGCCTTCAATCGATCCAAAAGTTCACAGTAATACTCACTGTTGATGGTGGTTTCTTTTTGGAGATAGTCGATGAATATTATTCCGTTCGTATCCCAAAATACAGACGCCATCACCTTACCGGCCGACTGTTGCGTC
Source organism: Diogma glabrata (assembly GCA_963693315.1). Lineage (NCBI taxonomy): Eukaryota > Metazoa > Arthropoda > Insecta > Diptera > Cylindrotomidae > Diogma > Diogma glabrata. The sequence continues at coordinate 189,321,852 of OY856186.1, read as the reverse complement.
TTTGCTCGCTTTGGCTCAGCTGACTGTCTTTTGGATTCTGGCGTGTAATTGTGAAGCCATGTCTCATCCATTGTCACATATCTACGATAGAATTTCCTTTTATTGCGGTTTAACAGTGCCAAAGACTCCTCCGAAGCATCGATTCGTTGTTGTTTTTGTTCGACTGTGAGCTCACGCGGCACCCGATTTGCACAGAGCTTTCACATACCCAAATGTTCATGTAAAATGGTAAAAACACTACCATCTGCTACCTTTACAATGTCAGCTATTTCGTGCACCTTCAATTTGCGATCGTTCATAACCAATTTGTGGATTTTTTTTATGTTTTCTGGAATAACAGCCTCATTTGGGCGTCCACTGCGCTCTGCATCTTTTGTGCTGGTACGACCACATTTAAATTCAGCCATCCACTTCTCTACCATTTGTCTCGATGGAGCAGAGTTTGGATAATGTTTATCAAGCCATTGTTTGGTTTCCACTGTATTTTTTTTCATCAAAAAGCAATGCTTTATTAAAATTCGAAATTCACTTTTTTCCATTTTTTTTCAAAAACAAAAGTTGCTTCACACAAAATGCTATAACTCACGAATAAATAGTCAGATTGCTGTCAAATTTATACACGTATCGTTTGAAGGTTAGTACTAAATAAAAATCATATGGAAAAAATTCTAGTAACGCCATCTATGTATCATCCTACGGACTTATTGAATGACCTAGTATGACCAATGTGACCAACCTTCAAAAACAAAACTTTGCGTATCGTAATGAAGTTGGGTATCGAAATGACTTTATTTTAGAAGCAAAATAGAAAAAATATAATAAGGGATACTTAAGTAGAACGTATTTATATGATGTCCTAATCGGTAAAAAAATTTATTACCTTTAAGACCTCACTCACATCGTAGTTCTTAAAAAAGAAACGAAAATAATTTTATTTACTTTTCAACCCACCATCTTGTGTGGACAGGTTGGTTCTATACGCATCCCAAACTTGAGTTTCATCAGATCTATTTTACGAGATAATCGATATAATGGAAAATACACGCTTTGCTTTTACTCAAAGAGTTCTTAAATTCCTATTAAACAACGGAACCATAAAAAGGACCCTTTTTCCTATTAACTAATTTACAAGCTCGTGTTTACAATAGAAAGTAAGTGTAAGTGTTTACAATAGAAATTCCATTATCGTTTACTAATTTAATATGGCGCTGTTAGCTCGTATTCAAAAATCGAAAAAATAACACTGTATTTTTCAAACCTTTTTCGAAACAAATCAATTAAATAGTGAAAGGCTTAGTTATGACTGAAAATAGTCATTTTATAGTAATACCTTAAATAATAAATATAGTAATACCTAAAGTAATACCTTAAATAATAATGGCGCCAATATGTAATAATTGCTTTGCTCGTGAGGTCAAAATTGGATAAATTTAGCAAAATTTTTAATATATTGTAAAAATACTAACATGGTTTTGGACGAAAGGCACGATATAGTCTTGTAGGTAAAGAACCATAATGAGTTTCAATTGCTTCAAACAATCCAGCTAACATATATCCAACGGCATCCTCTCCAGTTGGTGGAGCGGAGCTTGCCTGCGCAAAATGAAATCGTACAGGCATTGCTTGTGATTCACTTTGTGGTCCAGGCGGATGACAAAATGCAACTTGCAAAATAAGTCTCAGCCGCCCTAATCTTTTATTTATCCCATGTCGAACGGAATATGCCCAATCAAAATCATACTTCTTACTAGCAAATTTTAATACCAAAACACCTAAATAAACTAAAAGAATAATAAGGACTGCTGTTACTGTACCCAATATATAGTACCACGTTGACAACCAAACAATAACACCAAATATTACAGCCAAATGTAGGGATGCACACAACAGTATCCATGATGATTTAAGAGTTGGTTCAGACCATTGATGCGCAAAACTTTTCATTTCATCGCGTAAATTTGTTAAAAGAAAACTCTTACCGCTACCCCATTTTGCGAACAAACCAACTGTAATAGGTGTCGTTAATGTTGGTTCACTTAATACATCCGCTAATGCAGATGAGTATAATTCATAGCCTAACATTCCTTCAGAATCTTCATTTGTATTTAATCGACGTGCTCCAAATACTTGTCCTAATATTGTTTTTTGATGAATCGCATCCAAACCGTATGGAGTTTCACCTTGTTTATTAGCACGATATAAAAGTTGACTATTTTTTGGATTTCTTAATAAAGCCTCAACAATAGCCTTTGAACGAGCTCGCATTGCGATATGTAAGCCCGTATCCCCTTTTCGATCTGCTGCACTAACCTTAGCCCTTCGATCGAGCAATATTTGTACTATTTCTAAATTTCTATTTCTCACAGCTCTCAGTAATGGTGTATCACCATCTTTGGTTGATAGCTCTAAATCTGGATTTGAGTAAAGCAGGAGCTTTACAATTATGGAATGACCCTTTTCAACAGCAATGTATAACGCTGTTTTCCGATCTTTTCCTTGAATATCCACATCAGCGTGACGTTTTAATAAGGCTTCAACAACACTCCGATGACCATTCTTAACAGCATGTATCAATGGAGTATCAGTCATACGATCTTGAATGTTAACATAAGCTCCTGCTGCAATTAATGCGGATGCAATATCCTGAAATACATATTTTAAAATCTTCAATCAACCAATTATAGTATTTTTATTACCTGGTACCCTTCGCGGCATGCTAAAGCTAATGAAGTCATTCCATCTTTATCCACAGCGTTAACATTTGGTTTTTGTTCTAGCAATAATGAAACACATTCAATATGTCCCCCTTCAACAGCAACAAGCAACGGTGTCCATGAATACATTCCAGCTGAATCAACATTTGCATTTGCTTTTAATAGAATATCAACTATATCCGAATAACCTTTACGACATGCCCATACCAATGCAGTTGTTCCATACTTATCACCTACATTCACTTTGGTACCACGATTAATTAATAGTTGCACTATTTCTGTATGACCACGCCCAGCGGCCCATAACAGTGGACCTAAATGATAATTTCCATGGGCGAACATATCTGCACCTTTTTCAAGAAAAATTGCCACAATTGCGGTGTGTCCACGATATGCACTCCACAACAGAGCAGTCCACCCACCCTAAAATGGATTAAATTTGTACAAAAGTTCGAAAAATCATTGAAACAAAATTACCATATCACGATGATCAATTTCAGCTCCATGACCTAATAATATTTCAACTGTTTCTAAATGACCGTTTTTGGCCGCACAAAGTAATGCAGTCCAATTGTCAAAATCTTCAGCTTTTATATCAGCACCACGAACAATTAATTCTCGCACAAATGGAGTTAACCCTTTTGTAGCAGCAACCATAAGAGCAGTGGCTCCATTATCATCACGATCATCAACTTGAACATGGCGTGTATCCAAAAATGTTTTCAATCCCGCTAAGTCATTTGCATCGATATACTGGACTATGGTTCGATGTCCCAATGAACCCATGGATTCCACACGATTTAGGCTCTATAAAAGCAATAAAAATATAGAGTAAATAAAAAAACAAATAAATATCGGTAAATATTAGAGTTAATGCACAAGCATTTTTTTTGTTTGTTACACAAATGCCACACTTTGGTTGTTTTATTAAACTAAACTGTTCAAACTTAGCCTTGATTAGTTAGCTTCTACTATTTTGAATAACTAAAACTCTTTTTATTTCTATAATTAAATGTGTATTTTCATTATAAATTTAGTTTTAAAATCTACACAATAAATATGTAACAACATAGAGGTACTTAGAATTAACACATTAATACTATAATTTATATAAGTTGAACCATAAAAGCGATTTAATGTTTCGTAATTTTACAACAAAAAACACAATAAAATCTCAAAATTTATATTTATATAATAAATAAATTGAAGAGTAGTAATCTTAAAGATGCAATTGATTGTTCTTAGATAAATTTATTCATTTTTTTGATTTAAGAATTTTATTTCTTTTTTATTTAATTTGATTAATGTAAATAAATTCAGTGCCAAGATTTTGTATGGAGTTGTAGAATATATATATGTTATGATAAAAATGATTCAAAAGAATCGTAAAATATTTATTGAATATTAAAAGCAAATACTATTTGTTTCGTTGATTTTGTTAGTAGTTGATAAATTGATTTAGGAGAAAGTAAATAAAAAGCAGACAATAACAGTAACCAAAAATCTGGAAATATCCGAAAGCCGAGGACACAAGACTTTTAGCAATAGCAAATGGGAGTATTGATATTTCGATCAATATTTTTCGTTAAATATGAATAATTTTTGATTTCAAGGACAATAAGTACTGTGCTAAAGTATGTAGAACAACCTTTTGGCGAAGTTCGTTCACTGAATGGGTTATATGCTTGCAGTTTTTAAAGTTCTTGGCAACATCTCATTTTACATCGCATTTTAACCACGTTTCTCGTTATTTTTTACATAACATAATACAACTATATACATAAAATATTAAACTGGTCACCGCAGTTGAAAGCGAAATGCAAATATTGCAGCAAAGCGGTCATATAACAAAGGACCTCATTTGCAGCGAATTTATAATGATTACAGAGTGATTATTCTACCAACAAGTATGGAACGAACGGAACGAACTTTTTCAGCCTCCGGAAATAATATTTCCAAATTAGGAATAGACTTGACAATAAATCAGTTGACGCCTTCTGTTTTCTAAAATCCTATTTCTTAAATCACTCGAAAATTTAAGAAACTTGTTTTTGTTTATGTAATATATGTACATATATACAGATAGTTCTCGACATTAACAAAATATAATGTGTTTTTATTTGAAAATTTTGTATTTGTTAATTATTTGAGGTTTTCTATACAAATTTTATATATCGGGATCCCGGAACCTGGGATTTGAAATTTATAAATCCCGTAATCGCGGGATTCAAAAACGCTACCGGATTGCTAACTAGCACTTACAGTATCAATATGTTTCTGAACGATTTTGCCTTTCTCGTTTTTCATAGAACCAGTTTTCACAAATTTTGCAACAATTTTGCTACAACTAGTTAATTATTTCTGCCATACACTGTATATAGTTTTTTACAAATTCTGCGGATAAGTTTAGTCGAACTCACAGTTACTTTCAACAACCAAGACGCCGATAAAATAAAAGCATATGAACATGACCATTTCCGTATTCTTGAAACTTCGGTAATCGTTTGAATAATTAAAAAAACCAATACGTAATTTTATTTTTCCTTTCTTTTGACACCGGGTGGCACGAAATATGTTAAGAAATAAGGCGAATTTAAAGATAAAGATTTATTATTTAGCCTATTTACCATTTACCTTTATTTGTCTAAATAACTTAAATAACACGTTGTCAAATTGAAAACTAACCTCAAATAGCAACACCTTTACTTATACTTTATGTATTAAAAAAAGAAATAAATACGGAAAAGTTTTATTATTTTACTCAGCAATATTACGGGATCAGGCCCACCCTGGAACAATTTCTTAGTTACGAAAATAGCAGTGCACATTGTGCAACATACCGTGCACAAATTGTAAAACGCCTTAGTAGTTAGCACACACATGCCAGCCCCAAGTTTCACGAATAATAATAAATTGATGATTTTTATCTTACTCTCATCTATAATTATTATTTGCGAAAGAAATTTGTTTGTAAAGGTAAGGAAAATAAATGGACACTTTAAATTATTAATTTTAGTGATTTAAAAAATTATTATATTTTTTGTTTGTTTCATGTCGGTTTGTTGATATTTAAATTAATTTTTTCATAATATTAAGAAAATTATGGAAAATTTATATTATTTTGTATATGTAATTTTTTAATTTTTTTTTAGGGCCTTGAGACTTGAACTGCAAGTAGCACTGCGACATGAAAGGTCTATTGTTCTTATCCTGGTAGTTTTGTTAGTCAGTCGTTATAGATACCGTTACTGGTTGTATTCTTCAATACAAGTTAAGGTTTTTAATGAAATTAATTAGCTATAAATTGGAGTTACGTCTTGTGGTAGTGGAAGTTTTAGTCTTCTACAACCCAGTTGGTTTTATCTGTGTCAAAAAGTTCAGGACAGTAGAAGATGACGTATAATATATATGTCATAAAAATATTTAAATTTTTTGAATCCTGATTTTTTTTCATTTAAAATGTGTCGTTAAAAAAGTGGCAAAAAAATGGACGCATAATTTAAAATGGCAAAATATAGATACACTGAAAGAAAAGTTTGTTAGTAATGTGGTTGTGAGGATCAATAGAAGGTTATAGTTATTATAATCAAACTGCGTTTAAAGGAATTGGTACTTGTCCTCGTAACTGAATTTAGTATTATCGCGCTTAAACTAGATCTTTTAGGTTAAGAAAAGCACATTCGAAAAATGTGCACGTTTTAGCTTTTGCTGAACATACCTGAACAAGAAATGTGTCGTTTTGCAGGACTATACCAAAGCATGTAGCTTTATTATATACGAACACGCATGTTGTTGTGGAATAGTGGATATAACGAATACAATGAATTAATATTATTTTGCTTTCGTTTTTTTGTTATTGAAGCAAAGACAACCAACTTCTGAAGTTTTTATGACAAGCAATATTTCCCGAGCAGAAATTTGTCAGGGCACAAGTAAGGCCCTGGTCAGGTTTGCCGTAATCCGGATCAGGCATTGGTAGGGCTGCCTGATTGAGCCCTGATTCATGAGTGTAACGCTTTTGCCCTATCAGGTCCTGATTGGGATTACCAGACGTGAGCTTGCTTCTGCTGTATTTGGTTTCGACCTAGTCAGAGGTAATATAAAGTGTCCTGAATTGTGTGAAATGATGGTTCCCAATTGTCATACTTATAATACAAGACACAGGAGGCCTCTTATTGAAGAACTTCATAGACATGATTATTCTTTTTATAACCCACTTAACGCATGTATCAAAAATTTTAATAAGTATAGTGCTTTTTATGACTCTAATATGAGTAGGGATCAATTCAAGAATAAAATTCTAACTAAATTTAAAACTTTGAATTCCTCATAATTTAAATATAAATAAGATTATAGTATCAATACAACAGTATCAATACAATCATGCAGTAGTATTATTTAGTATTATGATTTTGGTTAAAAATTAAGATTAATTTAAGTTTAATTTATATATTTACTGTCTTTATTTGACTGAGTAAACTATTATTATTAAATCAGGCCCACATCAGATTGCCCTAATAGAGATTGCTTTTGTAGGACTGATCAGACCATGATCACGCCTTGACTGTATTCAGGTTTTCCCTAATTAATTTCTGCTCGGGTTGATTGTGACGAAAACAAATTCAGTTTCACCTACCTACCGAAAGTCTAAATGTAGTGCTGCAGCAACTTGTTTTGACACAGAAGTTTTCTATGAAAAGAAATTTAAAATAAAAAGTCCAATATTTAAAATGGTCTCACAGGATTCAAAGGGTTGAAAGAAGTTGAATTCCCGACCCAAGTTGAATTGGGTCATCCTAGAAAGAACAGACATATGTATAAACTATACCGTGATCGGATAGTTTGTCTTACAGTTATCCTCAAATTAAATTACTGTATTATTTTTAAAATTTTTTTTGTTTATTTTTATTTTGAGCTGATTCATGTCACAAAACTTTTATTAACTTCTATTAAACACAAAATTTTGATTAATTATTTAACGTTCTTAGCAATTAAAATTTCCAATGCAATTGTTACTGTGTATTGGCCCGTTAAATAATTGTATTTTTTCATATATGACAAATCGTACAGGTATTTCATTCAAAATTTTTAAAAACATAAAAACATTATATTTAAATAGAATATAGATGAGTTATTATTCGAATATTCCTCAACTGAATTGAGAAAGGTCAGAAATTGAAATAATTTATTTTACATATTGTTAAGATTTCTGAAAAATGTTATGCCACTTTTTCAACTTATTTTATGTTTTTAACATAATATTTACACTTTTGAGTTAACCATTTGATTTACGAAGAATCGTCTAAGTTATGAGGCTATGCTAACAATCGTAGTTGTTCGCAGCTAATGGTTTTGTGTTCTTCTTTCTATGTCATCTCTTTTATGTCAGTCTATTATGCCTTTTTCATGTTCAAAAGCTGAAGGCCTTTTGAAAAAAACCAATAGCCCTAAATGATCTGATTTGCAGAAATTATCTATCCTTAGATAATTTGATCCTAACATGCTGCTTCGGAAATCGGAGCCGTGAGAGAGTCCTACAATGTGTGGGACTGTTTCATCCTCTTCAAAACAAAATCAGAATGCTGAATCATTTTTTGCTGCAAGCCTTCTCATATAGTGTTAATTCACATGATGATGGCTTGTTAGTAGTCCCACCGTTAGGCTACAGTCTAACCGGGCCAGATTTAACAGAAATACGGTGGTTCGCAGGTTCACCTCTTGAGTGAACGTCATGGAGACCTTGTAGCCTTAAGTGTACTTTTATTGGAAGTTACTGAATCGAAGAAGAACCTGTTCGACCAGTAAACTTAACATACCTTTCAATATAGCAATTGATGGTTCAGGGTATATGTGCCTCTCTGCAGTGATCTTTGCTAACTCATTGGCTTTTTTGTTCCCAAGATTTCCATTAAACCCTGGGGTCCATACCGCAGTGATATTCCGTTCTTGACCCGGATATAATTCAAGGACCTAGAACATTGTTGTAATAGTTTTTACTTAATAGTGTAGTTTATCAGAGCTTTTCACGCAGCTCTTGCACCATTAACAGTGCGTAATCAATCTGTGTAGATGTGCAAAGTGTTGGTCGCACTTCCCAATAGCCCAATAGCCTGCATACCGGCTATAGGCGTTTTACTAAAAGCTCTTGTGACCAAATTCGCAAAAAACTTTCTCGAGAACAATGCAAGTGAGTCAAAGCTGACGGGTCTGCCAACCACTTTATAGAATCAGTTAACCAATTTCGTTGTCCGTCCCAAATTGTCACCAAAAGTCCCCCTGTACTGTCTCAGCACTCAAGTTGCGTTTGCGAATTTGGTCTCAAGATAAGCAGCCCAGTTGAACAACCGTTTGTCGAGAGTAACACCTAGATGCTTCACACTATCTTGGAGGGTTAATATGTTGTTACCGATTAAAGAAAATTGTTTAATTTTCTTTTCTTTACGCCACGAGTTGTGTCTTAGAAGCATTGATCTTGAACCCATTCTTTCCACACCACCTGTTGGTAATGTCCAGGGCGCACTGATTTTTTCTGCAGAGTTGCCTTGTATTGTCTTCTTTCAAAGGAATACTAACATTATCGCCATAGCCGTATTTGTTTAGCTCTTTATCTTTTAATTCAATTAGAAGCCGGTGTACTATCATAATCCACAGTAGGGGTGATAGAACACCCACTGGAAAATCCCCGCGTCACAACTACCTTGTAGGATTGTATTGGTGTCCTTCATGTGAATAAACAGACATACGTCTTGCAGTGTTGTCCAGTGCCCCATATTTTATTCACACTGTACCTATCCGATCCGTGAAGCAGTTAAGTGGTTTTGTCGAAAGCCCCTTTTAAACGTCAAGAAAAGTGACAAGAGTGGGATTTTTGGAGAAAATCTTTTCAACATAAGAAACCCTCTCTGGAAAAATTGTGTCAGCAGATCTTCCCACTTGTTAAGCCTGTTGCCTATTGCTTAGCGGGGTTTTCTTCAGACAGACATTTCTAATATGCCAGTTGATCAACCTTTCTCTACAATGTATGAGGCAAGACTGATCGGTCGGATGTTTCTTCCACTCGCAGTAGTTAATTTGCCCAGGTTTTGGATAACGACGGCCCTCACGTTTTTCCAGGCCTGTGATACATACCTAAGAGCAATGCAGGCCACGAGGATTCTTAAGAGTATAAAGAGTATATCTCTTTTTATGTCCAAACACCGTAGTATAATAACGAGCTACACATCATCAGGACCTGCAAATTTGTATGGCTTTAAGCAGCTGATAGTTCAAAACAGAGCCTAGAGCGATACAACTTTTTTGCCATGATTCAGTTCATTCGGTTGGGTTTTTACTTATTTGTCGTTGAGAGAGTACTTTCCACAAATACGTAGTCAGGAATGTGGAGTTAAAGGATTGTTGTAGAGGTCTATTTTTAGAAGAAGTGTAAGTGTCGTTGGATAACCTTAGATAATCCAGCTTCCCTTTTCAAAGGCTTCATTAGTCCAACACACTCTGTGATGGTTTCAATCAACTCACAGTACTTTCGTCAGACTTTTTTTTTGATTTACGAGTAAGCATTTTGAAAAGTTTCCTTGCCAAACTGTACAAAACTCAATCAGCTTTATCTCGAGTTTTCAAGGCTCTATTCAGAAGTTTTTTAGGCCTACCTTTTAGCTTGTCAAGGTTTTTGTTTCACCAGGCTTCGGTTTAAAACATCACTACGATTCTTACAGAATTGTTTTTTAACGTTACATGACTGCAATCATAATACTACCCGAATTTCGTTTCTGTTAACATAAAGTGAAATAAAATCAATCCTAAAACTCATTTATGAATAGATAAACCTAAAACCAAGTTCATAATAAAAACTTCGAAGTTTGAAAAAGAAATTAAACCATGCTTTCGAGAAGGTAATGGTAATTGTATATAAACAAGACAAGTTGTTGAACATAGATTAGTTTGAAACATAATGCAGTACAATGATAAAGTGTTAAGTTGAAAAGCAAATTTACCACCGTTAACATAATTACAAAACGGTTACAATATTAAAGTATTGATTGTTGCTGTAATTTTTCCTTAAAATGCCAAATTAAGCGTAAACGAACAAATCTCCTATAGATTCTGAACAATTCCTGGCAAACTAATAGGTCATTGTTCGGCATCAATTAAATTATTACTATTTTATTATAATACACTTTTATTTACGACCAAGAAATAGAGTATGAGGTGAATTGAGAAAATATGTATATTGAATTGCGATAAAGTGTAACTACTCAGTTTATAAAACAATAATTTTAGTTTTCATTGCCGATCATTACGTCGGAAGTAAACAAAACTTTCACATCAATTATCATTTTCCACATTATCAATTAATTAAAAGATAACAACTTAATTCAAACCTGTCATTGATATTTACTCAATAGCTTTAATAAACTACACAGAAAAACAATAAATGTAAATATAAAAATAATCACAACATTTTATCTAAGCTGCTGGTAATCTGCTATAATTACTCGATTGGTTACTTCAACAATTATATTTTGTTTTGATAACGAAAACTACTATCATTCTAGACCTGGTTGTGATATAAAAGAAATGAAATTAAGGTTTGCATACATTAAACCATTTTACACAATTTTGTTGTCACTTATTTTATTTTTTATAATATATTTATAATAAGTGCAATAAATTTTTCAAGTTAGCCAAAACAATTTTTGTGTCGTCGAAACCTTAGTTCTGTTCAACACAATAAGAATAGCGCGATTGCTCAAAGTAATGTATCATAAACTTTAACAGCGAAAAAGAACAAGGAAATTTAGTATTAATGGAATCTGATGACACCCATTATAATTGGCAATCTTGGAAAGCCACAATATAATTTGCAATTTTACAATCACAACACTTTTCGCCGTATTTTTTTTTTTTTTAATTAAAAAGTGTTGTGTAATAGGGTTTAGAATATATGTCACAACAACACATAAATACCTTTTAAGATCTTGGTCTAGACCTAGTTCCCACAACAACTGGCGTTCTAAGGTGTTGATGAACGCTTTTTTTGAAGCCACCTGAGACTAAGGATTCCGGCAAACTATTCCATTTGTATGCAGTTTGGACAAAGAAGTCTTTCTGCATTCTGCCAGTATGACAGCGTGGGATCTCGACCGTTTGACTGGTTGCGGTAGCCGATTGTCGAGTGGAAGGGGGGTAAGAATAAGTGTGAGGCATGATGCTGCTGATTTCATCTGAGCACTGTTGATGACGATATTTGTAAAAATCAACGAGGTCAGCAACAGTGCGACGATGTTGTAGGGAATCAAGTTTTGATGTCAAAGCTCGATCACCCACAATTCGTATAGCCCGCTTTTGAACAGAGTCCAAGAGGGCCAAGATGGAAACAGAAGCAGCACCCCAAACTTGACAGCAGTACTCCATACAGGGACGAATATAGGACTTATAAACATGGAGCAATTGGTATGGAGTGAAAAATGTTTTGCATCTTTTTATGAGGCCGTGTTTTTTAGACGGGCTTTTTGCCATCGCCATTACATGATCGTTCCATAGTAGGTCATTTGAAACTGTGACACGCAATTAACGAATGTTTTTACATTCATCTTTTGGTTCATCACACATACTGAATAAAATATCTTTGGGGAACTCGGTCTTTGATCTGGAAACAATCAACAGCTGTGTTTTGGTGGAGTTGAAAATTACCAGGTTTTGGTGACCCCAATCGGCGTCACCCCAATCGGCGAGCTTGTTGATTAAGTTGGGATGTCAGACTCGACCGAATGCCTTGGAAATGTTTAAAGCGATAACGTATGTTTCACCACCTTTATCAAGTATGATGTTCCAACAATGCGCTACATAGTTTAATAGATCGGTAGTTTTTTTTGTTTCGAAAACCGTATTGGCTGTCGGATATTAAATCATTTTCTTCCAGAAATTTTGAAATGTGTGTATTAATATAATATGCTCGTAGACTTTGGATAGGACCGATAATAAAGCTATTGGCCTATAATTTGAGATATCGGATTTTGGTCGCTTTTTGGGGACGGGCTGGACACTTGCCAACTTCCTGCACGAGGGAATAATACCAGATTTGTAGGATTGGTAAAATATTTTAGTCAAAGTTGGTGCAAGTTCTTTAGAAAATTTTTTTAAAATAATGGCTGGAATATTGTCCATTCCTGAGGCTTTGTTGATGTTTAACCCCTTTAAAAGTTTAGCGACTATTTTGGATTTGAAGTGAAGTTCATTCATATTAACTCCGTAAATTAAATGTTAAGCGAACAACACAACTAACCAGCGTTGGTTAAAAACACTGTTTTTATTTAAAAAAACAAAAAAAACTGTTTTTTTTGTTTAAAACGCGTTTTTTATTGTTTAAAACAGTTTTTTTTGTTTTTTTTGTGTTTTTTTTGTTTTTTTTGTGTTTTTTTTGTTTTGAATATGTTTTATGCTACGAATATTCGTTTTTGTTGGTTTTAAATGAAAATATGTAATTGGAGTGAATAAACTTCAAAGAAATTAAGTATCCTAAATATTCTCAGATTATTAAAGATTTTCAAGATTTCCATGATTCTCTAGGTTATCTGAAATTTTTTTTAAATTTTAATGACGTTTAAGGTGCTAAAAGGTTTCTTAAGATTATCAAATGTATTAAAAACGGTAAAACACGACAGTGCACAACAGTTATATTGAATAGCAAATAAGTAGCATTGCAATATTTAAAAAAAACAATTTTTGTTTAAAACATTGTTTTTTTTAAAAAAAACAATTTGTTTTAAACACTGTTTTAAACAGTGTTTAAAACAAAAGTGTTTAAAACAAACCAACTCTGCAACTAACACATCCTTAGCTTTTAAAAACTTTATTGAAAATTCTTCCATTATGTAAGCTAAATATCTTCAACGTTTTCCATTAGAAAGTACACATCTTTAATGTAAAACGCAAATGCCTCACATTTACAGCAATATTAGGAACAATAAAACTAATTTATTTATCAGAAACACGGACAAATTTACTTCTTTAATTTATATAAAAAACATCGGTTCAGAAATTATCACAAACAATTAACTTAAATACCAATTAAGATATAAAATAAATAATACCTTATCAGGGAGCCTCTATTTATATTATAATTTTAAGTGTAAAACATATAAATTAGTTTACTCATGTCTCTATATCAAAAGAATCATATTTTTTATAACATAACATATTATAACATAACAAAACATAGCATAACATAACATAAAATATCATAACATAACATAACATAACATAACATAACATAACATAACATAACAAAACATAACATAACATAACATAACATAGCATAACATAACATAACATAATATAACATAACATAACATAACATAACATAACATAACATAACATAACATAACAAAACATAACATAACATAACATAACATAACATAACATAACATAACATAACATAACATAACATAACATAACATAACATAACATAACATAACATAACATAACATAACATAACATAACATAACATAACATAACATAACATAACATAACATAACATAACATAACATAACATAACATAACATAACATAACATAACATAACATAACATAACATAACATAACGGAGTTTGCCGAGCGCATTTAAAGAAGATGGACGTGGATAAAACTCTCCGTCGTGATAAATATATATATATTTTTTTACTTTAATAATTTACCATATTTAAAGTGTCTTATTACTCAATAAAAGTTATCTAAAATGTGTTTCAAACCAAGTGCTTTAATAATATATAATATATGATATATAATAATATATAATAATGGTGGTATTTTAAAAATAATTTAATTTTTCTAATTAAAAGGTTGAAAAAATCAGGAAAATAATTTTTTTTCTCTTGAAATTCTCGTAATTTATGGTTTTCAATTCGATACAACATTGTTGTGTCGTTGTTTATTTTTATTACTTTTTTTCATTTAAAATTAAAATGAAATTAAACCGTAGTGATTTTAGTCGATGAAAATTATTAACATTTTTAAAAAGGTTATAGAATTTATCTGATTTTTGTAGTGTTAAATTAAGAAACGATCTAATCAACAAGTCGTGGTATATAAGCCGTGTTCGATTTGACTGAAACAACTGAAGCAACTGAAAAATTAAATGCAATTGTTGTTGTTTTTTCGGTTGTTTCAGTCAAATCGAACGCACCTATAGTTGGGTATAATTATGTAAGAGGACACTCTTACATTAAAAAAACAAATGTCAATTTTGTTGTAGTATTTCGAGAATATACATAAACATTTTTAATTGGAATTTCGTGTTTCTTGTTTTGATTAAAAAAAAAATTTTGTTTGTTGATTTAGAGAAAATAAAAAAATTTATCAAAATGCCATTACCAGGAATAAATGAATGTAAATAAAATGGAGTATTTTAGTTTAAATTTCATAATATAATTAATGAAAATGCAAATTTATTAGAAATAAAGATACAAATTTCGTCAACTTGAAAAGGTGTCATGGCGTGTGAAATATTATTCTTAAAAAACATTGATAACATTTTTGTTTCTTAAAAAAACTGATGGTTTGATATCTTAGGTTCGCTATTCGAAATAATTGAATTTTCATATATATATATATATATGAGATTAGCTGAGATTTGGCATTAATTTAATTTAGTTTTAATAAATTTAATGAAAATAGAACTTCGAATTAATTAACTTTCTTTGATTTACAGCTACAGAATATAATACAAAAGGTATATATAAACATTGAAACTAGTTTTTAATGTTTATATATAACTTTCTTAAAACATCTTTCGTATTTCTATCAATTTTATGTAATTTGGAATAAATGAAAGGAAGTCTAA
>OY856186.1:189261302-189303802 GCA_963693315.1 Diogma glabrata | reverse complement strand
TCAGTTTAAAATTTCATTTGTTGACATAATTTTATGTGATAGATTTATCTCTTTCTATTTATCCAAACATTATCCATAAAATCCAATAAGATTTTTGAACGATATCAACGAGCAGGGTTAATAGTTTTTGTTAAATTAATTCTTGTGTTTCAAGAAAAATTCAAAACATTCTTGCGTTAATTATATTATATAAAATAATGTTTTATAAAATTTAAATAAATACATTTCAAATAAAAACATCAAGTGAAAGATAATATTTTTATCCAATTCAATCCCAATACTTTTTTATATGAAATTCACTCAATTTTCAAAGTGGTTTTTTGTTTTTTATATATATGTACATAATATAAATGTTTTTAACCATAAATAACCATAAATAATTTTAACCATAAATATAATAACATGAATTCAGATTGGAGAGTGCAGAGGACTACAATTTAGTCATCATCCTATTATACTAATAAATTACATGAATAACAGGTTTCCGACTGGAGATTGCAGGCGAGAAATTTTAGATACGGGATTGCTGATTGGCGATTGCAGATTATATGTATAGGTGATTGTCCTTGTGATTGTCTCCTAACAGTAGTAGCTAGATACGATTTGCCAGGTGTCTGTAACCGGGTCGTTCACTCCTAACTTACAATTACCTACCTATCCTTACCTATTGTTATATGTAAAACGACTGTAGGAAGTGGCCCGGCCGTAATCCGGGAGTCTCGCCTAGTGCTTGGTCCTACAGTCCAATCAATCAATCAATCAATCAATAACATAACATAACATAACATAACATAACATAACATAACATAACATAACATAACATAACATAACATAACATAACATAACATAACATAACATAACATAACATAACATAACATAACATAACATAACATGACATAACATAACATAACATAACATAACATAACATAACATAACATAACATAACATAACATAACATAACATAACATAACATAACATAACATAACCATAACATAACATTAAACATAACATAACATAATATTAAACATAACATAACATATAACCAAAACATAAACAATAATATAAACAAAACATAACTTAACATATTACAGAACATAACATAACATAACTAACATATCATAACATAACATAACATAATATACCATAGTATAATGTATATTTTTTAGTCCATTTCCTGCTATTTTTATGTCAATGGGGTGAAAATAAAAATAAAATAAAAATAAAAATAAAAATAAAAATAAAAATAAAAATTAAAATAAAAATAAAATAAAATTAAAATAAATTAAAAATAATAATAAAAATAACAATAAAATGAAAATAAACAACAAATAAAATTAAAGTTCAAATAAATAAAAACTGATCCCTCCATGCCATCATAACTGGCAACCGAAAAAATAGATAAAAACGCTCCATTGAACAAAAACCGATGTTTGCGATTTGATTTTTACAATAGATTGATTAACAACATTTTGTTTCAGTTCCGGTTTTCTTGTTTAGGAAATCAGCAAAAAGAAAGTTGTCAATTCAGGTAAAACGCGTTAATCCCAGGTAACAATCCTAAATTTTTTTAATTATTCCAACTTAACTTGAGAAAGCATTGTATAAGACTATATTATTCAACCTTTACCTAAAAAAAAGCTTGTAAAAGACTAGATTCGCTAAGTTTCTTATATAATTCCTTAAGTAAGGCTTAATTCAATAATAAATATTTAGGATTCAAGTAAATGTTACTCAAGTATAATATTTTTTTCAAGGCTTTATTCAAACATAACTTTTAAAGTAGTATTCAAGAAGTTTTTACTCAAGTTCTATCAATTATATATAAAGCTTTATTAAAGTACAAATTTTAGGAAGAATCCAATAAGATTCTTCAAACATTGTTCCTTGTATACGACTTTATTTATGTTTAATAATTTAGTAGTATTCAAGAAAATTGTTACTCAAGTAATATTTCTTATATACGGCTGTTTTCAATAAATATTAAAAGATTTACAACAAATCGATCTGTCAATATTTTTGACAGCTCATTGTTTAATTCGCGATTGTGTGTTTTTTGTTAAATCACTTATCGATGTGTTTAAAAAATTAACAGACCGTTAAGAACCCCAACAAATTATTATTGATTAATAAAAAAGATTATTTCAAAATGTTCGAGATATCTTCGTCAATAGAAATTTGCAATTGCCATTATTCCGCAGCCATTTAATCAAATATCCTGCACCATTTCTGATGATGGTTTATATAATGATTTGAGGTGATCAGCAAATAAATAAACTGATGATAATTATTCAATCAATTCCTTTTTATATTAATGTATGTAAACGCAAATTACCTGGGAAAGATTATATCAAAACATCGATTTTATCTAGAGAACTGCATATATGTAACTGACTTATGGAAAATATTCCGTAGAACGTTTATTTAATATGATCATTTAACATTTATTTATTAACCAGCCAAATTGTGCAACTGAACGTAATGTGAACCACAGCATACTAATCATACCCCTTACGCAGCTGAATAATACTTTATTCTGTATTGAGTATCGTTTTATTCCTGTCGTGGATATTAAGGATTTAATGAACGGGTGCGTAAGGGTAAACGATTAATAAGACGTTATATCTGCCAGGCACGTTTTTATTCATGAATTTAATTTTCCTATTCTTTAATCATTTTTAATCGTGCGATTGAATGGAAACACATGCGTAGATATCGTATATGAATACGAATTTTCATTTTGAGATTGTCGTCAATCATAACCAATATTTTTTTTTAAACAAAAACCCATATATTCTCATTTTAGGAAACCATTAGTACACTTTTATATGCATTCCTAATCAAAATGTTTGAATGAAAATTAATTCATAGTCGTGGTGTGGTAGTGGTCCGAAACTTGAAATGTGTACAAATAATTTGTTAAACAATAGTGATTAAGTTTCAATTTTCTTTATATGACAGCTGCTAAATAGAGAAGTGGATAGCGTGCGGTGCTGGAGAATCAAAGGTTATGAGTTCGATCCCTGCTACAGGCGTTTGTAAAGATGCCAAATGGGTAAAATAAATTGCAATTGCCGATAAAACATTAACTCAATAGCAGCAATATACAAAAAAATGGAGTTTAATGCGCGGCAGTTAACCAAAATAACTAACGCAAGGAATTACCAATTTTTTTTTCAGTGGCATCGCTTCTTGAATTTGCACTGAGTAATTCTCTTGAGTAAAGATTTACTCAAGCACTTTATTCAAGTAACATTTTGACAGTATTTGAATAAGGCTTGAATAACAACTTATTTACATCTATATTCAAACACTTATATAAAACATGGATAAAGCATTATAGTAGGGGAGCCCGGGATGCTAAATTTGCAGTTACTAGAGCGTCATAGGGACTTATTGGATTGTGAAGTTTATGTTCTAAAATGAAAAAAGTTTATGTCAAGTTTTCCATTTTAGTGGGGGGGAGAGCGTGTAAGAATTTTTAAAAATGTAAAAAAAAACAGTCACATAAAAATACTCGAGCGCGTCAGATATTCATAGAGTATATGCGCTTTGTCTTTCTAATAACCGATACATATAAATCTGACGATTAACTAAAGGGAGGTGGGCGTATAGAGAGGTGGAAAAACAAAAAAAAAAAAAGTTATTCGAGCGTGTCAGATATTCAAGGTTTATGTAAAGTGAACTCAAAAAAGTGTCCTATTTAAATGACTGACGATTTAAACGTGACCAAAAGTCATGGCTGATTTTGAAAAATGTAAAAATAAAATGTGACCTTGAGATACTCGAGCGCGTCAGATTTTTATGCAGGGGGATCAACTTGATCTCTTCGTCCTCCAGGATGATAATCTGACAATTATATGGAGGGGTACTGTTCGTCTGACAATTTTAAAGTGACAATTATTTGTCGTTTCTATTTCTATGTAATTTTTTTCAAAAACAGTATTTTTAATCTACAACTGTAGTAAATTTAATAGTTAAAAAGCATAATTTACCATTTTGTTTTATGTTACTAGGATTATCTCAGTTATATTAATACTTTTGGATTGAAAATTACGATTACTACAATTAATGTAATATGAAATATTTGACAATTGATTTTTCCTGCAATTAAGCGAGCAAACATTTACTAGATTTTGGAGTGTTTTTAATTTATTTTTAAACAGTGCATGAAATGCACAAAATAACTTATAAATACAACAAACAAATCAAAGCGTCTAGCAGCCACTAAAAACGTGTACACTATGGTGATCAGCTGAGATGGCGTCATGCCAACAGACGCTCTAGTGGAGTCGGTGCGAGAGAGTAAGAGATAAAGAAAGAGTGAGAGAGAAGTGAGGCGCGGAGTGGGGAATACACAGCTCTCAGCATCTGTACGCTCCATCTTTTATTGACGATTTTACCTGAATCGCCCCATGAAAACTGTCAGAATATATGTTTCCCGTAATCCTGATAGGATTACCTTCAAAATTAAAAAAAAATTTATCGCGCTCGAGTATTTCAAGGTGTCGTTTTTTTTTTACACCTTTGTGACTCGCCTATTTCCTTATGTCACGGTCAAATTGTCAGATTATTGAAATATACACTTTTCTGGATGTATTTAACTTACCTTCTCTTAATCTGACGCGGTTGAGTTTTTCTGACGATTGATTTGTTTTTACTAATCTGACGGGTTGCCCTCGACGCACCCCACTACATTAAGGGTTCATATTTGGTAGGAGTACATTACAGGGTGCAAGTTTTCCCCCCATATGATTTTCTGACGCGCTCGAGTAACTCGCAAAATCCCCGCTTGGGCTCCCCTACTATTATATGTTTTCTTGAATAAAGAATAATTTTTTATACGCCTTTTCTCCTTGAGTAGAGATTGTATAAAACTTTTCTCATGGATATTTTAAGAATTTTTAAATTTCCCCTTCTGTTTTAAATTCCTCTTTTAAAGCTTTACTCAATGATTATCTAGGTCAAATTGTTACCTGGGATGGTTATCAAAATGACATAGTACTATACATCAAGCTGAACAAACTCTTGTTAATTCTAACTTAGTACCATGACATAAATGAAATTGTCACAAGGAAAGAGATATGTATACTAATCCTCGATTTAACGATTGGTACAACCAACGGCATACGTAACTCAGACGGGGCAATCAATTTTTTAGTTCGTTCAGTCCAAATTCTTGAGATACGTTGCTTCAAATTTCTGAAATACCAACCCGGGTTGCGCTTCAAATGTGGAGAACAAGGATATATTTCCAAAACTATGTAAAGAACTACCAAACTGCATTCTGCAAACCCAGCTGTAATATATTGTAATATATTGTTGTTTACGACATTAAAATTATAAGTATTGGATTAAAGTTGATTCCACATACTGAAGACAATTACCTTGCAATTATTAATAAACTGGATCAATTACTCTAGATGTGGAACATTTTACTTTTGAATCAACTGCTACTAAGCCGATAAAAGCAATAATATACGGAATACCTTCTGTGATTGAGATTACATCCATTAAAGAAAGTTTGGTTGCATATGGTATTGCAGATAAAGACATTTCGTAAATTATTCCAATACATTTCAATGATGATAGAACAAAAACTAGGTTTCATATTATCAAATTTAGACTGCGTTCCAATTGATGCTAAATTGTACTAAACGTGCTAAATCAATTTAGTCGACTATTTAATTTGACTAAATCAATATTTTGTTTCTAAATAATTTGGAAGAAACTCATTCGTTAAACAATATTTGACAACTTGATTATATTAATTTGAATTAAAATTCGGTAATTTTGTGAAATAAAATTTAGATTTAGCAGTTTAGTACAATTTAGCAGCTAATTGGAACCCAGTCTTAACAAACAAAACGTTTCAAAACTTCAAATATTGAATATCAAAAAAATTTCAAATGTGATGGTAAATGTTCAACTATCCTTCAGAAATGATAAAAGACCTACCCAGTGTTGCAGGTTTGTGTCAAAACTTTCCTTAATCCACCTAGAAAAACAGCATTGCACTCTCAATGGGAATCTACTTTTTCAACTAATTCTAATCAACATAATAATCAGTTTACATCTAGAACTAATAATGTTTATCAAATTTGTGGTAATAACAATCCTCCTAATAAAATTAATGATAATAATTTATTTTCGCTTGATGAAATCACAGAATCAATAACTGATATAATAACTAAACTATCAGCTTGCAAAACAAGAACTAATCAATACATGTGTATTACAAGTTTGTCGTTTAAATATTTGTGCAATGCAAAGTAATTTAGATTCTCTAAAAGTAATAATATGGAATTCTCAGTCTTCGCAATAAAACAATTGAAATATTCGACTTTTTAAAAGAAAATAATATGTCTTGTAATATATGTCTTGTAACTGAAACTTGGCTCTTACATTCTGACAAATTATTCAAACCTGATTTTATTTTTCATAGACTTGATCGTCCTGGTAAAGTCAATCGTGGAGGTACGTTAATTGGACATGGAGGAGTTGCTATAATAATTAATACACAAATTCATCACTCATTGCTTTCTTCTTTCAATTTAAAAATTATTGAAGCTATTAGTATAAAAGTTCAAACTTCCATTGGAGATCTTTGTTTCGTGTCCGCTTATTTTCCTGTAACAAATGACTCTAATAAGTTAGCCCTATATAAATCTGATATCCAATCACTTTTAAACATTTCTACAAACTTCTTTATTGAAGGTGATTTCAATTCTATTCTAAGCATATGTCATGGAACTGCAGTCGCAAAAATACTGCCGGCAACATTCTCTATAATGAAAAGCACATTGATATTTTATTTCCATCGTATTCAACACATTTTTTTAACATTTCCTCAGTTGGATCGACCCTAGACATTCTACTATGCAATAATATTAGCGTAGTATCTGAATTAACTTCACTTCATAAATTAAGTTCTGACCATCTTCCAGTGCACTTCAAAGTATTTACGAATGGATTTGTTACAAATAATCATACATACTACTACCGTAACTATAAAGAAGCTGATTGGCGTTTTTTTAAAAACATTCTTTCTAGTTCTATTGATCTCAGCGTTTCTTCTTTGTTACATAACGTATCATCAAAAAATGATATTGATCTCTGTGTTTCATATATAAGTTACGCAATTATTGAGGCTGAAAATTTGACAATACCAATTTGCACTGTATCGAACACCATGAATGAACATATCCATCTTCCAAACGATATACTAGACCTTATATTATTGAAAAATTTAAAGCGTAGAATTTGGCAACGTAGTAGAAATCCTCTTCTCAAAAGAGATGTAAATGAACTATAATAAAAGAAATTGGTTGAAAAATCCAAAAGATTAAAAATATACGTTTTGAAGCTCATTTAACTGACGTCTCGAAGGATTCTACTAACAAAAAATGTTTAACCTTTCTAAGATATTGCGTAAAACCAGACATTCAATTCCTGCACTCTATACTGAAGCTACTCCGGATTCACCTCGTAACCTGATTTCTTTGCAGAACATTTTGCAAAAATTCATCAAGGTTCAACAATTCATCGTTAATCTTTGAATTTAATGTACAGGTTGAGGAAACTTTTAATAATTTTGAAATTGATGCTGTAAACAACCTCCAATCTGATTTTTTAATTAAACCTAAAGAAATTTTTCAAATTATTAAAGCAGTAAAAACTTCCAAGGCTCCAGGACTTGATAAAATTAACAATCGATTGATAAAACATCTTCTTAAAAAAGCTATAGTATTCCTCACGCAACTTTACAATGCGTGCTTAAAATTTTTATATTTTCCTATTGAATGGAAAATTGCTAATGTTCTTCCTGTTTTGAAACCGGGCAAAGTTAAAACAAATATTGAGAGTTATAGACCTATTAGTTTACTAAATGTCTTTGGTAAAATATTTGAACGTACAATATTAAAGCGTTTTGAGCAGTTTGTAGAAGAAAATGCTGTTATTCCTCCTGAACAGTTTGGGGTTTCGAAAATTCCATTCCACCTCTCACCAAGTTTACAGACCTTGCAGTAATATCAAAGCAAAGTTAAACAATAACGAATTCACTGCATTAATAATGTTTGATATAGAAAAGGCGTTTGATAAAGTTTGGCATAAAAGTATCAATTTTAAATTACTTTATTTAAATTTTCCTAATTATTAGATTATAATCATTAACTCCTTTTTAAGTGATAGACAGTTTTTAGTTACAATTAACTATTATAGTTTAATGCCCAAAATAGTTGGTTATGGTTTTCCACAAGGGGCTGTCGTTTCGCCTGCATTATATAATGCTGATATTAAAAATCAATTTAACAACACTACAGATTTTGCTCTTGATGCTGATGATATATCTATTTTTGCTTCTTCAGCTGATATTAACGTTATTTTATCTGAATTGCAAACGTCAATTAATAATCTTTCTTTATATTTTGCCAAATGGGGCATAAAATCTAACCCAAATAAAACCC
Organism: Diogma glabrata; assembly: GCA_963693315.1. NCBI lineage: Eukaryota > Metazoa > Arthropoda > Insecta > Diptera > Cylindrotomidae > Diogma > Diogma glabrata. The sequence goes on along the minus strand of OY856186.1, from coordinate 189,295,337 downwards.
AATCTATTTTTCTCACCAAAAAGAGTGCTGCAAGAAATTTCCAATAATGAATCCCTTTCAATTGATGGAATTCCACTACAATGGTCAGAAGCTAATAAATACCTAGGAGTTATAATAGACGCAGACGATTAACATTCAAATATCACATGAACTCATCAGTAGGAAAAATGCCAAAAAATGATACGAATGCTGTACAGTATCTTACATAGAAAATCTGAATTATCAATTTCAAATAAATGACTTGTATATATGTACATACTATATACATCCATTTTACGTAGTACCTTATTGAATGCAGCACTCGTTTGGTTTACCAGTTCCAACATTCATCTAAAAAAAACTACAAACAGCACAAAACAAATGTTTCAAACTTATTTTTAACCAACAAGGGCGCACACAACGGGGAGGGGAGCTTTCGGGTCAGAGTCCCCCCCCCCCCCCCATAACCGATAACTTTTCAGTATTGTTTTTTAAAGATAGACATTATTTAGTGTTAACTGTTAACCTTAAGAAATTATAGATTAACATCTCTGAATATCGTAAGATACGATGCTAACTAGGGATCTAAGTTTACTCACTATTGATCAATTCTCTTTGAGGATTTTTCAACGCTATTTTTAAAGTTTTGTGGATTACAATTATCAAGGAAGTCAGTAAGGCTCCAGAGATGCTAGATTCTGTTCAAAAAAATTCTTTGAAAAGCTACATCTTGTCACTCGAACCTTAAAAAGATGGCTGCTATTGATACTCTGTTCAGTATAAATTGATTTGATCTAGGCAGACACACGCGTTCATCCATAGTGTATTTGTGTACCCTCAAATCAGCAACATACAACGAATCAAGTTTATTAATAAGTTTTGAATTGCTGAGCAGCAATGAAAGTCTCACCAAGGTTTTCAACCAACTGTTCCAGATATGTGTGACAAAGAAAATAAATTTCCCAACGCTCTTCCTTTACGGCAACCGTATTGTTTTTCATTAAGTATTTTTGACGACTTAAGAAGCTCATAATATTAAAATTAATGAACTTCTCAAATATTTTAGCAACAACCGACAAGATTGATATGGGTTTGTAATTTGTTGAATTCGTGTTAGCAACTTTTTTAGAATTGACTGTATACTGGCCATTTTTTAAAGAGCACTTATTTTAAATTTTATTGCTTCTTCACATTTACCCGAAACCTAAAGACCAGCCTTCAGAACCATCTATCGGAATAAACCCGCGCATACCCACGTGTATTATTTCTGAAAAATTAGAAGCAGAAATGTTTGAATTAAACATATATCTCTAAGCCCCTGCCAATCTGCAACCCAAATAAGGCTAGGATTAGATTGAAACTGTTTAGGAACTTGTAAATTTAAATGAGTGGAAATCAAATTATGGTCTGAACCACCTAAAGGTTCTGATACTTTAAATTACGAAAGATCATTTATCAAAATCAAATAAAGTAATTTACTAATTTGACCAGGAATGTCAGGAGCTTTGGTAGGTTGTTTGACCATTATATCCGAGTGAAAATAAATATAAAAATAAAATAATAATATAATATAAATTTTATTTGACTAAAATGTTTTAGTATCAATAAATTCGTTGCCTTCTCAATAATGAAACCCAAACAAAAATATTTGTTTTCCAGCCACATTGACTCTTAGAAACAAACAAAGATTATTTAATATTTGGTTCCATAACAAAAATACCTTAACGATTTAAGTTCTAATATCTATACAGCCCAATAGTATATTAAACCAGATAAACGAAAACGAAAAAAACAGAAATTGACAGAGCGAGAGCGGCAAAACTTTCTACCATGTCCATTTCTGACAAAAACTTTTATAGTGCCATTAATTCTTTAAAGTCTGGTACCGAATCTTTTTTTTCCTATTATTGATGGTGATTTAATCGTCACTGACCCAGCGAGAAAAACCACATTGTTCACGGAACGCTTTGCTGTGATCTCGACTGTTTTAGAAACTCCTAAAGAAAAACCAAAACTTCAGTCTTCAGGAGTTAATATGAAAGATCTTTATTTCAAACCAAAAATTATAAAAAATATCTTAAGGGGGTTAACTACCAGCAAAGTCTCCGGTCTGAACATCATTCCTCCTATTATTCTAACAACATTATCAAAAGAACTTGCACCTTCTCATATCAAAATTTTCTACAAATCGTATAGATCTGATATTTCTCTTTCGTGCTGGAAGTTAGCCAATGTCCAGCCCATCCCCAAAACGAAACAAAATGTGATATTTCTAATTATAGACCGCAATACCCTTGCTCTCAGTTCTATCTAAAATATATGAGCATTATATTAATACACAGAAGTAATGTCAGATCGGGTGATTTTTTTTTCGTTTATGGGATATTTCATTTAAAACAGGAAAGCGGACAAAAACTTGACAAGTGCGGGCTTTTTCACAATTAATTGTAGAAGCGTTTTAAATTTTAAACTTATTCAAAATGATCGCAACAACTTTTTTTTTACTATGCTTCCAGAAAGATGTTGATTACTCAATAATTTTGTTTAAATGAATCTGCCATTCATCGCCTTTATAGTATGCAGTAAAATCGATGAAATTTCAGCTTTCAGATGTTGATGTTCTGCAGATATTTCTTAGGGAAATAGAAACAAACGTTTCGAAAATCCCAAAAGAAATAACATATTTCTGAGTTTCAGGAATATTTTCACACTACGACACGAAAAATAAAATCACCTGCAACTACAAGATAGCTCCTCTCTATGCATATCGATGCATTTTGAACATATTAAAAAATTGGGATGTTTTGTATTATTATTTCGATTATACGTATCAAAAAAGAGGTATTGCAATTTTAAAATTTTTTGCAAACCTCGAAATCAAGGCATATTTTCTTCTTTTAAAAAACGTCTTTCGCCAATTATGATAGATTTAATCATTGGCGTAACTAGGAAATCGTTCTAGGGTGGGCCTGGCCCCAATAATATTGCTGAGTAAAATAATTAATAAAGTTTTCGTTTTTATTTCTGTCTTTTAAAACATTACGGCTGTGTCAATTTGAGGTTAATTTTCAAATTTACGGTCATTTATATATTTTTGCTAGATTATTTATGTTAGGTTAGGTTGCAGTGACTGTCACCAAAACACAACATCAGGACGACATACTTAGACCAAAATACGTCGGTTGTAATACCAAAGAATCTCGTTCCCCAGCTTGAACCATTTTGAGCTTCTAATGAAGCTAAGTATTTGCGTGATTTTAAAATTATCCAGGTCGGTGAGAGTTTTAAATGTGCGCGTTCCAAAATAAGTTTGCCGTATAATGGACGAATGCTGAACATGTGCAAAGTAGATGAAACGCTGGTTCCACCTGATCCTTCTTACAGCTCCTGCAAATCAACACTTAGGTGCTTTCCAAGGACCCAGTAACCAGTGATGACTTTAACAATGAACTAGTTTTCTGCCTACTCAAGGTTATAAGTTTTTTGGAAGGCTGTAGGTCTAGTCTAGGAAAGATTTACCTGTTTATCTTGCAGCTAATGGTGTTCGACCAGCGACCTATAGTTTACGACTTTAACCCTGTCATAAGTTAGTTGTTTGAGAGGAGCAAACGACTCGCTTAGAGCTTCCATTTCTTGTAGAAGATCGAGTTTAGTCCTTTGCCTAGAAAATCCGTCCGCTATATAGTAGCATTTAACGCCACTGTGATCCGGCACCTATATAATATGAACGGTGAAATTGCCGGTGGTTTAGTGTCACTTTTGACGTCGTTGCTCCTACATCTACCGATTCGAATGCAGTTATTTATGCTTTGTTGTTTGCAGTTATTTATGTTTTTATTTAGATATATATTTGTGTAAATAATAAATCTTTAAATTATAAAACTAAAAGAAAAAAATGTTCTTTTTAAAATCGACATGTTTGACAAATTAAAATTGAAAAAAATCATATAAAATTATAAATTGTTATATCAGTATGATATTTTTATAAATCCTCATTTAGTAACTTTCAAACAAACAAAAATTATACAAAATCAACATTCCTAGTTTCTAAATTAAACTTTACATTCCTAGTCTCTAAAACTATTGAAAAAATAAAAATAAAAAATGGTTCAAAAATAACAATTCATTGTTTACGGTAAGCATGCACTCCCCCAACCATTTGATGCAGTACTGTGCACAACGATCTTCATTTTCAGCCATTCAAAATTCAGATAATTCCAAAAATAAATCCATCAGATTTCGAATTCCGTCGTCAATTCGCTAATGGTAATACAAACAAACGGTGATATTACTTCTACTTAGGCGCTAAGATTTTTTTATTTGATATTGAATCAATCACTGAAGCGAATACAACCAAAACGAGTTGTATATCAGCCCCGGGGTCCAAAATATAGGCCTCATAACGTGCGCCCCTAAGATTATAATTATTTTTTTTAAGTTATACATGTTGATTCTTTGAAATTGTATATCAAAAATAACATTTAAATTGCAACAGTTGGTAAAAAAAGTGTATTTTTATACGATATTTTTTGTTTCAAAGGCCTATTATCTTGGTCCCCGGGACTGATTTTCAAAAAAAAAATTTGTAATTTGCTTATAAAAGTACACTAAAAAAAATGGCTAGCGCCTAAGTGAAAGTAATCTTGCCAAACAAACTTAAAACTACGAGTAGTGTTGGTGTTTCGGTGTGGTTTTAGGTCTTATGGAGAATGAGACCGTATTTTTTTAAAACGAAGTCTATATTGTTCTTATTGCGATGTTTTTCGTTGAACAAATTGGAAGGTGTGGTTTTCCAGAAATTATGAATTCATTTGACATTCTGACATCAGGCACATCACATGCTGGAAAGAAAATGTTTGCCTTTTTAAACTTCGCTACTCTACTATGGTGAACCGATAAGATAAACGACCATTTTATAAATACTTTTGTGGCAATATTATTGGTAGTGCTTATTAAACTTCCTTATTAAATTTAAATGAAGATCATTGATATGAATAATATCATGAATAATATAATTGTACGTTTTGAAATAATTTTGAACAGCAAATTCCTTAGTAAAGAAATACATTTCCATTTTCCCTAACTGTTATATATACTTCATGAACTTTGTGTTCTAGGGGGGACCAAAATTCGTCTAGGGGAGGGCAGGCCCTCTGGGCCCCTACCTAGTTACGCCTATGGATTTAATGCTCTATTACTATTTCATAGAAATACTATTTTATTCAACAAGGTGTATGAAGAATCGAAACAAATATTGTTATAGTGGTGGTTTTTGAAGATTTTTCCATATAAACAATTGGATTTATATATATGTCTCTAACTCATCTTTATATAAGCTTTGAGAATTCCACACTTTAGGAAAATATAAAATTTAAAATTACTTTGATAATCTGTACAATTATTTAAATATTAAATAATTGTGTACACTTCTTTAATATTAACATAACGTTTAAATTTAGTTTTTTAAGTTTAGATTTTATTGAACTCTTAAATTGTATAATATGTTTTTAAACTAAAATTGTAAATTTATAATAAAAATAAATTGAATTGAATTGAATTGAATTAGTCGGACTAAAAATCTTTAGAATTAAATATCTCACGAAAACGAAAGAACGACTCTTGGAAATTTTGACATATTTTAGAGTAAGGATATAACTTTTTAAAAAAAAAGCTAAAATTCAATTGAACTTTGAACTAAGTGACTAGAGCAATCTTTAAAAAAGTTTTTAATTTTAAAATTAATTCAAAAAAGTTTCTTTAGTTTTTTTTCTAAAGATTAACTAATCACCTATGAAAACAATATTTGTTGAGTTACCTCAACAGAAGTTACCTCAGATTGGCAAAATGTTCATTTGTCATGCATGTTGGGGTGGCCCTTATGCTCAAACTATGCACGAACCAGCAAAGATGAATATGAAAAAAATTAACATATAATGGAACTCTTTTCATTCCGCTTGGAAGGTGTCTAAGCTAGAGTACGACATTCGCATGATATTCCTTATTGATATTGTATAGCTAATTTATATTATAATCCTGCAAGATTATAATATAAATAAGCTATACAATTAGGGCTTTCAAAACCGGTTTCAGTAAAACCATTTTCTACACTGAAAGAAAAAATTCAGTCACTACAACCTCTTTTGTGTCAACTGAATGTTTTCTGTCACAATAACCTCAAATTCGGTTGCTATTTCTTCAAATTTGGTTTATGAAGAAAAGAAAACCGACTTTACCCAGCGAATAAAATGCTATCGATTCGTTCATGAATCGATGAAGAAACTTCTTCTCTGAGGTGTAGAATCGTGATGGAAAAGGTATGGAAATTTGTATGTAAATAAATAAAATGTCCGCCAGATTCGTGAACGAATGCTCTAGTACGATTCATCATGTAATACTACCACTTGAATCGCTGTGGAATATTCCACAACGATTCTTTAGTGAAATTTAGACTACTTTCTTAAACGATTCTTCATAGAAATTTTGTTAGTTGTTAACATTGCAATAATTAAAACATATTTTATTTTAGTTGAATTTCATTTTATTTCTAATAAATTTATTTATTATAGTTGTATATAGTTATAGTTATATAGTTTAATATAATGCTACTTTAATACAAAATTTATATTATTTTGGTTTTTCTCTCGATGTAAAAGAATTTTTTTTATTGAAATAAAATAGTTTTAATTATACTTATCGAAAAGAAATGATTTAATAGCTGGCAATGGCCATTTTACTTCTCTCCATGACTGTCTTCTAAGTTTATTGTTACCAGAACCAGATTGCTTATCAGCCGCCATAATTATTTACTCTCTGTAAAAATTTGAACAAAAATTATTGTTTAGTCAAGCAGTTTTTGTAAATTTTTTTCTTTACTTAAGTACACTTTCACGTTTTTATATTTCACATTACATTTTGTATATTTAAAAAAACCATTACTTAAAACTGAAAAATATTTTCTCACGAAAAAACATAGTTATGAACTACAAAGTTGTACAATGTTGATTTTGTCTTGTTTTAGTTCACTTTATTAAAACTTGTATAAAGATGGCATACTGATCAGAGAATTAACCAATCAAAAGACATTAAAATGTTATAGAAAGATTCGAGATAGAATCGTAGTGTAGTCTTCCTATGGAAAAGCTGTAGAAACTTTCTCCTGTAGAAACGAAATTCGTTGGGTAAGGTTATTGTGATAGAAAACATTCGCTTAGCACAAAACAGGCTGTAATGCCCGATTTTTTTTTCAGTGTAGTAAAACTGGCCAAAAATGCGCATTTGAAAAAACCGGTTTTGTCCCAATTTAAACCGGCGGCTTTAAAAACTAATATTTTTTTTAGTAATTCGTACAATGAAATTCATAAGGTTACACACCTTATTACGTAAATTTATTATAGTTTACACTTTTTGCCGTAGGCTCTTGGCGTAATTCGTTGAATAACATATTTGTTTAGCACTTGTTTCATACGCACGTTAATATAAATTTAAAAAAATAAAAGATTTAATTTTATTTTTATGATCACTCAATATATTTCGTCTTTTTAGGACATCCTCAGGAGCAAGTAAGTAAGTAAGGAGTAAATTACTCCTGAGGATGTCCTAAAAAGTGAAAATATATGGAGTGATCATAAAAATAATGCGTATGGTTGTCCAACATTGTGTAATAGCTGTCTTCACTTTCGTTCGTCCAGTTACTATCAGTGATATTAGGCGCGTTCCTTTGAAAATCAAACTTACTCAAATTTGCTTTGATCTACTCTACCTCGAACAAGTTGTGTAGTTGAAAAGCAGTTTATTTTTCGATTTTATTTAGATCGTCTATAAACTTGTTTTGATATTTTAATAATAAAATGGACCAGTCAGATCTAAACAACAGTCCAAAAATAAATATTTTTGAGAATAATGAAATTTTGTGGCTATATTTGAAAATTTTTCCAATTTTCGGCGTTCCATTGGTGATCTACTCAAAAGCTGCTTTGAGCAGCTATTTCGTTCCAAAGGAACCGCATGTATTATTAAATAAAAACTAACTTTTGTATAGCTTCGGAAGACGTCCGTTCTTTACGTTCAGTTGTATTTAATATTTCGTTTGCAACATGAGCTCAGACTAATAAAAATTTTGAAAAATTGATAATATAATTGATATATGATGATGAAGTTTCGATAGTCAAATAATCCTCGCCGCGGTGGCGTAATTGATAAGCATATCGGTCGTCACAGGATTCGAATCACGAAACTGATATAGAAGGCTCGAATTTCCTTAGTTACTTGAGTTTAATTAATCACAACAATTTCTAATTAGTTCGGTAAAGAAGTCTAAAAAAAATTTTAATTAGCTGCTCATAAGTGATCTATTTTGAGGCAGATATATTGAAAGAAAAATGTTAAAATATAGTTTATGGTTACTAAGAAACCGCATGGGTGGGAAGTGGGAGTCAGAAAGGTAATTTCTTCAGCCAGATCAATCTATACTTAATTAGAGCATTCTACAATAATAATAAAAATAAGTCAACCCAAAATCAATATTTTTGTTTATTTTTGTGTTTTTGTTAAGACTCAAATTAAATTTATATATGTGTAAAACGACTGTTCTGAAAACCGTTAAAACCGGTTTTAAGATTTTTAAAAACCGAAAACTGGTTTTCTAAATCCAAGATGGGTCTGCAACTAGGGATTGCAATCCCGTGGTGTTTTATGAATCCCGGGACTACGGCTCATAAATTTAAAATCACGGGATTTAAAATTTGTATGAAAAACCATGAATAATTAAGAAAAAAACACAATTTTAGATTATTCATTTTTTAGTGTCGAAAAGAATAATCATACTAAAAAATTAACTTACTAATTTAACTTCTTAAAAAATTAAAATTGAATAATCAAAATAAAACTTTAATATATGACATAAAGAAAAACCATTACCATACATTTTCGAATGATTCAAGAAATAGGATTTTGTTAATTTGGAAATAATATTTCCGAAGGTTAGAAAAGCCCGTTTCGATTCCACACTTCTTCGTGGAATGGTCAATAAATTATTATACATTCACTGCAAATGCGATTCTCTATGACGGCTTTGCTTAAATATGTTCATTTTTCTACAAATTTCAGTGACCAGTTTAACATTTCATCTTGTTGCATTCTGACCAAAAAGGTTTTGTATATGTATTAAGCACAACTTAAACTGCGCTACAGTTCATCTTCCAAATTGATTTGCCCTACTAAATCGTCTGGAACCACATCCTTAGTTACATTTTCGTTGTAATCTGTGCTCGATGATGTAGCAGTGTGAGCAGTTTGATCACCCGTTTTAGATCACACGTCTGCTGCTGTGTTGTGAAATGTTTCGGTTCTCTCTGCTTTTATGAAAGTTATTGAGACAGTCGACTCAGGAATTAATGGGTTGCTTTCATTTTCTAGCTTACTCAGTACAACCTGAAGAGCTGCAAGGGCATAGGCCAATATTTCATGATAGAGTCGCTTTCAAAGACGGAATGTCTGATTTATTTTGACTTTGCGACTCGTCGTTTTAAAAATTTACCAAAAGGACGTGAATACCAATTAAAGAAGACCAGGATCAGTTTAGGATACTGCCAATCTTTGACAAGAGATCTTGTCTGAAATATGTGCTCATTTGGTACTACACAACAAATTTTAGTTGATGATAGTAAGGCGCTCTACGTGCAAACTGGAAGTTTAGATTCGTACAAGTCTCCTATAAATAGCAGAGTTTTAGAACTTTGGAGAGTTTATAAATCTTGAATGTGGTACACAAGTTGTTTACCACTTTTTCTTTAAAGTCATTCGCACTTAACAGGTCAAGGGTAAACAAGGCACCATGCTCATCAAGAATGTAAGCTCTACAAGACTATAAGGAATTTAAGAACTGCTGCAGATCGGCACTTCTATCACACCGTTTTTAAACCGTTTAAATCATGATGGTAAACAATAATCTTTTGATGAATCATGGACTAGACCTAATTTATCTTATTATATCCTTGCTGTTTTCTGGTAAGAAATTATATTTAAGATCAGCGTTGCGTGAAAACACCATAGACCGCTGAGCCTGCTTTTTTTCTCATCGAAACACAGTGGAGACATATAAATTACCAATACGTAGGTTGCATTGAACTTAAAAAAGCTATCAGCATCGATTGGAGAAGCTTTTAAAAAATGCTTCATACTACATAAACTTCCAATCAAGATACTCATTTGACTACGAGTCGTACTTAATGGTTACCTCCTGTGATACAGAAAATTCCTTCACAACGTCAGACAGGCGTCGCGTGAATGCTTGCAGATTTGAGAGTAAAGGATTGAACGGCAGCTGGATTAATCATAAGCTCAAGAATTAGGTCGGTAGTACTGGTTTTGGTGACTACTGAATAGCTCGGATATATGAATTGTATTGTATAATTGAAAAATAATAATAATAATAGTTCAAAAATAAGAATCAAACTAACTAACTCGATATTTACCAGATCATAATAATTTAAGTTCAGAACTTAAAGATGCAAAAAATGGAGTGTATGTAAGCACCATCGATTGTTTGTAAACTTAAAATTAATTTGACGAAACATTTTATTTTCAAATCACGACAGTAGTATTGGTAAAAACAAAATTGAAAAATATTTATGAAGAATTATGATCATAATTTATATTGACGTAAATGAATCTCAAAGAAAAAAGAAATCACCTTTTTCTAAAACGTTATGTAAATTTAAGACCATGATCTATTGAAGCTGTAACAATTATACTAAACAAAAACATGTTTCTACTCTATTATCCAAAAGAGGAACTATAATGATAAAGAGAATAACAGTAATCGGTACATACAATTAACAGTCAGAATAGACAAGGATTGACGATTAGTTTGAGATGTACATAATTTGAAATCAGGTTAGCCTTATTGCGATTTTAAGGCGCCAATGAATTTCCTTGAAGCATATTATCATTGAGTATAACCTTGATATCTTATACCTTCTCTATACTAAACAATTTAATTCGGCAGGTGCTACCCACACAGCAATGATTTGGGAGTAGAACTCGTAATTAGCCATTTAAAGTGATCGCATGTACGACAAATTTTAAAATTATAATAAATTATATAAAGTACACAAAGCAATGAAAATCCACAACATGGAGCAAGTTGTGATCTTTAATATACGCTCTCTAAATATAACTGGCGTTGGATCATACAAAGTTCAGAATATATGATTGTCTACCGAAGCGGTCACATTTAATAAACAAGCAAAGAATAACATGTGTTCACGAAAAAAAAAATTGATCATTCGGTTGGCACAGTGTTGTGTATTCATATTTAATTTTTGAAGATGAGACAACCAAATTTAAGGTTATTGTGACAGGAAACATTCGTTTGGCACAAAATAGGTTGTAGTGACCGAATTTTTTCGTTTAGTGTAATGTCGATGCATTAAAGCATTTCAAATCACTGAATGAATATAAAAAAATAATCCGAACATAGAAGAGCACAACATCTCTAAGGAAATGTAATTCAGCAAACGAGTAAATAAAAATGCTACAATCTACTATTTTATTCGCACTATTAGGTAAAGGTCACCGAAAACGTTCAACGAGTTGCTTGACGAAGACCATTATCGACGAAGAGTAGAAAATAAACAAAACTTCAAAAAAAAAAAATTGCTGGCAAGGAACACAAAAAGCTCCCAAGCTAGGTGAGAAAACGAAACATCAATATATAAATGCGAAGAAGTGCTTTGCTAATGCTCGAAATCTGGTTTAAAATGTTTGCTCAAGTTTCATTGCATTCAGAAACGATAACAATTATACAATAAATAAGACCGATGTACCAGCGATATAGCGATTCTACTTTTAAAGTCAAACAAATATGACGAAGAAAGAACACCCTATTGGAGTGGTGAAGTATTGGCACCATATGTTGTTGCTAATAATCAGCATATAGAGTTAGCATTCTCGGAGACCGTGAATTAACTGGAATCATTACATATAACCCAATTAGATGGTGTGGTCACGTAAAAAAAATTCTTTGAAAACGAATGATAAAAAAGGGTACCTACAACAACAAACTTGTGTTTACCGGTAGAACCAGAAATCAGACTACTGTGATTAACGTATCTGAAGGTTTTCGTGCAGTTGGATGACAGAACTGAATAGTCAGTTAGTAATGAAACAAAATAAATAGAAGAACAAACTGCAAAATGCTTAGATCTTTAAATTTTAAGAGATATTTGTTTGTTTATTAAATTGATTAAAATAAATGGACAACTTGAGCCAATTAGATTAATTTATTTTTGTTTTAGGTAGAATATAAAAACTAGCAAATTTTCAGTTTTTTCTATAGTTCATATATTTTATTTATAAGATTTTCATTGTTAAACTTTTTTGTAAGCATACTAAAATTTACAAGCTTGTCTCAAATATAAAAGTAATTTATTAGCATAAGATCTTAGTTAGCTATTTTTACCAAACTCTATCTATAGCTGTTAATATTTTAAAAATATTATTAATACTAACTTGAGATCTCCTACCGCAACTCATAAGATTGTCAAGACTCAAATGAGACACACTTAAAACTAACTCCCCAAACATTCCCGCGAATTTCATTTTAGATAATTCTGTTTTGCGTCCTTTTCACGTTACACTTTTCATTATTAATTAATAAAAATATAATCACAAGTTTTTTTCATTTTAAAAGTTAGTCCACAACATTTAACACAACAGTTACAAACACTTAACAATTTCATTATAATTTATAAAAAAAATCCGTTGAACCTTTCAATAATCAAAATTTAAAAAATTGAAAACTGAGTTTAAATTTTATTATCTAAACTAATGATTGTAACAAAAATAATTTAAGATTAAAAAAATTTTATAAGATTTTTCTTCAACAACAACTCGATAGGGTATAAAAAAGCGAATAAAATTAACTTAGAGTTAACTCGAATTGGAAGAATACGAATTTTTATGAATTTGGATTAATCATATGTTTTGGTAATTCTTTCATATTACTATTTTTATTTATTTTTTTTTTGACAATCTCAAAACAAATTTACTACAACTTATAAACAAATATTCAAAAATCGATTATCAAGGTTTTTATATTAACCCATAAGGCATGCATGGAGATAAATCACAAATAATGATATTCGCACACGATCAATAAATATGTATTAGCAATTAATTTATGACAGTTTTCCTTACGATCATTTTCTCATTGAAACCTTTCACGTTTTTTATTTCATTTTTACACAAAGACAATGAATGAATGATATTTAAATTAATTGAAAAAATTTATCAGGAAAATTTAGTTTTAATAACTTTATTTATTCAATAAAAATTAAATTACTAAAAAACAAAACACTATCGTCTTAATTGTTCAATTGAATGTCATATAAAAAAACAATTAGATCGATTTTATAGACAAATATTACTCCAGTTACAAAGCAGCTACAGCAAAAGAAAAGTTTGATGTGCGAACACAAGAGGCGGTTGAGAATTCAAGTTACAAATTTTTATCACATAGATGAGTACAATTATAATAAAAACTAAACATTGATCATATAGAAAAACATGCACAATTTAATCGAATATTTTCGAAATTAAGCAACTATTGGCAAAGGTGATGCATTGGATGACTGGAGCAACAGTCCAGACTGTATTGTATCCATTAAATAATTCATTTGATTGCTAACTACATATTTTACTATTGTATAACTTTATCTTACATATAATTTTGGAAAAAGTTATTACAAAAAATTACAACAAATAGTAGTTTAATCAATGAGTGTATAATGAAATAGTTTATTCTCAAGCAAAAGTTTAAAATTTGATCGAGACACGAGCGAGAATTTTAATTTGCGAGAGAATAAAATTCATTAAACACGAATCGATTATAATACTTTATTCTCTGACAAAGAATTGTGTATTATAAAAAATAAAAACATTTTCTTCAATTAAAACAATAAATCTTTATTGTTTTAATTGAAAAATCAAATTTCTTATTAAAAAAACCATGATGATAAAAAACGCCCACCTCATACAATCAACCAAGTTCAACTAAACGAAATAAAAGAATTTTACTCAAAATTTGATTTCTGAACAAAACTTATCAAAGCAATTGTGATTATAATTTGAAAATAAGTTTAATGAAATCAAAACAATTTGACCAATTGGAATCATACCAATTGAATAATGATAATTTTTTTATAGGAAAATTTTCATTAGACAATAGGTTAAGTTCATTAGGCTATAGGTTAGAAAACAATACAATAATACATACTATTATTATCGAAAAAACATACAAATAAAGCTGATATAATTAAATGGAAGAGAATAAACTAATTTTATCGAACAGTGACAAACTAAAAGTTGGGATGCAGAACTATTGTGAATTTTTAATTACCTTATATACGAATTTCAATCACAATAGTTATCATTGTTTAAAATTATGATTTAGATCAATGATCGCCAAAACGTGACACCCGAGTCATATTTGGAACGTTTAAAAATATTAGTACCTATTGCTGATTTAGTCCGAAAATTCTTCGAAATTTTATTTTCACATTTTAGAAATCAAAACCACAAAGTAGAAAATTTACGATTTTAGAAAACACAAAATATTGTTTTATAAACATTAAATTAACTAGTTTTATATTTCAAGTCTTTAATTAATTTTCCTGATTGAAGTTATTTTTTTCCTAGTTTAATTTTGATGAATGTGAATTAATATAATTAACATTTCGTACATTAATGTCAAAACTATACGGTTCTTTGAGTAAAGAATATGTATTAGGAATTGTGTAAAAAATTAAACTCAAGTTTTTTAGAAAATTTGCTGTTTTTAATAATTTTTTTTAAAAAAGAATAAAATGTGCATTATTTGCGCATGTTACAAAATCCCCGTTCAAAAAATTGTGCATAATACACGTCATGCAAATGATGTGCACCATGTCGTGCACATGTGGTAAAACACATCAACACATAATGCACACGCATGTTAACTGTCAACCGCATGTTTTACGAAAAATAAAAAACGAAGCGAAATAAAATTTATTTGATGATAATAATAAACAAAAGAATAAATAAATGGAGTATGAAACAGTATTTTATTTTTTACAAAATGACTAGTTTCATTTAACTTTTTATGAGATAACATAAATCGTAATAACAAATTATTGAATTTTATTTGCTTGTGCGAAAGAAAGTGTTTAGTGAAGGTAATTAAAACAAACGAACCCATTGAATAATTAATTTTAGTTTCATGTCGGTTTACTGATATTGAAATTTATTTTGTTATAATATGAAGAAAATTAACATTTTTTATATGTAAGGGCGAGGATTTATGCTATTGACCGATATCATCATTGGTTAAATTTTTTGCGTTTGAAATTCATAAAAAAATATTGGCGACGCTGATGCAAAGGCTGACTTCACCACAGCCCTAGAAAAGTAGTAATCTGAATATATGGTGAGCTCATATCCATCCATTTGTTAATGAATAACTGCTTGTTGTCATAGATTTATCGTTATAATTATAAATAAACAGATGCTCAGAAAACCACATCGCTTTTCACAATATCACTTAAAAGCTTATCAGTTCTTTCTCATGTAAATCTCCATCTTTTGTTAAAGTTTCATCAAAGTTAATTCACTAAAGTAAGCTGTTGTAACTTAAAAACCATAAATTTTGTTGTACCATAACGAATAGAAACAGGAAAAATAAATTTCCCGGGGTTGAAAAACTGGAAGTTGGAATGCAGAACTGTTACAAATCATACTTTAAGCATATTTATCAAGTTCAATCAAGGTCAAAACATATTAGGAGCTGATTTTATTGAGGTTTAAAATAAACAGGTGCTGGGGAGACCATCCACCACTTTTCCCCAATATCGTGCAAAGACTTAACAGTTCTTTGTCATTCAAATCGAAATCTTTTGTCAAAGTATCATCAAAATTGATTAACGAACGAAGTTTGGATGCTCCCGACAAACTTTAAAAACAAAGATAGAAAAGTCAGCAGTTATATGGTGGACCCCAGTTGGGAGGCAGAACTGCTATGACTAAATTGTTATGTAATAAATTTCCTTCAATTCGGTATTCAGGTAACGAGGTCATTGAACTTTAAAAAAACAGGTGCCCGAGAGCCCCCACTACTTTGTTCAATATTGTTAAAAAAAAATAAGCACCACACGAACGAATATTGAATGGTCCCAAGAAACATGTAAAAAATAGTGAAACAATCATCCCTTGTGTGGTAGAAATATTAAAAACAGTACTAAAATCTTATAAACCAAATCTCAATACGATTAAAAACCAGAATTAGAAGTTATTCAATATTCAAATAAATAGGTTTTCGGGAGAGCCCCTGAATTTTTGTCCAATTTCTAAACAAATTCAGATGTACTACTTTCAAGTGAACCAGACTTATATACTAAGATAAACCAACCCACCCTTAGTGGCGCAATGTAAGATTTAACTTTCAAAAAAAAATTATGAAGTTTGTCGTCAAAGTATAGGCTCAGCCATTTTTTGTGTTTCATTAACAAACCATGCAGAAGTATACGTATTGAATAACTGTAACACTCAATGGTCAATCCGGTTAATCAAAACACTACTCAAACTACATCCATATCGACAAGTCGATATCAAATCATATCAACATATTTTTTGATTACGTTTTCCACCGTTCGCGGTCGTTCCTTTCCGAGTGCTCTACACATAGTATATAGTAGGGTATTCAATGTACCCAGGAACCAGGGTATTGTTGGCTTTTTCAACATACTCGACTACCCGGGTGATTTGATAGACTATATAAAATTTTGATTTTCAACAAGCAATCAAAAGATGCCTAAGTTTGAATTAATATTGATTGGGAGTTGGGACGTAGAACCTAGCTAGGACTTTTTCAAACTTAATCGGACATTGATCTAAAGAGGATTCTATGTGTTGTTGTGACTCATAGAGTCATATTGTAACTCCTATTACACAACACATTTTATTAAAAAAGTTATCAGTCAAAAGTAAATTCACGCAATTCAGGTCGAGTAAACAGCATTTGGGAAATAAGCTAAATTTTATTTTTTTCAAGCAAAATTTTTTGTGCCTGTGCATCTGATATTGTAAAGAAATACATAATCTGTTGTTTAGGATATTGAACGAAATGATAAAAATGATCAACCAGAAGATGATTGTATACTGGCTGGAATTCAGTTATTTATAAAAAAAGTTTTTCAAAACTAATTTTTTGATTGAACAAGCTCAATTTATTTGAATTGGCTTCATAAGAGCTAGTTAATAAAACAAACTTAAATATATTAACCCTACACGACTGCACCCCCGACCATACCTTAACTTTTCTAGATATATTTTATTTCTTTCAAAACTTAATGCTTGACTACCCGGGTACTTGCAAAGTCGAGTAATTTGGATACCCTAAATAGCAATATAAACGTTTAACGTTCCGCTTTATTTTTCGTTTTTTTATGTGCTTTTGATCGCAATATTAATGAATTCAATTGTTTAGAAAAATATAATACATATCTAGAAAATATTCTACATTTGTTGATGTAGACTATGTAGAAAATTATTAATGAAAAATATTCATATTCACTAACGTAGAAAGGAGCATACTATAGACAAAGTGTTTGTTTTGAAGTAAAATAAGTTGCGTAAAATTGAAAATTTATCTTTTCAACAGAAAATTTATGCGCCAATTTTCTATTTATTGAAATTTGATGAGTTTGTGCAAATATAGAATTGTTTATTATTTAATTACGCAAAGTAAAAATATTATGTATATAAACAATAATGAAATGAAACAATAATGAAATAATGAAAAAACTAACTGTAAAATTGATCCGAACTCAGTCTTGTCCCACTGGTTAACGCACGAAACACCCCAACCAATAAATTAATTAATAATATATTTATTTATTCGAAAAATTTTGAAGATCGCTTTTGTTCAATGAAAAGTTCTGTTTTTTATTTTACTTTGACGGTAGAAATGTTTTGTGTATTATTTTGAACGTGGTGTTACTGGAAATGTCTACAATCCACCGTTGGAGTTTCTGAAGCTGTTGAAAGAATATTCTAGCTAGGAATATTGTTTGCTGTATTGTTTCCTGCTGTTGTGGAACAATTAAGGTGTTGAATACTTAATACTTAAACCTGGTGTTTGTGCTTACTAATCAGTGATCGAACTCTGAAGAGATTTGGGAATTGCGTTTATCGAATTGAGAGTAAGGCCAATTCGAAGTAAGGTTGGAAAAACGTAACATTGGTGACATCGGCGGATTAGTAATCTGCTAAGAATGGTTTTCTTAAGTGAATTGAAAGTTCCTGAGTTAAAGAAGGAACTTGAACAACGGGGATTGTCAACAACCGGAAATAAAAGTGTATTGATGCTACGGCTTCGAGAAGTGATGGAAGCCAATGGAGTAGAAGTAGAAAGCTACCAGTTCAGAACAGTGACAACCAGCAGTGACTCAGTAGCTGTTGAGGAGGAGAAAAGTTCTGTTGCGGGAACAACAACCTCATTACCACCTGCAAACTACGATTTTACGCAGTTAATGGCTATGATGCAACAGATGAGTTTAAATATCAGTCAACAGATAGTTGCCAATAAAGAAGAAATAAATCTCTCTCACAAATAAATCTCGAATGCAGTAAATACATATATGGCTGCTACTAAGGAAGAGATCAGCAGTAACATCAATTAACAAATGGCTGCTACCAGAGAAGAAATTACTACAACATTGACTGTAAATAAAAATTAAATGAACCAGCAAATAAATGAGTTGAAAATTGGAATAAATCAACACTTAGACGAGAAACTTCTACAAATGTCAACGGCATTCGATGTTAAAGTCGAGAAAATTCAAACAGAAATGCAGGAATTTGAGCGTGATTTGAATTAAGTCGTAACTAAAGTTGACGACATTGAGAAGAGGTTACAAGATGTTGAAATAGTTAAGGGTTCTTCATATGTGGTACACCAAGTAGCAAATATTAAACTAAAGCCACCATCGTATGACGGTACCACATCTTTCAGAATCTTCAAGTTCCAGTTCGAGACCGCAGTTGATCAAAACGTGTGGAACGCTGAAAATCGTCTAGCTGCATTGATAGTAGCTCTTAAGGGGCAAGCAGCTGAAGCATTACAGGCAGTGCCGGAAAATGACTGGAAAACTTATGCAGAGGTGATGAATGCATTGGAACGTTAACATGGCAGCGACCATAAAAAGGAGCTATACCGGATCGAGCTAAAGGGTCGCTTGCAACGGAATGGAGAAAGTTTTCAGGACTATTCTTCGGCAGTAGAACGGCTTGTTCATTTGGCACATTCGAACCCTCCACCATATTTTATGGAGAAAATGAAGATCGAGGGCTAATGGTATCCGAGATCCAGAAAGCAGGATCAAAGTAATGACTACACCTAAGGCGACTTTCTATGCAACGTCGCATATGCATTGCAATATGAGATAGTACAGAGGATGTGTATGCCATCTGGTGGATGCAGAAAAAGGAATGTAGAGGGGAACATCAAAGGAAAAGTATTGACACACAGAAGTGGAAGCGAAATCAAATGCTGGGTATGTGATGAAGAGGGTCACGTGGCACGGGAGTGCAAGAAAAATGGGGAAGCAGAGATGGGGAGATTCGCGTCTTCTGTGAAGAACAGAAGAGCCTAGCAGTTTATCGCATTGGCCAATTCGAAGTAAGGTTGAAAAAACGTAACAATATATATATATATATATATATATATATATATATATATATATATATATATATATATATATATATATATATATATATATATATATATATATATATATATATATATATATATATATATATATATATATATATGTATATATTATATATACGATTTAAATCAAGAAAACAACAAGGAGAAAAACATAAGTTGCATAAAAACAAACAATCATTCAACAGAATAATGAGTTAACAAAAGCAATCACCTTTTGATAAACACAATTATTGTTAAAAATAACTAAAGTCCAGATTTATCTTGACACTGACAACTGTTTCAAATTCAAATCAATTTACAAACAAAAAGGAAAAGGTTGATTGCAATTTATAGACAATGTAGCTTTCAAGCTTGAAAAATGTTTCCCATAAATAGTTTTACCGTTTTAATCATAAACATGCGTAGTAGTATAACAAAAATCATTTATTTTTTTAAACGTGATACACTTGATTTCAATAGTTATCGCATTGTTACTTAAGAATAAAGTATGATAAGAAAATATGAAAAGCATTTATGAATTTATTGGGATTGATATGGAATCTATTTTTTTTCACACAAAATTGATTGTGTAGTGAGAATTACAATATGTGTCACATAACAAACAACAAACATCTCAAACAACACATAAAAAAATTTAAAATTTTAAGATCGAGGTTGGAACTTTCATATTGTGCAAAAAAATTTTAAAAATGTTTGATCTACGACACCAGCGTCATCTTTAAACATTTTACTGCTAATTTTTTTTAACAGAGTAAACAAAGGGTTTACTGTGTATTTTTAAAAGCACAGTCAAGTACCTTTCCAACGCATTTAAAACTGTTGGAATGGTTCTTTCTAACGTGCAATTTTATTTCAAAGTTACGATAAATTTGAAATTCCAGAAATCTTTCGGACCACTCTGTTTTTAAATTAAACACTTTAAAATTTTTCTAAACAAACATTTTTTATTTTACTTATCCTTCTTGTATGTCAAGTATGAAGTCGATCTAAAGTGGTCGGGTTCAGCGTTAGTTGTGCAGATCACGAATTTAATCATTTTTTAGGTATTCTATACCTTAATAAGTCAAAATAGGGTGAACCAGAAATTTGACGATAACTTTTTCAATGAATGCTGATGAAAATGTTATGCCTTGAAGAAACCTATACGCTCTATGGCAAAAGTCAGTATAATAAGATGGTGGCATATAATAAGAGGTATAGAAGCATACGCCTCTTTTTCCACCATATCGTTATACAATTAGTCCCTGGACCTTCACCTACATAATTTTGTGATTACCACATATTTTATACTTCGTGATGCGCCTGTCCTTGACGAGCCTGAAAACATTTGTTCTATGATTTTTCTCAAACCGGCCGCTTTTGCGTTCGGCAAGCTCCGAAAAATGCCGATTGCCCGCGATCTTGTAAATTTGCTACCACATTTATTTTTTTTGACTGTGGAGGTTGGAAATTTGTTTTAGAATACGAGGGTAAGCTTGTCCGACCAAAATGTGTTTGCTATTGTCGAGTCCGACAGCTGACATTTTGGATGTTTGGGTTGTCGGACTAGACAATAGCAGACAAATTTTTGTCGGACAAGGTTACCCTTGTGTTCTAAATCAAATTTCCAACCCCCATAGTTAAAAAAAACAAAAATTTACAAGATCCCGGGCAATCGGCATTTTTCGGAGTTTGCTGAAAGCAAAAGCGGCCGATTTGAAAAAAATCGCAGAACAAATGTTTTCGGGCTCGTCAAGGACAGGCGCATCACGAAGTATAAAATATGTGGTAATCACAAAATTATGTAGGTGAAGGCCCAGGGACTAAATATATAAGTAAGTTTTTTATGCTGAGGTAATCGATTTTATTATCGATCAAATTCTCTCTAATTAATACTCTAATTTTGTTAACGAAAAAAAAAAGTTTCATCAATATTAATTCATTGGAAAAAAAAAGAACTGGAATGTGAATTTTGAGGGCATATATTTTCCAACCAGTCGCAGAAACTCAGACGTGTATTTTTGCGATTGAAAATGGATAGCCCGATACTAGGTAGCGTTAGTACCGTATTTCCCAGTAAATACTATAAGTTAATGCTTAGGGCGGCAATTTTTCGATGGCGGTATATAACATTTAATATATATATATATATATATATATATATATATATATATATATATATATATATATATATATATATATATATATATATATATATATATATATATATATATATATATATATAAATATATATATATATATATATATATATATATATATATATATATATATATATATATATATATATATATATATATATATATATATATATATATATATATATATATATATATGTATATATATATATATATATATATATATATATATATATATATATATATATATATATATATATATATATATATATATATATATATATATATATATATATATATATATATATATATATATATATATATAGGGTGAGTTTTTTAAAAAATGCCGGGCTTTTATTTCGAGAACCATGCTAGATGGGACAAAATAACCCAAGGTGATATTTGTTAAGCGTCGAGGGGGACGTCCAATGGTAATATTGAATGACCTTGAAACTCATAAGTATTAGAGATGTATGCCATATGCCGAAATAGGCATTTTTTAAATTAGAACCTATACATTTAAAATTTTTTTTTAATTAAGTAAATCAAACTACACACTTTTTGCTTACAATTTTTTTTTGTAAAGTGTACGATTTTGTAGATATGATGAAAATTGATTTGCACAGAAAAAAAATAAAATTTCGATAAATAAAAAAAAAACAATGAAAATCATTCATTAATTTAAACATTATTGCATCGTGGTCTACTGCGTGAAATTGATTTTCGTTTTTTTTTTTTGATTTATTGAAATTTTATTTTTTTACTGAAGAACTTAGCGAAGACACGTTTGCTTTAGTGCAAATCAATTTTAATCATATCTACAAAATCGTACACTTTACAAAAAAAATTTGTAAGCAAAAAGTGTGTTTGATTTACTTAATTAAAAAAAAACCTTAAATGTATAGGTTCTAATTTAAAAAAAACCTATTTTGGCATATATCCCCAATACTTATGAGTTATACTCCATCGTACTCCATAATACTCCATCGTACGCATGGAGGGATCAGTTTTTATTAATTTGTTAATTTTTTTCTATTTTTTGATCCACGGGTGTGACAACCCCGCGCACTCCAGTCCCTGTTATTGGCACATGAGTTAACGTGAGATATCACATACCACTGGCAATTGCAGTGAGATATCACTAGCCAAGGTGATATCTTAGGGGTGCTGGCGGATGAACTGTATTCAGTCAACGGTAGCACTCTCAATCTTAGCTAATGAATATTCCTTGATGCTGGAACGCTGTAGCTTGCTCGAAGAAACGAGCTTTCATATAACTATATATCTGAGCTTTAATCATTGAAAAATATACTGCGTCCCATAATCAAGGATTATGCCATTAGCTGGACTATTGGCAAACCAATTTTAGTTTTGTTCCTGCAAATTTTTAAAACAAATTTGCTTTTTATCTCTTATTTTATTTTTATTTTCCCTATCCTATCACGAAGTATTGGCCTATGTCATATTTTATATGTGATAGGATTTATAGTTTAGTTGTCCATTATTTAACAAAAAATATTAAAAAAACAAAAAAAACAGATTTGCGTCCATTAACATCCTTAGAACGCATGTTGTTGTGGGACCTTGGTCTTAAAAGGTTTTTATGTGTTGTTGTGACACATATTGTAATGCCTACTACACATCACATTTTATTAAAAAAAAAAAAAAAAAAATTAAAATCGTTGGAGCATAAACATAACACTTTTACAGTTCCCCAACAACAGGAACAGAGTTACGCAAAAATATTCTTTGACTATAATATTTCGTCAACAGCTTCATAGATATGATGTAATATGTTGCATGTTATAATAATGCCGCATTTAAGTGTCATAACATCAATAATACGATTCATATCATTTTAGCATTATTTTAAATCGGTTTGATAAGCATTAAAAGAAAATTGGGTCTTTCGAACAACCGGTGTTACAATTTTGGATTGTTCTATTCACGAATATGTACATATATAATTTTTGAAAAACTTACAATGTTCAAAAATCAAAAAAACATTACATAGAAAACTTAAAATATATGGAAAACCGCAAAAAGAGCGCATACAAATATTTCGAAATAAGAAACTAGTTCTAACAATGATGAATTAAGAAAAATAAAAACTATGTAGAAATAGCAAACTGGAAAATGTTTGAAATTGAAGTTAAAAGTAAAAATAATTAGCACACTTCGAGCATTAGAAAACAAAACCAGAAATAAAAACAAAGTAATAGTACAGAAAAAACAGAAAAGAAATAGTTAAAAAAATTTTAAATTGTAAAAATTGCAAATTTAAAAAAGTTGGCCGAGAAAAGAGAATTAAAAAGAAGAAACGTCGCTGATTTGAAGGTATTTTACAAGTACATTATGGATAAACGGGCTCCCACAACCATCAAATCGATTTCCCTGAATATTCTAAATTGACGCGTTATATCAAAGCACAATAGCTTCTCATCCTTTTACGGTTCGAGTGACTAAATATGGAACTGTCAATTTCAATGAGAATTTTTTAACAGTTCTGTATCTATAGAATGCTTTACCAACGTGTGGTGTTCTTGCTAATTATAATTGATTTTAAGTCATTTTTTTAGTTTCTTATAATTTTTGTATTGTTGTATATTTTTTTTGTGTGATTTATAAAATAAAAATAGTACATTATTTAATTAGGAGCTAAAGTGATACTTTTTGTGTTGAGTCTATAGTTTGACGGCCGATCGCAGGGAGGCCGACAATTATAGACGAAACACAAAAAGTCACTTTAGCTCCGAATTAAATACACTATTTTTTCGGCAAACGTTTAAATTTTTTATAAATTTGAAATTAATACATCAAACTTTTTATAAATATGAATTTGTATCGTCATAATTACTTCCAAAAAAGAGAAAAAAACATTCAAATTTGTATGAATAAAATTTTTTTATCAAAGCAGCTTTTTCAAAATTTCATAATATGAGAATCAACTTATTTTTTGTTGTCATGGTTATACAATATGTTTAAAAAAATAACAAACTAACAAATAACAAATGCTACTTTACAGCCTCCGTAATATAAAATAAAAATGGCGTTACTTTTGCTGTCGCTAGACGTTACTTTTGCTGTCAGGCTAAAAAGTAAGACTTTAGCTAACTCCCTAGCGGCAGTAAAGTTAAACTTTACAGCCGTTTGCCGAAAAAATTATTTATTGCAAAATTAGAGAATAGAAAAGTTTCGAACTCAACAAATTTTAAAATATTTCGAACATCGAGTAATTGGAAAAATACAAAAACTTCAGAAAAACTAAAATAAAAAAATAGAAAACTGGCAGATTAAAGAATTAGGTAGATTAGAAAATTGAGAAATAGAAAATAATAAATTGGAAAAAATCATGAAATGGAAATTGGAAAAATCTGAGGTTTTTGGTTTTAGTTGCATAATTTTGCAAATTGCTCTATTTCTGCCAATCTAGTTTTTTGTTTAATTTTTCACTTTCTAAATTTTCTGTTATTTAAATTCCACCGTCTGAGTTCTCACATTCGCTAGCTACTTTTTATTTTTAAATAACTTTTTTGTAATTTATATATGTTTTAATCTGGCATCTTTTCAAATTAGTAAATTTGCAATTTTTAATTTTCTAGCATTTTTAATTTTAAGTATTTTTATTTTTGCTACGGATGCTTCATACAGGAGCGCCAGCTGTTTAAAACCGCACCAGTATTATACTATGGCAGTTCAATCCTTAATTCACATGAAAACTCAATTTAATCGATTACTATTTAAATGAGCAATCAGCCCATTGAGTGCTTTTTCGATTTGAATTACGGTTAACGAAAAAACATTGCAACATTGATTTGAAATTATCAAAAGATTTGTTTCTTCAATTTTCTATGTTTTTATATTTTATATTTTTTGATTTTCAAATTTTTAGTTTTGTGATTTCAATGTAACAGGGTTTTCGTTTAAAATTTAAATTATTTCATGTAATTTATTAAAAAAATATATTGCGACGCTGATGCTTACCACATCTATGGATACAAAAAGTTCTGAATATATAGTGAGCTAATACAAAACCAAATATTTCAATTAATGGCAAACCAATGTTAAAAATTTCGGGTACAAAAACATTCAAGAAAGCTGTTCCAATAGACAAACTATTCCAATAGACATAAATTCTGTAGGAATAGAAAAATTAAAAAAAATTTTACCAGAAGTGACAAACAGGAAGTTGGAATGCATAACTGTTACAAATCATGATCTTAGCATATGCATTGAGTTTAATCAAAATCAATTATCAGGCATTGATGTTATTGAAGAAGTTGTTATTGAACTTTAAATAAACAGGTGCTCGAGAGGCGTTAACCAGTTATCCCAATACTGTCCAAAAACAAATCAGTTCTTTGTTATTTAAGTCTCCACCTTTTCTCAAATTGTCATCAAAATTGATTAATGAACGAAGTCTATATGTTCCCAACGAACTTTATAAATAAAGTGAGAAAAGTCAGCAGTTGTATGGAAGACCCTTCATCATTTTGATCAATGTGTCCCAAAAGATGATAATTATCTTCTCACACTAATTTAAATCTTTTTCATAAGTTTCAGCATGATGAGTTCATTATTGTAGACTGTAGTGTGCATAAACACTGAAAAAATTCAAAAAATGTTTGCCGGAAGTGAAAAACCGTAAGATGGGATGCAGAACTATTGTGAATAGGTGCTTATGGACCAAGTTTCATTCAATTCGATTATCAGGTATAGATGTTATTGAGGTTCCATAAAAACAAGCGCTCGGGTAACCCCCCACCACTTTGTTGAATATCGCTCAAAAAAGAATCTGTTCCTTGCAATACATATTTGAATCTTTTTTTGAAGTGTCATTAAAATTCATTCACGAACGAATATTGTATGCTCCCAACAAACAATAAAAACAGTGATAAAACCACCTGTTGTATGGTGGACCCCCAACCCTTTGTCCAATGTACCCCAAAATCTAATGAAATCTTTCTTATATGCACGCAGACCCCACGCAAACAACCTGCCCACCCACTCACCCACAGACATACACCTTTTTTTATTGGCTGCTAAGATAGAGGATGGTCTAAAACAAAAGCTAAAACAAAATTTGGGGAATGTAAGATTTTTTTTTTCTGTAGATTGCATTTTTTTTTACATAAAGTTAGGCATGTTTAGTGTTAATTATAATACATTATAAATTAACGTCTCTGAATATTCGAAGATACCATACCAACTAGGTAGGGATTAGGATTTATTTTGAATAAATGAAGTTTCCTTAAGAAATTTATGAACACTAACTTTAAAGTTTTGAGGATTAAAGCTATCGGGGAGAACCTATGAAGGTAAGGCATTCCAAAGATGAGAGACTATGTTGAAAAAATCACGCTGATAAGCAACAGTTGTGCACCTTTTTATTTGAACCGTAAAATAATGGACTGTAGTAGTAGCTCTGGTGAAACGCGAGAAGTTTGCTAATTCAGGTAAGATTGATTTAATCTCTGTAGAAGTTCGTTCATCCATAATGTATTTCTAGATGTATTTGTCAGATTAGCAACATTACGTCTGCAAGGAATCAAGCTCATTAGAAAGAGTCGAGTTGCCAATCAGTTTAACAGCTCGGCGCTGAACAGGATCACTACTATTACTAACTTCAAACTACTAAAATATGTTCCACCCCATATGTGAGAAAAGCTTTTCATGCAGGGACGTATAAAAGATTTTTATATTAAAAGAAGCTGTTCGCTATTGAAAAATTTACGACATCGCCCCAAAAACCTAGTTTTTGAACAGCGTTCTTAGCTAGGTTAAAAATATGAGAAATCCACTTCATATTATTTTCAACTTCTACTCCTAGAAGTCTAACAGATTCTTTCTCTACACGGTTTTTAGAGCCGAACTTTAATTGAAACGGATTAAGTGTTGATATTCTAGAAAAATAACAATTAATTCAGTAAATTATTTGTGATATGACATCACCCCGATGGAAAATCTCCCATCAAGAATAATATAAGAACTGAATCTAAAAAACTATGGTGCAAATTATGAAACTTTTTGCAATCCATACAATTTTAGAGCGATCTAGTTTCGAACCAATGAGAAAATTTTAAACTTTAAAAAAGTTTATCATTCTCATCAGGGCTAGCCGACTAGATAAACTCTACCAAAAAATGTCAACGCTAATGAATATAAACCAAAAATTAGGTTACAACTCTAGCAAAGTGTAAAAACAAAAAATTTACATAAACATATATTTAATAAATTCAGGTTTAGTCAATTCATTTCTCTGGTGATCACTGTTTTGTTATACTCTAGACATTCTAGTATTGAATAACAAACTTGTATCGGTGAGAAGAAGATGACTAGTCTTCACTTGTGTCTATTGACACATGATCAACAATTAATTCAGTAAATAATTTGTGATATGACATCACCCCGATGGAAAATCTCCCATCAAGAATAATATAAGAACTGAATCTAAAAAATTATGGTGCAAATTATGAAACTTTTTGCAATCCATACAATTTTAGAGCGATCTAGTTTCGAACCAATGAGAAAATTTTAAACTTTAAAAAAGTTTATCATTCTCATCAGGGCTAGCCGACTAGATAAACTCTACCAAAAAATGTCAACGCTAATGAATATAAACCAAAAATTAGGTTACAACTCTAGCGATTAATTTCAATGGCTCAATTAATTTCTCTGGTGATCATTGTTTTGTTGATCACCAGAGAAATGAATTGACTAAACCTGAATTTATTAAATGTATGTTAATGTAAATTTTTTGTTTTTACACTTCGCTAGAGTTGTAACCTAATTTTTGGTTTATATTCATTAGCGTTGACATTTTTTGGTAGAGTTTATCTAGTCGGCTAGCCCTGATGAGGATGATAAACTTTTTTAAAGTTTAAAATTTTCTCATTGGTTCGAAACTAGATCGCTCTAAAATTGTATGGATTGCAAAAAGTTTCATAATTTGCACCATAATTTTTTAGATTCAGTTCTTATAAAAATAACAAACCTGTGTTTTACTCGAATTGAATTCAACACTATTAACAACCCCCAATTCAAAATAGTTTTAAGGTCATTGTTTAATGAATCTATCATATTTAATCTAGTTACTAAGCGCTCACGGTGAATATAATTTAGGGTTTTCATGAGACGCATGAAGCGAAACTATTGATTATTTTATTAATTGAAAATTGTGGCGAAGTAAAAAATATTAATCGTAAAATGTTTCACTTGTGATGACAATAATTACGTGGAATTTGTAAATTGCTTGGTATAACCTGAAAACTCTATATATGTTGCTACCGTCTTTGACTACACAGGGAAGTCGTCATCTTCAAATAAAATTAAAGCGAAAGAAAGTGTTAAAAAGATTCAACTGTAACATAAATAAAAAACGATTATACGATATATGGACGAAAATGATTAACTGAAGTGTTTGTACAATTACATGATATCTGCAGACACTTTTAAATTTAAATGTGATTTTTAAAACGGTAAGGTGATAAATTGTAAGGATATGTGTGAAAACATATAAGTAAATAAAAGTACCAATGTCTTTAAATTTTAATATTGTGTATGATATTATTATTAAAATAATTTTGTCAAAAGCAGAAAGGTTTACTAGCCAGCAGTGCAAAAAACACAAGAACTGCAAACTCAATTAGTTCAAAAAAGTTTAATATCTTTCATATCTTCCATATGATATTTGAATTATGAAAAAAATAAATTGACAAAAAAATTGTCATTGATAAAAATATTTTAGCATTAGTTGTGTCGTTTAAGTATTGTTACAATTCTAATCACAGTATTTACATTATTTTTTGTTTCAATTAAGACTACTACAAACAAAAAATGAGTAGCATATTATACAAGTTTAGATAAAACTGTTATTTTGCAATTTTATTTCCAATTTGCTTCAAACCCACAGAGCACTACACCAATAAATCTATATTAGCTCAAACTAATTTCAGTCATTAATTTTTTAATATACCGTGTGCGAATGCCGTCTAAATCCGAAACTAATCCTTCTATGAGAGTGATTATCATCCCCATCATTTACTGAAGTAATCGTAAATGTAGGGAGTCTGATATGATGATTGAAAAAGTTATGATAGTTTTGTTGGTTATCATCAGCTATCATATTTGCCGGTGGTTCAAGGTACAATGAGTTTGTACTTGTTCTTCTTGGATAGAGGTTTGAAAATAAATCACTGATGTGATGTTGAGTTTGTGTATTATTTTTACTTGAATCCATTTGTGTTGATCCATATACTTATCACTTATGTTGATCCTAACATATGTTAAATTTAATAAAATTCTTTTTTTTTATCGAAATAAACACTTAATCATATCACAACAAAGACCATAATAATAATAACAAACAAAATGTATGGAAATTCACCTGATGATCATTGAGCGATGCTCGAAACCTTGCTTTAAACATAATATTTATTTATTTTTGTTTTGTTCACTTTTTCAATTAATATTAAACTTATTTTGTGGTAACATATATCATTAAAATATATCAATAACTTTAATAGTCGGAATTATTTTTATTTTTTTATTGAATTGCAAATTGATAAATATTTTAAAAATTGATTCAAATCACTTAAGACTAATTTTTCTTGTTCATAATAATATCGAACACAACCATGATAAAACTAAGCTAAAACCATGTATCACATATTATTTTTATAAAAAAATATTAGAAATAAAAGAAAATAAAACAATTATATTAAATAATTGAAAAACAAAAATACCCGCGGTATTCATGAAAGATTGTAAACTTAAATTATTTTGAAAATTAATATTTATTATTTGTTCCCCGTTTTTTTGTTACGCGGGTTTAATTGTTTTATAATAGTCAAACAAGAAAGATATGTTTATCATATAAAATTCATTAACACAACTATATTATATTTATGTAGTTAAGATATAATTACAAGTATGTACGAATAATTTATTCTCAACTCTCAATAAAAAATAGATTATTTTTTTTATTTCTTAACTGATAACTACAAAAAACAAAAAAAATTAACACATAGAATTTAATTATTTATTAATTTTTTTTGTTTTACTTTTATAACTTTTAGATGTTTAGCAGTTCTTTTTCCGCTAGCGAAATTATTTTTTTAGTCCAATATTTGCATTGATATGATAACAACTTTTGTTTAACTAAATAAGTTATATTTTATTGTAAAATTTAATTCGTAATTGAAATTGCAATTAAAAAAGTATTAATAAAAATTAAATGCATTATCAGGAATCAGTAGCGTCTGGTAAACTAATTGCGGTGCCGTATTTATACTAAACCAATGTGATATTCGAGTTCACGTGGATTTAGATGATTATATAATTTTCAAAAACGTAGAAAAACCGCCAAACTCTGACTGTTGGTTGTAAGTGGAAAAATAAGTCGAAGCCGTCAGGAAAGTTTGTGAACATAACCACTTTTCGGCAAATGCATATTGAACCCGTGCATAAGAAAAATGCATTTTTTAAAAGTGCATTCAGTGCTCTGATTAAAAAAAATTCATAACTTGGTTATGATCACAGAAACAGAACCATTTTTGTTATTCGGGGTTTTTGGGGTCGCTGAACACGAATATGATGTCGGCGATGACCTTCGGAGTACCTAGGGGCCAGGGCGGGTTATATGCACCTCATCTCCTGGAACTTTCCATAAATTTTCAGCTCGAAATTGATCGAAACTCGTTACTCGGGGGTTTTTGGGGCCGCTGATGATGATTTGATGTCTGCCGTACGTCTTGGAAAATATCTTATTACTCCATGCCATCACAGGATGCGATACGATATCAGCAACTGTCGGTCAAGGAAAAGTCAAATTTATTAAAACATTCCAGAAATACCCAGATCTTGTCTTGCATGCAAAGAAATTTAATGAAATTGGTTTGTCTCCGAAGAGTTGGTTGAACATGGTTCATTTGCCGAAAAGTGGCTATGTTCACAAACTTGCCTGACGGCTTCCTGAATCGAATGCACAAAACCGCATCTCGATCCATCTTACTCTGTCAATTTGCTTAGTTTAGTGTTTTATTTTCTCGTCTATATTGAAAGATAAAATATTAACAATAGTGAGTTGTTTAAGTAAAAAATATTGACAACAGTGAAGCATTGGATAACCTACCACTTTTTAAAAAATTGCTAACTGTCTGTATAGGTTTCACTTGCTCAAGAGAATCAGGAATGCCCAACTCTCGTATGCTGGCCTGCACATTACCACTTAAATTACCGCTTAATCCTAGCAGAAATTTACTAGCAGTGTTGTTAAAAGACTGAAACCAAAAAAAATAGTTTTAAACCAAAGTAACTTATGATGACCAGCAAAAATCTAACTTATTGTTAATGTAAGTAGTTCTACTAGTTGGTAATGTTGCAACGCAATCATTTGCAAAGTTATAATCATGATCTTCCTCCCTAGGAGTAGGTGTACAAAACTTGGGGAGATGTATGAAAGCTGCCTCAGTGACAGAAAGACATCCTTAGCTAACGATTTTAAAAGATGATAGTGCAGAGAAAACGGCAGATGGTTACTGGTTATAGAAAATGCTGGATTAGTGAAAAATGTAGGTTTCCTTAGTATCACTGCAACGGCGAAGTATGAGAATAGACTGCTAGATAAAGGGCCAGAATCACTTTTCCCCAACTATCATAAATAGATTCGGGCTTGGACCATGTTCACACAACCAACGGTTCACTACACAAAATCTAGGGTTTACGCTTATCCAGAAGGCATGGACTCAGAGACAGGATTAAAGGCCTTACAAAAAATGGCGCTATGGTTGCATTGGTCGCTTATGCAAACTCAACTAGACTTGAATTTATATTAGGAAATTTTTTATTATTTTGACCTCGCAGCTTTTCTAGACAAGGACCTGTTAGCCAAGCAACTCTTTACCATCATTGTGATCATTCATCTTATGCTAGAAGCCGATCAAATATAATAGAATAAGTATTTGGTAGTAAGTCCAATAGTCTTTAAGTTCCTTTCCTCGAGTTACATAAAGTTTTGATGTTTCTTGAATAGTAAATAACTAATGCTCGGCTGCTTGAACATTTACTAAATAAGACTTAGCTAAATCGTCAATAAGAAATATCTCTCAAAGATAAGAAATATCTCTCTCCTTTTTCACGCCATTTTTTAACAAAAACAAACAAACATATAAGAAAGCTTAATTGAATCTATAAGCCTTATTTAAAGGTTCAATCGCGATTGAAATACACAAAACTAGTTAAATGGAGAATTAAAAAAGTTATTGGAGATTTAAATGTTCAAGCAACCGGGAATAAGGCTTATTGTCAATTTTAACAGTCAACTTCGGTACACACAAAAAAATTCCTTTGTAAAAATAACCACATTCCTTTGTTAATTTTGGGTTTATTACTCACCATGTTTTAAACGATTTCTCAAACATAATTAATCTAACCATGCTTAATATTTAATTTTTTTTAAACGTTTTTAACTATTTTTGTGATCGACTGACCACTAATGGATAGTATGGATATAATTTTTGGTAGTTGTTTAAAGTTGTATACCTGGTAGAAAAACTACTTTCAGGGTTAAAAAACACATTTATTCGTGGTAGAAAAACTACTTCCAGTGTTAAAAGATTCCTTTTTTACGTGGTGTAAAAACAACTTTCAGTGTTAAGGAAACACTTTAATGGCAGAGAAAACAGCTGGATTAGATACTTGCTTTTATATTCACCAACATGCTTCTATATTAAAATATTGGTTAAATAAAACAGTTTTAATTTCTTATTAAATAATTTTTATTTTATGTTTTATTTTTTAATTTCTGTAGTTCGTGAATAACACAAAGAACCTTACTTGGAGGTTTTTCATGTGAGTAAACGTTATAAACATAATTTTCTAAAAATTGCCATGTTGGCTTGCAAGCTGTTGGGTATTTCAAATTAAAAACAAAGAAAAGCTTGAAATATATATCTAAGCCGCATACGAAAGTTTTAAATTTATATAAAATATCAAAATAATAAATAAAATATTCAGACTTTGCTTTGACATAAAACATAATCGGCTGCAATTTTTCACCGATTTTTTTAAGGTTAGCAGCATATTCATCCAAAACTATTTTCCAATCTAAAACTATCTCTAATATTATGATAAAAGAATCTTGTCCTTCTTTTTTCGTGA
>OY856186.1:189158045-189261102 GCA_963693315.1 Diogma glabrata | reverse complement strand
GTTCTAATCAAACGTTGTTTGCCTTTGGGCTCTATCGCTCGAATAACACGCCTGAGAACATCAATTTGTTTCATGATCTATCTGAAAAAATAGACAGACTAGTTGAGTATCCTAATGCTAAATTTATTGTTCTTGGTGACTTTAATGTCTGCAATAAATAATCGCTCAGCCGCAGGTCCAAAACTGATGAAATAGGCAAACAGGCTGAACTATTTGCTCTTTACCATAATTACACACAAATTATATATCATCCTACCAGAGTGTCTAACATTCCTGGACAAAGTTGTAACTTACTTGATTTGTTTTTGACCACTGGTTCTTACTTGGAACACTTTGTCAGAGCTTTTATGTGGTTCAGATCATAATGTGAACATTACACAGTTAAATATTCAAATTCCAACCAAATTTAAATCTAATCTCCGTCTAGTTTGGGACTTTAAAGCTGCGGATTGGCAGATGATAATAATTCAAGCATGTTTAAAATTTCATCAGCCATAAATTTTAACTTTTACTAACTATTATTCATATACATACACAGTCAGTCATGAATTTCAATCACGTTAATTGTCATTCAAAACTGACTGTATATGGGCCCCTTTATAGAGAGTATTTCAAATGGTTTCCCTAGAAACGTAATTTTCTTACCGTGCAAGACCCAAACATAGCTGAGTTAAATTTTTCGGAGACTATTCTTGACTTTTGAGGGTATGCGTAGATTTATTTTAAATAAATTGATCGTTCCAAAGGCTGATCTATGGTTCTTGATTAAATGCATAAAAGCAATCATAATATAAAAAAAAACCCTTTCGTGGGTTTAACCAAAAACAATACTGATGAAAACCTAAGTCAGTACCAAAAAGAAAGAAACTAATGTTGCAAACTAATAGATGAAGAAAAACATCTTTTTAATATAGGAAAAAGCTACTCAATTTGCAGAATATTCAACTGGTTTGGGCTGATCTCGATGTTTTTTTATAAATATCGTCACCAGCAGTGCTCGGATGAAATCAGATCCACCATGCCTCAAACATATTCTTTTCCCCGTTTTACTCGTCAATCGGTTTGTGCAAATAGTCAAACTGTCGAGATTACTCACTGTTATGGTAACAAAATGCATAGGGACTTCTTTATGCGTACATCGTGCAAATGGAATGCTTCGCCTGAATCAATTGTCTCGAGTGCCTTCAATCCACAAACATTTAAAAAAAGCGTCCACCATCACCTTAGAACGCATGTTGTTGAGGGGACCTAGGTCTTAAAAAGTATATTTGTGAGTTGTTGTGACACATTTTGTAATTCCTACTACACAACACTTTTCATTAATAAAAAAAAAGACCGCAAAGGCTGCCCAAAGTAGCTTTTGTAAATCTTCATTACCTCCTCTGGTTTATAAAGATATACCTGTTATTGACTGACAAGAGAAAGCTAATTTGCTTGGACATTATTTCTGTATAGTTCCCACATTAGAAAACCCAATTTTCTACCTCTTCCGATTACTAATGTTTCCAACAAAATGAGGCGGATAATTTTTCGTAAAAATATTCGAAAAATGCTTTACAAATTAACACCAACAAGGCATCTGGAGCAGATCGTATTCCTTCTATTATTCTTATGGCATTTGCTGAATGAAGTACATAAATTATATATGCCCTTAACGATTTGTAGATCAAGTTTGATAGCTTCCCAAAATACTGATCTTAAAACAATTAAATGAATTAGGGTATTGCTAACAGTGTTGAATTCAATACAAGCAAAAACCAAACCATCTTTCTAGAATAACTCCACCTAATCCTTTTTTAGTAACGTTTTGCACTACTGATCTTTTGGAGAAAGTGTATATGTCAGACTTCTAGGAGTTGAGGTTAAATAATATGTAGTGGAATACTCATATTTTCTGGCTAGGAACGCGGTTCAAAAATTGGATTTTTTATGTGGATGTCGTAAGTTTTTTAACAGCGATCAGCTTCTTTTAGTTTATAAGTAATTTATATGTCCCTGCATAGAGTACTGTTCTCACATATAGTGTGATGCATACTTGAGTAGTCTAAATTGCCTTGATTCTGTACAACGATGTGCTAACTCATTGGCAGATTTTCTAAAAATACATTATGGATGAACGAACTTCTGAGATCAAGTCGATTTTACCTCGTCGAACCAGCCAATCTCACCCGTCACACCAGGACAACCGAAGTGGCCCATACTTTTACGGTTTGATTGACAAGATGTAGAACTGTCGCTTTCCAGCGTGATTTTTTGTATCAATCCTGATCTTTTTGTATCATTCGAGACCATGCAATAAAAACAGTTATGCGTGATATTTCCGTTTATAAGCCCGCAGTTTATAAGCCCGCATACCAAGATATTTTGCCGTGATGCCAGATATTTTTAGATTTTTTTTTCCGAGATCAAATTCCATGATAACAGAGAAATCGTACAACCTATTACTCCCTTTAAATAGGTATATCAGACCTTTCCGGCTAAAAAAGGTTGGTAGACTGGATTTTTTCTGAATGTTTATAAAATTACAATTATAATACATAATTATTTAAACATACATTTGACGAATAAAATCCACCAAGTTTATCTTATTTGTCTAAGTGTAAAGTATTATTTTATTTTATTTTAAATCTGAGATTACAGGCTTTCAGGATTGCCACTTCTGGACTATATATGGTTGGATATTTTTTCAGAGAAAAACTCCATATTTCTCGTTTACGTGTTTCGATTCAGATTTGAGCCTATAGCCTATAACCATCGGTGCCGTGATTCGAATAATTTGGCAAGCACTTATACTTTTGCGAAGGATACGGTCCATAATATAGTCACATTGATGCATGATATAAATTAATCAATGGTCACCAAAACTTCTTACTTTTTAGGTTCGCTCCATATCTACACAACATAATAATACACCCCTGTTTGTAACTGTTAAACCCATAAACTAAAACTTAATTAAAAATATATTTCAAGTACATATTTATTTTATCCGTAAATTATTAGTCGGAATTATCAAAATAAATATAGAAAAATTTCTGAGAAAATGGTTACAAATAAAAATTATGAATAAACGAATATATATGTGCATCTTAAATAAATTATTTACACCATTAGCAATAATTAGTTAGATAACTGCATACGTTATCATAGTGGCACAGATAGACTCAATTGATCCATAGCGATATCTGGATTATATTTATTACTAAGCCTTATAGTTATCAACCACCCATTACCCCGTTTATGAACAAAGTCGGTTCTGTAGTTCAGATCTCAGACACATCCATTGCACTTGACTGGAATTCAATTTATCAACCTTTAGATAAGAATATTCGAGTCAGTTTTTAATTATTACAAATTATAACAAATTTTAAATAACTTAAATAACTATATAAGTTATATAACTAAAATAACAATTTTGTTGATGAAATGTGAAAATTTTATTCAATGTTGACACTTATATCAATGATGCTAACATTGACATAAAATTTAAATCGATAGCTCAAATTTTCCCAGGTAATGGTATAATTGGTATAAAATAATACACGTGATAAAATATATCAAACACGGAATTACATTCAAAACGAATTAAAAGTTACTTTGATCATGACTTTGAAAATTGAAAAGCACGAACAAATATATTGTTTTAATATTTATCGCTTTTTATATTAAGTAATTTTATTGGCATTTTTTGCTATGTATAAAACTAATTGTATGCATGAACGTACTCATGTTGTAACTTATATGAGTAAAATTTATTTGTCGATATCAATAAATTAGTATTGAGTTATTATTGAATATAGGTACTTGAACAAGGAACAATGATACTAATAACCCACATTTCTAAAATTTAACTCATTTGAGTGGGCTATATATATTCTGTGCGTGTTTTAGACTGCACTAATTCGACGAAAATACTAAAAGCAGAAACATATACAAACAGATTTCTATTTTTCTTAAAAATTTCCGTTTTATAGTTAATGTTAACAACAACTAGCAACCAGAACATGCTCTCAGCTTATGATTATTTATTTTTATCTTCAATTCAAAATGTACTTTTTTAACCTTTTGAATTTACAGAAGTCCACTACTAGAACTAGTGCTGGTTACGTCGTAGTTAGGATTTTCGTTTGAAACGTACGTAGTTTGAGCATCGTTAAGGGAACGAAGGTATAAGAATTGTCACCTAATACAAGGAGCGGTCGTAGTAGATCGATTTCTCTGAAAACCGCAATAGAAAGAGGGCCTCAAATCAACATCAAAGTTAGTAAAGGTACTAGCGGGCGAAGCATAGCTTTGGGTTCAGATACCCATGCGAGATAATAAAATAATAAGAATATAGACATTTCTATATAGACAAAGCAGCCGAAGAGCTCAAAGATCCACTGAGGGCCAGATATAGTGGCACAAGTACAAGATTGTAATTATAAGAACATTCTTGATAGAGTAGATGTCGAAGCAATCGAAAAATAAATATACCATCTTGTAGAACTGAAAATCAGAAGCGTAATACAGAATCAAAAAATGCCACAAAAACGAATTAATTTTTTTGACCAAAGTTTAAATTTTTTAAAAAGATGAAATTAATACATCAAATTTTTACAAGACCCAGGGAAATCGCCCCGTTTCGGGATTTACCGAGAAGTTGAATCGAGGAAAGTGGCAGATAAAAAAGTTGTCGGACTCGTCAATTACAGGCGCCTCACGAAGTATAAAATATTTGGCAATCATCAAATGGAAGGGGCGAGGGCCTGGTGACTTATTGTAGAATGTGTTTTCTAATAGCCCGTTAACTGGATCAAAGTAAGTTTTGCAAAAATAATCATACAAACGCAAGTCTTTATGGGAAGCCAGAGACGCCTAAGATAGTGACGGACTAACAAAATCGAAGACGGACTAGACATTTCAAACTGATTGTGTTTGTCCCACCCCAAACGTGTGAACAGATATATAAATCATGAGACCCTTTTACTATGGAAAAACTCGCTCCTAGTATCTCAACTTTTGAAAAAAGTTTTTAAAAAGGTTGAAAATATGAAGTTTAAATTTTGAAAGCACCAAATCGCATGACTTTGTTGTGGCTTCATCTACATGTACCTTTGACCTACCAATAAGCCTTACACGTTGCCTCACTTACTGCTGGACAATTATGTTAAGAAAATTATTAAAATAAGTAACTCAAGTACATATTTAAAATATGTATGTTTAAGTTTTACTTGTAGCTCCCTCTCTTCGTTTTTAACAGCAGTCAGTATGGTTTGAGCTAGCTTCAAGGTTGATGACATGATGCGATGTTAAAACGTTTACGTTGATAAAATTTTTGAATGCCTTGGTTTGGAACATGGAACATTATTTTTAGCACATACAAGTGAGAACTGCAAAGAAATATCCTATAAAAGATCGCACATCTAACGGAACCCACTTTTCTATACATTGTTCAGAATGTTTTTTTTTCAATCTGGTCGTCAATTTGATTTTAAAGGTGGAATTAATTAAATAAATTAATTAATGCTTAAAATATTGATTTAATTGATTAATAAAAAAAATATGATAATGCAAACTCAGTCATTCTTTAGCCATTATAATTCGTATTCAAACGGAGACTGCTGGGTTCCACCACATTTTCATACGTAACAAATTCTCTTTAAATAGTTAATGATTATTTTACTACAATGTGCAGAGTGACTAGCCAAATCTTGTTTTCCGGTCATTCGCTTTCCTATTTCTGACAGAGCGATCATATCCATTCTATACCTCAGATGATATCCATTCTATGCGTTAGGTTATAAGCCCTTAAGCAGAAGGCTGAGCATGTCCCACATTCTGGATCGATACTATGGTTCTTTTTAACGATCAGGTACAATTTTGGTTTGTTTTTTGAATTTTATATTCTTTTTCTTATTACTAATTTTAACGAGTATTTTTTGTTCGGAGAGGGGAGTTAACCACAATTACAACCTATTCGGGATTTCACCTTTAATGCTAAGGTTGTAATACATTTCAGATACCGGAACTGACCAACGTGGAAGTATATTAACCACTTAGTGACAAGCATCAGATCCGGCAGGGAGTTGTTGAACGAACATAGGAACAAACAAACAGTTCATGTTTTAGCTAAAAACTTACCCCTCTGACCTTCACCTCCTTTGTATTTTATATGATATCTACCTAAAATACCGTGCAATATAATTGATTTTACCCATCTTATTTCCGAACTGCTATCGAACGAGTTACTTATATCAACTCAACTTAACACTGGTTCATTTCACAAAGGGCATTGCATGATTAACAATTTTGCATCTTTTTACAAACTTAATTAGATTTAAAAAAAAAATAATATAATTTATATCAAAAATGTAAGTATGTTTCTTAAAGTAGAAGAATGAAAATTAAATAAAAAAATGTTTCTTATTTTATTCCTCATTTATTAAGATTCCTTCCAATAAGAAGACACATTTAGCCCAATAAATTATATTATTTTAACTTACTTTAATTTCATTCAAAAACTTTACTTCACATGACACTTTCCACGAAATAACACTACCATAAACTGGGATTGGTTTCGAATTATTCTTATTGTTAAGTAAAGATGATGTTTCCAATATATGAGCAGCAAAAAAATTATTCTTAAATAAATTTGATTTTTTTATTCCAAACGGTTTCTTAATCATTTTTTTGTATTTTTCACATGTTTCACATGTTTAAATCGAAAAGCTACTGGATAAGGCGAAAGAAGAAACAAAGCCAATGTAACTTTATTCTAAATGACAATGCAGTAAAAGTGCATGTAAACTAAAGACAAGTAGGTGTTTTCCGTCTGTCAATCATCTCTTATAATATTTACATTAAAATCATAGGAGAGATAAGAACGTCAGTACAATGTAGTTATCTAAATCTTTAGGAAAATTATTTTACTTTTTATTTCTTTTAATTTATAAAAGTTGTTTTTTTCTGTTTATATTGATAAGAAATTTTGTCTACAGACTGATTGTAACGATAGTATCAGAAAAAGATGCAACAAAACTTTTTATTCGGTCCGGAAAACGTTCACCAACCTATTTCCTTTCTTTTTTAAAACTGCAAACCAAATAAAAATCTTATAGTACTTTTTAGTTTGGAGGTTTAGTGATAGTAAATGTGATGGTAGTTCACTTAGTTTAGAATTTCAATACATTTGTTGTTTACAAAACCAAACGTAGGAGGGGTCGATCTTGCATGCAGGAGGGGTCGATCTTGATCGATTATGATCGAGTAGTAGTTCCGCTGCATCAGCTGGATTATTGGCAATTAGTTTTGTTTTGTTTTCTGCAAATTTCTCACAATTTGTTTTTCACTTATTATTTTGTTATTATTTCTTCAACTTATCATGAAATATTAGCATATTTGCTTAGTAATCCATTATTTGTTAATAGTAGTTTAATCAATGAGTGTATAATGAAATAGTTTATTCTCAAGCAAAAGTTTAAAATTTGAGCGAGGCACAAGCGAGAATTTTAATTTGCGAGAGAATAAAATTCATTAAACACGAATCGATTACAATACTTTATTCTCTAACAAAAAATTGTGTATTATAAAAAATAAAAACATTTTTTTCAATTAAAACAATAAATCTTTATTGTTTTAATTGAAAAATCAAATTTCTTATTAAAAAAAAACCTTATGATAAAAAAACACCATCCTATACAATCAACCAAGTTCAACTAAACGAAATAAGAGAATTTAATTTAAAATTTGATTTTTGAACAAAACTTGTCAAAGCAATTGTGATTATAATTTGAAAATAATTTTAATGATATCAAAATAATTTGACCAATTGGAATCATACCAATTGAATAATGATAATTTTTTTATAGGAAAATTTTCATTAGACAATAGGTTAAGTTCATTAGGCTATAGGTTAGAAAACAATACAATAATACTTACTATTATCGAAAAAACATACAAATAAAGCTGATATAATTAAATGGAAGAGAATAAAACATTTTATTTTTTTAAATTTTCTCTCTATAGAATCGCTTAATTCCAA
Source organism: Diogma glabrata (assembly GCA_963693315.1). Lineage (NCBI taxonomy): Eukaryota > Metazoa > Arthropoda > Insecta > Diptera > Cylindrotomidae > Diogma > Diogma glabrata. The sequence continues at coordinate 189,253,082 of OY856186.1, read as the reverse complement.
ATATAGGCATGAATCAGCTTTCAAACTCCATCAAGGCGTATGCGCATTTATTCATGAGAGTGTTGTGTATACACGCTATCCAAATTTTGAGCTACACGGTCAAGGCTTCATTTTCAATACAATGGTTTTAAAGATTTGTCTTACAGAAATTGCTTTTTTTACAATAGCTTTACACCGGTCCCCCGACAAACGTAACCCAAACTTTTTTAATTTACTGACAAAAATTGTAGACGAGATTAGAGAAAAATCCCCTAATTGTGAAGTTATCGTTACCGGTGACTTCAACGTCCACAACAAATCATGGTTGGAATTCTCCAAATCGACCGACGATGTTGACAATAGTGGAATACTGGCAGAAATTTTTGCCACGTCTCAGGGCCTATACCAAATTGTTAAAAGCCCAACTTCCACTCCCCTTAATGGTGGTGATAATAGTTTTCTTTTAGATGTCTATCTTACCACAATACCAGATATTACGAGGGTTGATGTCGCGGAAGGTAGTATTGCAAATTCTGATCATTATTTAATTTCATCAGTTATCAAAACTGATTTACTTAAAATTACAGCTCCCAAACCCCGTAAAATATTTCAATACTCAAAAATGGATAAGAGTGGACTTCAAAATTTTATTCCATGGTTTTCCTTTCGATCGTCATTATGTTTTTACACTGACAATGTAAATGTTTCGGCTCAAAACTTTACAGAAACCATCCAATTTGCTATCAATAAATTCGTCCCTTTTTCCATAGTAAAACCCAAACAAAAATACTTGTATTCGAAAGCTGCCTAAGCGGCACTTAGAAACAAACGTAGATCATTTAATATTAGGATTTATAACCAAACTCCTGCTAATCGATCCCAATATCTAAAGGCTAACAAAATATCTAACCAGATTATCTCAAACGAAAAGTCTGAAATTGACAGAGCGAAAGCTTTAAAACTAACGTCTATGTCTATTTCTGACAAGAGTTTCTACAGTGCCATTAATTCTTTAAATTCTGGTACAAAATCTTCTATTCCCCCAATTATTGATGGTGATTTAATCGTCAATGATCCCGCAAGAAAAACTAACTTGTTCACTGAACGCTTTGTTCTGAACTCCACTGTTTTCGAAACTCCTAAAGAAATAGCCCAAATCCAGTCTTCAGGAGTTAATATGAATGTACTCCACTTCAAACCCAAAATCGCTAAACTTTTAAAGGGGTTAAACATCAACAAAGCCCCAGGAATGGACAACGTTCCACACATTATTTTAAAAACCTTTTCTAAAGAACTTGCACCAACTTTGACTAAAATATTCTAGCAATCCTACAAATCTGGTATATTTCCCTCGTGCTGGAAGTTGGCAAATCTCCAGCTCGCCTCCAAAAAGGGACCAAAATCCGATATCTCAAATTATAGGCCAATAGCTTTACTATCGGTCCTATCCAAAGTCTACGAGCATACTATATTAATACACATGTTTCAAAATTTCTGGAAGTAAATCATTTAATAGCCGACATCCAAACGGTTTTCGAAACACTCAGAGAATTTTGTTAGTAAATTTAATAACCGCCCGTTTTAAAAATGTGTAATAAGTTATTTTATCAATCTAATAACGATTTTTTTTAAAGTAATTGCCACATTCGTTCGATTAATACTTTTTGTTATTATTTTAATAAAAATGTTTATCAAAATAAAAATACGGTCAATATTATTAAAAAAATCACAACGGTTGATTAAACTAATAACCAATTCTTATTAAAATGATGAATTCAGACAATCAAATAAAAAATTATGTGATTAACGTAGAGCTATTAAAATAAAAACATAAATTATTATTTTTGTAGTTAATTTTAATAACCATTTTATTAGATTAATCATCGACATTTTTACTTTCAAAACGTAGGTTATTAAATTAATAATAGTATACATTAATCTTACTTTAGGTTATTATTTTTAATAACGATTAATAAAATATTGGTAAGAATCACAGTTTATATCCAGACGCTGAATAAACAACTTTAAAAAATATTTAAAAGTTTTTTGAAAAGTTGAAAGTGTTACGAAAATTAAAAAAGGAAGATTATTTTATTAAACGATAACGTTTGGTATGTGAAACTTTGTAAATTTTTGTACTGTCTATGGTGTGGTAAAAAAATTGGTTTTTCAGTTCCTGAAGCAGATTCATCAGACAGAACATGTAGAAATTTTGTTCGATGAACAGAGTAGTTAGGCTAAAATTGAGTCAACATGGGACAGGACTAAACAACTGAGACTCAGCGACATTTCAAAAATAAAATCAACTTCGGAAATTTTAACCAAATGGAAGCAATTTAAATTACCGCTTGGTTATAAACTGGTAATTAATAATTCAATATTAGTATATTTCAATAACATTTTAATTATAATTATAATAATATATATATAATAATTATAATTAATTATAATAATATTCCTTTTAAAATTTTCAGATAGACATTTATTTTAAAGCAATGTTTCCGAAAGCCAGCGATTTTGGTTGTAAATTACCAACCATTTACTCAGAAAACTCAGCCCATTTTTGAAGAACAAATTAAAGATGAAAAGTTAAGAGAGATGGTTGAAGAACTTCGCAATACAGAGAATATGACAGAAAGTAAGTTTTTCAAATTTGTTTTTTGGCTCCAAAAACTTGAAAATCACATACAACAGAAGCAGAATTCCATTCAAATTTTACAGCAACAGAATTTTTTGCTGTCAAATTTGTATGAAATTCTGTTTCTGTTTCTGATGTATTTGAATACCCGGCTATAAGCTAAAACGTTGTTTTTGGACATGTCATTTGTAATTTTTTTGAGTGAAAACAATTAAACCTATCCAATGTTAGATTCTGTAATAATATAATATTTTTCTGTTTTATATTATTTAGATTATATTCTGCTATCAACTATGTATTTACTGCACAGGATACTCCGTCAAACCAACAAAACTTTATAGCATAAAATTTATAAGAAATACACTGTTCGATATTCTTAAAACAGTTTTGCCATTATAGGCGAAACTGTTCAAAATGATGAAGAGATGTTACAAAAGTATTTCGATAAAAAATAACCAATTCAGCCTCTTTTGTTAATTAGTGGGTCTATAATAAAGCCAACTAGTATGCTTTGATAATGTACGGTATGAAGTTTATACAAAATGGAATAGTAGATTCTTGTATGAGCTTAGAATGAAGGCAATTCTTCACGAGGATGAAGTTTCCCGAAACGAGCGTAGCGAGTGGAGGAAATCCTCAGAGTGAAGAATTGCCATCATCCCAAGCGAATACAAGATGCTATTTTATCCACGACTGTAAAATATTTCGTTTAATTTCCAGTTTTCATGCAAAAATTTATATCGCCATATTGAAATAAAAACATCAAAGATAGCGAAAAACAAAACAAGTTTGTTGTTTAATTTGTTAGGGGAATATTTAATAAACTATAGAGCTGTTAAAGAATTTTAATCAAATTCACTAGTTGTGGAATGAATACAATTACAATGGAAGACATACGCATGGAAAGCATATATTCTTTAGTCGTGGATAAAGTAAATGATGTGTGCTTCAAAATATTTTTTCTATGCGAAAAGTCGATTCACTAGTGAAAAAGAATAACAAATTATAGTTGCTATAGTTTTTCATATAATTTTATAAAGTATTTTAAACAACGTAACCATGAAAAAATAGAATATGATTTTTGAATGTTTTGTTGTCGATTTATAACTTTATAATTTATAGTAAATATCGATTATATATATACTATCATAGAAAAAATTGCATTTCCTACGCGAGATAAAAACGTTTTTCGTTCGTAAATATGTCTCACTCGACGCTAGCGCGTCTCGTGAACATATGTTTACTCAAAAAACAATGTTTTCATCTCTTGTAGGAAAATATACTATTATTTATTCAACTTAAAATAACCGCAATCAGCAACCAATTTTGGAATTTTATCCAAAAGTATTTTTATACATTGAAAGGCGATAAAGAAAGAGCATATAATTCGGTCAATTTGTTGATTGATTTGTTAAATTCAAATCAATAATATATATTATTAGTTTAGCTATGTAAATTTATTTTTTAATTAATAAAAAATATAGTAAAATATAATAAATATTACTATATTTTTTATTTTATATACGCACATAGACTCCTTTTGTTCTTTTAATTTTTGTCACATATAAATTTGAAAATACTTTAAAGCAAAATTATGAATTATTTTAAAATTAAAACTGTGAAATATAAATACTTTAAGAATTAATGAAAATAATTGAAATAAATAAAATCGTTAATAAAAAACTTATGCTCTCTTTTATTTAAAAAGTGTAAAATATAAGTTCCATTATTAATTTAATAAGTTTCATTATTAATTTAATAACATCTTATTATTGATTTAATAAGAACCTATTATTAATCTAATTAGATTGTATTATTAATCTGATAACCTAATATTATTTTAAAAACAACTTTATTATTATAATAATATATGTCATTGATCCAAGGGATACCTAATATAAATGTAAAACATTATGTTATTATTTCAATAAGAATTTTTATAAATATAAAAGCTATCGTTTTTAGATTTAAAATTTAATTTTTTTTGTTAGTAAATATTACGAACAAATAATATTAGTTTAATAATGCCTGTTATTACGAAATTAGTGAAAATAATCACAAGTTGTGATTAGCTGTATAATAATCACCAAATTATTAATCTAATGGCTATTTTGATAGTTTTTAATAACAGAATTCTCTGAGTGAACAAAAGATCAACTACCGATCTATTAAACTATGTAGCGCATTGTTGGAACAGCATACTTAAAAAAGGTGGTGAAACATACGATATCGCTTTAGACATCTCTAAGGCATTCAATCGAGTCTGACATGCCAACTTAATCAACAAGCTCGTTGCGTATGGTTAATTTTTATCCTAATGTTGTGAAGCTGATTCAAAATTTTCTAACCAACCGATACATTTCGGTCTCCTTAGACGGATTTTCATCTGAGTCTAAACTAATTATCGCAGGTGTACCTCAAGGCTCAGTATTGTCCCCAACCCCATTTTTGATTTATATCATCGATTTGTGAAAATCACCAGCAACCCAATAAATAGTTTTGCAGATGATAGTACTCAGCACAAGTCGTTCGAGCTCCTTCCTTCACTAGGTAAAATGCACGAACGAATTAATCCCGCCCGGAGAGACGCTGCCATAAACGTGAATAAAGACCTAAAAAAAGTCGCCGATCGGGGTGACCAAAACCTGTTCAATTTCATCTCTACCAAAATACAGCTGTTGATTGTTTCCAGATCAAAGACCGAGTTCCCCATAAAGATATTTTATTCAGTATGTGTGATGAACCAATAGGTGAATGTAAAAACATTCGTTTATTAGGTGTCACAGTTTCAAATGACCAACTCTGGAACGATCATGTAATGGCGCGTCCAAAAAACTCGGCCTCCTAAATAGATGCAAAAAATGTTTTACTCCATACCAATTGCTCCATGTTTACTCGCAATCGGCTAGCGCAAGCAGTCAAACGGTTGAGATCCCGCGCTGTTATACTGGCAGATCACAGAAAGACTTCTTTGTCCGAACTGCATACAAATGGAATAGTTTGCCGAAACCCATAGTTTCAGGTGGTTTCAATCCGCAGAAGTTTGAAAAAAGCGTTCATCAACACCTTAGAGCGCAACTAGTTTCCATTTATCGGCCGTTTTTTAAATCCCGGGATACGGGAATTAATAATTTCTTAATCCCGAGAATCCCGGGAAATATTTTAAATTTAAAACCTATTGTAACATTTGTTTTTGATTTTTTTATTGAAATTTCATTAAAACCTTAACGGTTTTGTTAATTTTAAAGCAATAATGGATACTAAAAACTTTATAAAACTTAAATTATCATTCATATAATTCATATTCCAACTGCTATATTAACAGCCGTGTCCAACCGATCACCATAACTAATATTTACTGTGACTGCTCTTAAGTCAAATCGTTTTTTTGTTTGTTTGTTTTCCTTTATTTCTCTCAGAGAGAAACAGGTTTGTCTTCCCATAGACGTGCGTAAATTTTTCATTTGATCCAAAATTGTACAATTATTGTGAGTTTCTTTTAAATCTATAAGAAAAAAATCTACCACAAAAAAATAATAGTTTCTCCCTCCCTGCGACTATATAAAACGAAATGAAAAAAAATGACGAATTTGGATTTCATTCTAGCCAAACATATAATTTTTGATCTTTTATCTATTAAAAATATATTAGCCCATAATGAAAATTTGATCGCCAGCAAGTTTTCATAACATACTTTGAAAATATTTACATAATTTAAATATTTGTTCGTGGTGTTAGAAAATATTGCTTGTGCATTATAAAATATTCACTATTATAAAATCACTGGAAATAACACAATAAATGTAAAATACTCTCGTAATTATTTTCATTCATTTTACAAAAATTAGCACAACTAAACAGAATACATTTTACTTTTGGTTTCGTTTTAAATTATTTAATTGTTTTTAATTTATAATTCAATAAAATAGTTTGTTGTTGTAAATAAACAAAAATGCAGATGGCGTAAAGAGAAATTGGATATGACATATGATTGATCACGATTTGTTATGTCTCTCTTCATACAATTTTAAAGTTATGTTCTCTCTATATTTATATATACTCTAAGGCCGTGTCCAAGCCACTACCTTGACCTCAGTGGAGGAAGACAATAATGCCAATAGTGCTTATCGATAACAAATAATAAAACTTGTGCATAAGCCTATACGAAAACAATTTACAAGAAATATCTACTTTTATGTGTAAAATGTACGAGTGATTACGAATAATATACTTATTTTTAAATATTGGTTTTATTTCACACCTGAGACTGCGTTCCATTTGCAGCCAAACTTCTCATAACCTACTAATATCGGGTTACCGGGCCAACTGTTCTTATTTGACCAAATTATTTCTTTTTAAAATAATAAATAAATGTATGCTTTAAACAAAGTCTGAAAATCATATTTATTAATTTAAATTCAAATTGTTAATTGAGCGATCTTGTGAATTAAAATTGCGCCATTTTGTGTTTTGGATGTCTATTAGAAGCTCGAAAACTAGTTTGAATTCTTGAAGAAATTGATAGAAATTCGTTCTTCTGAAAAATTGAAAGGAAAGAGAATTGCCATATCAATATATCTATGGTTTTTGAAAAAAGTATCGATATTTACCAACGAAACGATATAATTTAACTTGATACATCGATATTAAATTCGATGTTACTTAAACGCTATTTATACAGGGTGTTTCATAATATATGCGCAGGACTTCAGGATGTGATAGCTCGTCCAAAAATATGAAAAAAAGTGTGACATAGCTTACCCTCTAAAATGCACCATTTTCGAGATACATGGTGTTGAAATTGAAAAAAAAATCGTTTTTTGCGAATATTCCCCGAATCGTTTATCGTACAGAAAACAGCTTTCGTAAGCATTTTCTACTTATAATAAGCTATGTTTTGTGCGGAAATTATTTTTTTTAGTCATAATTGGTAAAGGTTTTGAAGGGGTAGTGGGCGTTTTTCTCCCCAACTTCTACGCTACTGGAAAAAGGACGATTTTGAGATGCTCATTTGAACCGCCAATGTTTTCTACACAAAAAGTTGCTCACGGTCATAAGCTCTAAAGTAGGGTTCGCAACTGAATTTTATTGGCGTGCCGAAACAATTTTCTTTCTAATAATCGCTATTTTCGCGTGCCAATCTAATTATGAAATAGTATATTTTGCAACAAGAGATAAAAACGTTGCTTTTTTGTTAGTGACACTTTTATTCATGAGATGCGCTAGCGTCGAGGGAGACAATTTCACGAACGTTAAAATAATGTGTAAATAAAAATTCGTTCCTGCAAAGTTTTTAGTTTTGGGAGTTTGTCGTATTTTCCCAACTGTAGCACAATGAAAAGAAATTGCCAGTCTGGCATTGGAGTTAATATCTGTACTCTCATCAAGTGCTAATGCAATCACTTCAAGCGCATGAAGATTAGATTTTAACTGTTTAGAAATATTTTCACGTATTTTTATAAAAATTTTATATTCTCTTACGGTATTTGCACTTATCTGCATACTTACAAGTGCTTACTTTGCACTTAACTGCATACATACAACTTAAAAGAGTTGATTTAATAAATCCGTAAATGCTTTGCCATGTTTGGCAATATCTCTTGCTACTTTAAAAATTGCGGCGGTAATATTATTAGAAGATTTAGTATATTTAGTAATTTTATTTGATTGCGTTTCATGTTCATAAAAATTTTTTGAAATATGCTTTTGTATAAATTAAATGGCACATTTACAGCAGTTTTTTTTTTAGGAATACATCTATTATTTAAAAAGAAATTAAAAATAATAGATGAATTATATTATAATATTACTGATATTTGATAGTTATTATGAACAAAGTATGAAGGTTGAAGAAATAAACCGTCGTTCACAAAAGTTTACCTCATAAGAATACATAAGAATTATCTTTATCCACGACTAAAGAATATATACTTTCCATGTGTATGTCTTCCATTGTAATTGTATTCATTCCACAACTAGTGAATTTGATTAAAATTCTTTAACAGTTCTATAGTGTATTAAATACTCCCCTAACAAATTAAACAACAAACTTGTTTTGTTTTTCGTTATCTTTAATGTATTTATTTCAATATGGCGATACAAATTTTTGCATGAAAACTGGAAATTAAACAAAATATTTTACAGTATTGGATAAAATAGCATCTTGTATTCACTTAGGATGATGGCAATTCTTCACTCGAATGATTCCCTCCACTCGCTACGCTCGTTTCGGGAAACTTCATCCTCGTGAAGAATTACCTTCATTCTAAGCTCATACAAGAATCTACTATTGCAGCCCATCAGAATTCAAAAAATTTCTGCGAAAAACCTTTTAAACATGATTTTCTGCAAAACAGGATGTGGTGCATTATGTATCTGTCGAAACGTTGGACTTTTTTGCAACGCAACTTGTAGTGGATGCTTCGGCAAAATCTGTCATAATATTACTCCGATTTTAGATCAAGAAAAGGAGGAGATTGACATTATAGTTCTTATGAGGATTCCATGTGCTAAATATTAATGAAAAAACATTTAAATTTAATGTAGTTAAATTAAAAAAAGAAAATAAATTTGTCACCCGTAATAACTTTTTTTAATGAAATCATAATAGTTTGTGGTTTTTAAGGGTCCAGATATGTGGTTGTGATCTTTATTTCGATCTGTTAAGATTTAATTTGTAGCTTAATAAGTTTTGAAATTAGATGCTAGTTTTTGACACTAAAAATAAAAGCACGTAGGGTAGATTTTAAAATAAAGATTGTGTTGAATTTTCTGAATTTCAAATTTTCAGGCAAATCGATTCAGCCATTTCAGGCAAACCGATACTGATTCAAAGAACTCGGAGGTTCCCTACTATTTTGCGATCACTGCTCTAAAGTCTACCGTTTTCGAGAAAAATCAACTTTTATGTTGAAAAACATGGTCAATTTTTTTAAATAAAATTTTTTTTCCTCATGGACATTTCCAATTTTTAATTTAACTGTTTATGATTTGTTATTGTTTTTTTCTAATTTTGAAATTATGAAGTTAACGATTGGTTTTGTTACTTGTTCCAACGTTTACATAAATTTTATTTAATTAGTAAAAAAAAAAATTTTATTTAGAAAAACTGACCATGTTTTTCAACATAAAAGTTGATTTTTCACGAAAACGGTAGACTTTAGAGCTTATGACCGTGAGCAACTTTTTTGTGTAGAAAACATTGGCGGTTCAAATGAGCAACCAAAACCGAAATTTTTTCCAGTAGCGTAGAAGTTGGGAAGAAAAACATCCACTACCCCTCCAAAACCTTCACCAATTAAGACTTGAAAAAAAAAATTCCGCACAAAACATAGCTCATTATGAGTAAAAATTGCTCACGAAAGCAAATGGTGCATTTTAGAGGGTAAGTTATGTCACACTTTTTTTCATATTTTTGGACGAGCTATCACATCCTGAAGTCCTGCGCATATATTGTTTACATATTTAATATATCCGAACTATTGATTGTTTGGCCTTTTGAATTAAGCAATGATAGAAAGCTTTTGCTACCTGATTTATTATGAAATATGTTACAACCTTTCCTTCATTGCTAAAAAAGAAATAATGATAGTGTTCACTCGTGCAATATGATCAAAAATATCGCGATATTTTACATATTACGTATAATTGATTATACGCCAAACTTTATAGATCACTTTCATTTAATTATAATTAAACTATATGGGATTTTTCCGGGAAATTAATAAAAATCCCGGGAATCGGGATTAAATAAAATAACTAATTTCCCGGGAATTCCCGCTCGGGAAATCCCGGGATGGAAACTCTAAGCGCAAGTTGTTGTGGGACCTAGGTCTTAAAAGGTATTTATGTGTTGTGACACATATTGTCAACCCTATAACACAACACTTTTTGTTAAAAAAAAAAAAAAATATGTATGGGTAACCAAATGTATGAAAATTATTCTTTTGATATTTTTTAACACACTTATAACAAAATATTTAAATATATTTAGTAGATATTTACATGCAGTAAGTTGAGAACAACACAAATCTAGACAAGCCTAGATGCTTGTAAAAAACTACTTATCCTTAATTACACTAGAAATTGCAACGAGTCATAGTTGAAATTAAACAACAACAACATTAAGTTGAAAGAGTGGTGTTGTAACGTTTGTACAAATAAAATGTGTAGCCATTCCACGACACGAGATACAGTAACAGTGGTACTGAAAATCGCGGTAAATATTTAAAAAACAATTTTGTTATTTAAATTCGTTCAAAAAAAGAACAGATAAATTAGACAATTTGAATAATGCTCCATTGCTAACAGCCCCACTTTAACAAAAACTGAAAGGGATTTTTCTACGGCAGGATATCTAAAATAAGAAGTAGTCTAAAATTTAAAAATCTAAATGCACTTCTCTTTTTTAAATACATATTTCGAGAAAATAAATAAAATAAAATGCATAATATGTTAAACCTGTTTGATTTTATTCATAGTTCTTAGTACTTCTTTTACTATTCGAATACTAACCGAATATTCGGATATTTAAAGAAAAAGTTATTCGATATTCGGATAACTCAAAATATCGAATAACTGAATGCTCTAGAGCAAAGTGACTGATCTGCCGAGAAACTCTGGACAAAAAAATTCAAAACTTTCTCTAGGTTGGGGGGGGCTGAACGGGCTGAATCGTATAAAAAGCACTGAATCTAATTATACGCGAATTCAATTAAAGAAAGACATTTAATTAAAAATTGAAAACAAATTTTGAGTAAAGCAGAAAACATCAGGTTCCATAAAATTAAAAATAGCAAGGTGGTTGTTAATGAACGTCTACTATTTACCAAAAAACATTAACATTAACGTTTACTATTTACCAAAAACAAAAACAAGAAAAGTCTAGAATGTTGGGCGTAGTTTGGTGAAAGAATTTAGGAGCCAATATTATATGAAGCCTCTGAATAATGAATCCAGTTATATGGAGGAAGAAATTGACATGAAATGGCGTGGACTTTGACTAGACTATAGAATCATTTTGGAGACAATCATAAAGAAAAACAGCAGGATTTAGGAGCTACTCGAATTACAATATGTATCACAACTCACATAGAAACCTTTTAGGAACTAGATAAGGTACTTATATAGAAGCAAATTTTAGTTCTGTTTTTTTAAATGGAAAACTAAATAGAAAAAAAGTCAGACAAGTGCGAATAAAATGCGATCGCCAAGGGTTCCGTGAATGTAAAAGAACACAATATCAAAAATAATAGAAAAAAAGTTGTGTTATGTCTTTATATTGCCAGACCATATGACGCATAACAAAAACGCAAAACAAAGAGGTACTCTCTCTCTCTCTCTGGCCTTTACATCCCATGGAGGGATTTTGCTATCTGTGCAATCAGTTTCGACATCCTATATCACGAAGGTCTTAGATGATGTCATCACGCCAGCGTTGTCTAGGTCTTCCTCTTCGACGAACACCAGCAATCTAATGTAGCCCTTTCTACATGCCCAAAACATCTAATTCAGTTGGATTTAATGAATCCGGTTACATTGCAGCCTTCAAGAAGCTGTCTGATTTCATATTCATTCGGATTCTATACTGATTTTCAGCAACTTCACATGGACCATAAATTGTTCAAATGACATTGCTCTAGAATGTTGACAAGATTCTACAATCGGAGGAAGTCAGTGTCCAGCTTTCACTTCCAAATGTAAGCACAGGTCGGATTAATGCTTTGTAAAGTGTGAGTTTGCATGACTGCGAAAGCTGTTTTGATCGCAAAAGTTTTGAGTATGCGTAGAAAACTCTGCATGCGGCAGATACACGGGCTTTGATATCTGCCTGCATGTCATTTGACGATGTTATTACAAACCCCATCGCTTGATCTACGTCCGAGAAACGCAATGTCATCTGCATAGTCAAGAATTTGACTAGATTTGTTAAATATGCAGTTTTGTGTCTCAATCCGGGTTTTTCTTATCGCGTACTCAGCGCCAAATTAAATAATACGGACGCGAGTGCATCACCTTGTCGAACACCTGATGTTATATCAAAGGAGTTAGAAACTGACCCTTCGATTACTATTCTACAGTTTGATCCCGATGTTGTGAGTTTGCACAGAGAAACAAGTTTCGCTGGGATACCAAGGCATATGAGTGCGGACCAGAGGTTGTCGCGGATGATGCTATCATATGCTTGCTTGAAATCAACGTAGAGCTGGTGAATGCTGATGTTGTACTCCGAACATTTTTCCAGAATCATCCTTACGGTAAAACATTGATCTGTGGTTGAGCGGTTGGGACGAAAACCACACTAAGTCACCGATGATAGATTCGGCGAACGAGATATGTCGAGCAAGTACGACATTAGCTAGTATTTTACTTGCAGTGTTCAACAGTCCGATGCTACGATAATTCGCACACTTTAGACGGTCACCTTTCTTATGCAACGGAACAATTAATGCTGTTTTCCATTCAGCAGGTAGTTCTTCTTGCACCCAGATTGCAAAATTTAGATCGTATATACGTGAGACCAGAGCTGCTCCTCCATTTTTAAATAGTTCTGCAGTGATTTCATCCATTCCTGGTGATTTACCATTTTTTAATTTGTTGATGGCAGCTTCCACTTCTCCTATTGTTGGGTAAGGGACAAAAATCTCATCACTTGACGAAGCAATTGCTCGAATAGGATGAACATCATTCGTTTCGTCCTATTTAGTAGGTCTTGAAAGTGGGATCGCTATACTGCCAGCACATAACGTTCATTTGTTGTAAGCTCGTTGTTTCCGTTTTTGATGGCTGTGGATCTTGGGTGGAAATCTTTTGTCAGATTCCGCGCATTGGCAAAGCATTCTTTCAAATTTCCATTAGCTGCATGTTGGTTGATATTTTCGACACAACTCTTCAAGTGTTCGCGTTTCTTTTTCCGTAGGAGTTTTGCTGAGGCTTTTCTGGCGCATAGATAATCAGTTTGGGAGCTTCGGGTGTTCCTTGTTAACCATTTTTTCGCAGTTTTTGTTTGTGCTCAGCGCTTTCGCGGTACTCGTTATCAAACCATTCGTTACGTGATTTCGGTGGTCGTTTACCGATTGTAGCTTGTGCTGCGGATATAATGGTTGATTAAAGCGTTTGCCATTCTTCTTGTATGTTTAATGGCATCTCAGACGGGATGTCATGCTCTTCTTTGCTTTGCGTTACTATTACCCGACATCTATTCAGCGTTGCCGGATGTTTAAATGCTTCGACATTCCAGCGTACGGTCTTTTTTGCTTATTTATTAAATGTAGATGACAACTTGCACTTGTACTTAAAGATGACAAGCATATGATCGGTATCTATACCAGCGCCTCTATATGATCGAACGTCAGTTATACTTATAGAGCGTCTCTTAGAAATCATGACATGATCGAATCGATTTTCAGTTCTTCCATCGTTTGATTTCCACGTTGCTTTGTGGATTCTCTTATGAGGAAAGACAGTGCTAGAGATTACTAGATCATACATCATAGCCAGTTCAGCTGCGCGAAAGCCGTTATTGTTGCTGGTATGATGCAAGCTGTTAGGCCGATATGTGTTTTAAGTTCTGCACTTCTACCAATTTGAGCATTGAAGTCACCTACCACGATTTTTATATCGTGCCGCGGGATGTTATTAATGGCTTCTTCGAGTTCAAGAAAGAACAGGTCTTTAATGTCATCTGCTTTGTCTTCAGTAGGTTCATGAACATTGATGATCGTTACACTAAATTTTTGCGTACGGATTATCATTGAGCATATCCGCATACTAATTGGGCAAAAGTCGATAACATGTTGATTCACGCGACGATGTATGAGAAAGCCAACTCCGAATTCTCCTCCGTTTTGATGACCGCAATAGTAGAGAGTGTATACCTTGGCTGTTTCATGGACTTCACTCTCTGGCCATCTTAGTTCTTGTAATGCCGTGTAGCTATCGATTTGGTTTATAAGTTTTAATCTCCTGGTCTTCTAAGGCTTAGCACGTTCCAGGTTCCCATTTTTAAATCGTAAACCGGATACAGTTTCCGAGGTCGTTCTTGAAATAAGTCCGAGATAATTCGATGCCAGTGTACAGAATTCATGACAAATAAGTTTTTACGGAAATGGGCTGTCAGCCCTCGCCCAACCCAAATTTTCGTGAATGGGTTCGTTCTGCATCTTAAGGTCACCAGAAACAACCTTTTACATGTTTACATAGCGAGCCGCTTGATCCAAGACAGACGCCCGCTCCAAGCCGCCCTTAACATGCAGAACAGACGCTTTTTACACGTTTATATAGCGAGCAGCTTGATCCAAGACAGACGCCCGCTCCAAGCCACCCCACATCGAGAACAGACGCTTGAGTTGCATTGGTTTTATGACGCCATAAACTCGCCATTGTTCAGAATCATTGAGTATAAGCAGTATTTACTCTGCCCCTCTCCACTACACCAACCTAATTCTGTTAGCGTTACCCAGGTAGCACGGCGTGAACGTAGAATTTCGGATTTTCGATACCCAAACATAGGTACTATTGTAGAAAAATGTTTTTCAGCCTAAATTTATTTTAGCAATAACTTATTAGTACATTTTTATATTTTATTGTTAAATAAAAGCTATATTTCAAATTTTTTTTTCTCGGCAAACGGCTGTAAAGTTTAACTTTACTGCTGCTTGGGAGAAGGTTAAAGTATTCCTTTTTTGACATATAATCAAAGCGCCTGTATAGTAACGCCATTTTTTACTTTTGTTTACGGCGGTAGTAAAGTAACTTTCATATTTTTACGGCGGAAGAAAAAGTAACAACATTAGATTATGAATTTGTTCAAAACAAGTCATCTTTGACCAAAATATTTGTTATTTTTTTCAAACAAATTGTGTAACTATGACAACAAAAAACACAAATATTTTGATTAGATTATGAAATTTTGAACTCATGTCAGTTATCATATCAGTTACTAAAATTGATTTACTAAAACTGAGAGTTCCCAAATCACGAAAACTGTTCAATTTCTCAAAAATAAACACCAATAGTCTCCGAAATTTTTTTCAAAATTTCCCATTCGATCGTTATTGTTTTTATACTGACGATGTAAATGTTTCTGCCTAAAACTTTATTGATACCAGATTGGTTTTTGAGAACAATTAAGCTTAAGTACATATTGGAAATCACTTGAATTTTGCAATTCGAAATAACTTTTCATTTTCTCTAAAATTCCTTTAGAAAAAATTTTGTTGTGTTTCGTGTCAGGATTTGAACTACATTCATCAGAGACACATTGTTCAAATTCCGTGTGTCTTACACAACTTAGCCAAAGCGGCGATGACGAAACATATTTTAATTTTGATGTTCAGATAATTTCTAAATTGAAACTTCATCATTTTTCATATTTACTTAAGTTGAATTTTTCATCTATGATTACATATTGAAAATTGTATTTCTTTGGTATTTTTTTTTTTTGCCAAATTGGCCCTTAGAAACAAACATAGTTTATTTAATATTTGGATCCACAATCCCCCCTTAAATCGTTCCTAATATTTAAAGGCCAATAACATATCAAACCAGATAATCAACTACGAAAAGGCAGAGATTGACAGAGCGAAAGCGTCAAAACTTTCAACTATGTCCATTTCTGACAAAAGTTTTTACAGTGCCTGATTGATTCTTTAAAATCTGGACCAAATCTTTTATTCCTCCTATTATTGACGGTGGTTTGATCGTCACTGACTCCGCAAGAAAATCCACATTGTTCGCCGAACCCTTTGCTTTAAACTCGACTGTTTTAGAAAATCCTGAAGAAATACCCCAAATTCAGTCTTCAGAAGATAATATGAAAGATCATCCATCATTTTAAACCCAAAATTGTCGAAAAAAATTTTGAGAGGGTTAAATATCAACGAAGCCTCCGGTCAAGACCGGAGAATATTCCTCTTATTATTCTAAAAACATTTTCAAAATTTTCTACAAATCCTATGAATCTGGTATTTTCCCTTCGTGCTGGAAGTTAGTCCATGTCTAGCTGTAAGAAAGATAGTATAACCTGAAGGCTGAAACAATTACATGTGTATATCAAAATTATATGTATTGGAATTTTATCATCTTCACTAAATATGTTGTCGGTTTGGAATTGTATGTAATACATGTTTCTAAAATTAAGTGAAGACTTAATACTTGTAACTTGACACTTGATAAAATCGATTATATCGATGTAAAGCTCACAATTACGAGACGGAAATCGCATAAATTCTATACAAAGAAGCATAGCTTATGTATGCTTATGGATGGATGGCAATCATGATAAATAAAATAATTAAAAATGGTGGCACTTAGCCAATAGTGATTTGCAAACGGCAATAATGCGCATTAATACCAATGAATTTGCTTAGCTTTCCGCAGAAAGATTTGTAAAATTTAAACTTGTTGATCTATGGGTGTGACAACCACGCGTACTTTAGTCCCTGCTATTGGTATATGAGTGCTATTTTGACAATTATTTGGTTTACATTGTGAGGTTAGTGTCTGTAGTTAGCGGTTTATCGTTCTGACTTGTTTCTCATTTATTCTACTAATACGATCCAAATACTACTAATACGATATCAATTGATTGCGATTGCCAATGAAGTTTTCACTTCTGCTGTGCGGTCTTAAGCACACTCTCTGTTTTTTTTCTATGTAGCAGAGGCAGGTTACATTGAAAAAAGAAATCAACTAACTGATAGATAGGCCAATTTAAAAACAATTTCTGGAACACGAGGATATCACTCATACATTCCTACAAATGACGGATCCATCTTAGCTAGACGTTATTCTAACTCTAATAAATTTTGTAATGTAAAATTAAATAAATAATAAAAAAACTTGTAAAATATTAATTTTCAGATAAAATTAAAAACTTAATATAAAAACATATACATTTATATATATCCAAAAAAAATCGTTCGTTTTTTTATCTCCACTTTTTTTTATGATGAAAAATTTTAGGGCATGTTGCAATAAAATTAATAAACAAAAAATAACCCCCTCCTTAAAATTTTCTTTAATGTTAGTAACATATGTACCATATGAATCAAAAATTTTAAAAAAGTAAATTTCTAGAAAATCGATTTTGAATTTTTTACCGTTATTTTTCTATAAGAAAATGTTGAAGGTCATATAATGTGAATTACTATTTTGATTAACACTTTTCAATACCTACGTTTTGAGCTATATAACATTAAAATCGGTACAGTATTTTTTGCTGTAGAACCATTTCAACACACCAGGATCGAGGTAATTTTTTTTATTGATGTCAACGAATTCCAATACCTAAATATACAATATTACTACCTCATTTCCAGACCTTGCTGATTTCACGTTGTTTTCGCTAAGAAAAACAAATATTTCCACTAAAAAATTAATTGCCACTATAATCTTGCCATTCTCAAATTCTAAACAGTTACTTTAAACAAACGACTTACAAATGTTCTGATGAGTGGCAACACCGAATACTGTTAACCAGTTATCTATTTACTTGTCACGTCGCTAGAACAACAATTAGTATTTTAGTGTAAAAATCTAGTAACTAGAAACTCTTCCTTTATTTCTGTTTTGACTTGTCCTTCAACATCATAAAACCAAATCTAATGATTTATTTAAAGCAGTGCACGGATAGGTCTCGTATACTCGGATATCGGATACCCGGGATTAAACCAAACATTTTATTGCTCGAATATCCGGGTAATAGTTTCAAGTTCCCGGGTATTACCAAGACAAACTTCTTACGACACTCTCTTGGTCGCTTTTTTGATTTGTCCAAAAAATGATTTCGGAAATGTATTCTAGATAAGTTCGTAAATAAGCTGAGGCCGTCAAATAGTTACGAAGCTTATTAGTCACAAAATATGGAGCGTTTTAACGACCGTTCGAACCAAGAAGATTTATAAAATGCATAAATCTAGAATTTTTAAAAATACTTCTATCACCTAAACTATATTTTAAGGTCCTTCCTTGAGAGATTCCTGAGTACTCCCACACAACCGACTACAGTTATTTTTCGATAGTTTCATTACTTTTATTGTCATAAAAGGTCTTAAAATCCTAAAACTTAAAAAAAAAAAATTTGAGCAAACCTGGGTAGATTCTGTACGGTTTCCTTGCGGGGCTTGCTGTATTGGTTGGAACGCCTACATACATTGGAATCTCTTTCAGTTTGGAATATTCACCAAGCAGCAGATAAGTACGGCGCAATAGAACTCAGCAATGCAAATAATTATCGTAAAAATGAACTACATATCTTGCTTTGAGGTAATCAGCTGTAAAACCCTATCACTGACGATAGTTAGTGACACTGACAACAAAACGAAAAAATTTATGAGGCTTATTTATTTCGAGATGTTGGTGAATTTCATGTTGGCAGGTTTAAATTAAGACCACTTGTGAGGGTGGAATTACACTTAAAGTTAAGCTCACTATTAAGCCTGCAATTCAACCTTCAGTCAACGACAACGTAGATATTTTTTGCATAAAAACTAAACAAACACAGGTAATTTCTTGCGAGTCAGCTGTAGCACGAATTCATTTAGTTTTATTTTACTTAATTATTTTTGTAGTGCGTTTTTATAAAAACGAAAAAGAATTTCAACACAATCTTACTGTTTGGAATGCAAAAAGAACGTGTAAACAGACGAATTTGTGATAGGCCAAAGATTCGAGTTTTCAAAGCATTTCTCCACTACAGCACAGCACACACAAGAACTGATAGTAAGTGGTTGATAAAAACAACTAGGCACAACCTTACATCTAATATCATAATTAAATGTATCTATACAAACACAAACACAAATTATCCATTTTTTTTTTGCGTGAAACAACTGTTACTTCAGAAATGCCCAAATCAGCTTTATACAATTTGAATTTGCTAAAACAAATCAGTCAAACAAATAAAAGTCAATCAAAGTCTAATTCTTCCTCACTCTAATCAATGAACAAAAAAAAACTTGTTTTAAACAAAACAAACAAAAACTTTCCTAAATCAATTAAACTCAACCCAACAACGTGATTATATGTAATCGCAATTCATAAAAATGTGTAAACAAAACCTTAAATTCATTCATAATTGTAATTTAAAAAGAATTTAAAATACTTTAAATCAAATCAGCTGTGATGTCCCCTCTTCAACGACAAAATACGATCGTAAACGGTATGACTATATATACAAATATATTGGTAGGGGATCGTTGATGATTAGATCTAGAGATGTGCAGATTCGGTACTTTGAGTAATCATGAGTACTCGTTACTTTTCAAGCAAATACTCGTTACTTTTTATTCGTTACAAAGTAATCATATCCGAAATCCGAATACAGACATATTTAAAATGATATGATTACTTTTGTATGATTACTGTCAGTACTCAATACTCATTAGATTTGATAATTGTGATGATTGTACTTACAATTTAATATTTCCATTTACGATGGTGGAGAGTGAAACAAAACGCGTTCTTCTACTCGAAAGTACAACCATGAAGGGAGTCTGTTTATTGACATTTATAATTTTTACAAGGAAAACAGTGTTACAGTGTGTGACAACAGATGTCACTTCATACGTCGAGGAGATAATGTATTACATACATTACAATAATAGATACAACGATGTATGTAAAACACATTATTAAAATAAATTAAATTGACTAAAAGAAAGGCTATTTTATTTTTATTTTAAATATATTTTAAGTTTTTACAAAAAATTATTGAATTTTTCAGATAAATAAATGAATATTCCAATCCAAGTAAAATCTAATTTATTAACTAAATTAGGTTTTGGAAATCCAAAAAACTTAAATATTTATTTTAAAATTTAAATTAATTAAAAAAAGCTGAAAAAGATATTTCCAAATATCAGCTGTTTGCATCTCGAATAAAAATTGTACTTTTTAAGGTTATTTTGAACATATATCGTTGCTCTTCTTGCTTATAAAAATAGCAAGTGCAAATAAAGCATTTGTTTCACACTCAAACACAAAAAAAACAAAAATGTATTTGGTATAAAATAAAATACCAAAAAAAGTAACGAATACTTTATTTTTCGATTCTTTCTTTCATTCTTTTTGTATAAAGAAAAAACAAATCGTATTTGTATTGTATCTAATAGGTACTTTTAGTAACGAATACTTTATTTTATGAGTAATCGGTACTTTCGGGTAGTCAGAGTAACGAGTAAAAAGTACCGAATAGTTACTACCCGCTCATCACTAATTAGATCGTTCGTATCCAACAATATTATTGTTAAACTTCAGTTCATTTGTGTCTTGAATTTTGTTTGTACAACGTTAAAATTTAAATTTTTTTAATTCAAATTAAATAAAACCATGGAATTTGTTCATGTGATCTTAAATTTGACCATGGCCTTTCGGTACAAGTTTTATAATTATGTTTAACTATTCTTTTTTATCTATCATAATCTTTTTTATTACAGCGACAAAGCGCTAATACAAAAGAATTTAATTGGATTAACAAAGAAATTAGTTTTAATGTGATTAAATTTTGCAATTCAATAAGAAAATTTAACAATAAAATAATTCCAATTTTTTGTTATAATTTATTGTAAAACAAAACTAAAAACTTACCGTATATCACAAAAACGAAATTATATAAAAATTATTGTTATGCACACAAGACTTTTTATTATTTTAATAATAATTATGATAAATAACAAAATCACTTGAATTATTTGAATAAATAAATTATATCTCTAAAGCCACATTCAAATTCTATATAATGCAAATAAGTTAATCCATTATAACATTTTATATTATTTAAAATAGAGAAATGTTTTTGTTTTATTTTTTTCGATAAGCTATTATAATAAAATTCATTTATATTTCTAAAATATAATTTTATTTTGAGATTTTACATTTGCACAACAAAATTTTTGACATTTAAAAAAAATTGATAGATAAACGCTATTGTGAATACGTTTTTTATTTTAGTTGCCCTATAAGCAATAATTATTCTATATTTTTTTATTTCGATGTTCTTGAAATAAATCGTCGAATATTTGAATTATTTCCGTTGTTGCCTTCCATTTAGATTTTGATGAAATGAAATTTTCAAAAGAAATTTTTGGCGTGAATAAACTCTATTAATGAGATGTTAAGTTATTTTGTTCAACATAAGTTTGTTTGTAAAATGTCGCAGGATAACTTCAGTTGCTGAAGAGTTGTCTAGCCGATGAAACTTGATATAGTTGTTTTTATTAATACAGTTTTAGTAGCTATTAAGAAGCTAAATCTTGATCGTAGTTTTTCAATATTATTAACATAGCGTCATATATATCCAAAGTAAAGAGGAACAAATATAATGAAACAGTTCCAGAGATTTCTTGTTTCTTTGATTTAATTTTGTATAAACATATTATATTTATAGCTAACATCCATTTTAATCTTTTTGCAAAACTAAATTTAGCATAATTATAAATTTTAATGGGATTTATTATAAAACAAGCAATTATGTGATTGACATTTTACTTCCAGCTGTCATAAGAAAAACACTCCAACTTATATATAAATATTTTCAAGACATCAATTTCTCTATTAATAAAAGTTTTAACAAATTTATTAGATATTTCCATTACAGGAACAAATTTATCTGGTTGTTAAATAAAACGATATTGGTATAATCAATCGTAAGGAGGATCGGAAGTAATCGTTACATTTCTAAAAACAGGCAAGTTTTCCTATTTTTTCCACCAGGAAAACAAAAAAACTATTTTTTGTTTACGATGAATTTACATCGGTAGAACCGGCAAACTTTCTGCTACTTATTATTTGTTGGAACTGTAAGCTATCGCCACACACTCCTCATACAATATAGAGAGAATTATTGTTCCAGAGTACATTGCTGATGCAGGATGGAACAGATGTTGTTGATGAGTTGGATTAAATCTAGCCCTTTAAGTTGAAATGAAATCTTTAGGAGAAGTGTATCTTTGGGACAAGAGGGCCAAAGGTGGTTAAAATGTTATTTTAATTGTGAAACGGAATCGGACTGAGGAGTG
Source organism: Diogma glabrata (assembly GCA_963693315.1). Lineage (NCBI taxonomy): Eukaryota > Metazoa > Arthropoda > Insecta > Diptera > Cylindrotomidae > Diogma > Diogma glabrata. Next base: position 189,230,447 of record OY856186.1, on the reverse strand, counting down.
GAGATAAAATTTTGGCTAAACATTTTTCCAGGAAGACGTCTGTTAGTACCGTAGACTAGTTCTGCCGATGAACATTGGCAATCTTCACGAAAGTGGTTCTTAAACCGAGTAATATTAACTTTAGAATAAACGTCGAGTTTATCCATTGCGTACATTGAGTATGCGGTCTGGAGTGCTGCTAGATAGGCGAGCTAAAAGAGCCTCTTTGCTCCTCCAATCGTAGGGGCGATCTTGATCGGGCTTAAATCAAATGTCACTAATTAAAGTCGCCAGTGCAGGAGTAATCATGCCAAGTACACGACATACTTAGTATGTGGGACCTAATGTTTACCAACTGGAATTTTCCTTCTAAGGTGATGAAAGGGGGAATTTTTGGTGCTACTTGATTAACTTGTGGAGCGGATATTGAAGAGGTAGACTGAGATAAAGAAGTGGGTGGAACAGAAGTTAGATATGGGGATTTGAAATATATGTTGTACCTCCAATGTTCATTTTGGTCAGGACTTTGCGACTTGCTTTGCGACCAGTTGGACCAGTTTAGGTTTTAGAAGTGGCAGCTGTTCTGGTGGTCCTCGTGTTCTGGTGGTCCTGCGGAAACTGCTGGGAATGTGCATCCCTGGCGGAGTACTCTAGTTTTGACGGCAGCTAGAAAGAGGAGTGTTGTTGCGCATAACCCTCCGGTGGCGTGTTTATTCGCGATCATGAAAGAGCAGACCGCGACCAACAAGGTTACAAAAATACTTACAATTTCTTTGAATAACATTATTTATGAGAAAAAAATTATGTATATTAACAAAAAAAATACTCCTGATTCAAAAGAGAAAATTTACCTATTTGTTTTTTTTATTGGGGTTACCAATTTAACTGCTGCTGCTGCTGTGTTGTAAAAGTGATGAATCTGGGTAGAGTTGTTAAGGCGATGATACTTGATGATGGAGATTATATGTGATCCTGTTGCTGTTGAATTTTGAATCAGCAAATTTATTCAGCAGTTGTCAATTTAAAAGAACTAGTTCGTGTTGTTAGATAGTTTATATTGTTGTTGTAGCGACTGGTTTGGTGCTAATCCTTCGGCTCCATGTCCAGGCTCAGGAACTCTGCTACTGCTCTTGGACGGTACCACAAATCTTCCTTCGTCAGGTTAGTTGAATTTTCAGGATATCTGAATAGGTGGTCTACATCGTGCGGCGTGCCCTCACAATGCGGAACACTTTGTAGAGATACTACTACATCTACCTATCCAAATCAAAACACATATAATAAGTTATAAAGGAATTCCCGTGACGTAATTTCTTTTTATCAAAACAAAATAATAATAATTTAGTAAACAACATTTCATATGTTTACAATTATAAGTAAGCAAAGTTTTATGAACTTTATGAATTATTAAATTAATCAAGGTAGTGTACAAATGTCGTTTACTCATGATATAGAGAACGATCTTATGGTGTACACCCACCACATGGCGACCTTGCCATTCACGAACTAAAACTGGAATCTTGCCCAAAGAATCGCAACAATAGATGACAATTATTGAAGTTATAATTTGATGAAGAAGTAAATGCCGATTATTAAATCAATTTTGAATTAAATCAAGTACGAACAATCAACTATACAATTTGGAATTGACAATAACAGAAGGAGTTAAATTATACAAATTTAGATCAACACATTCAAAACGGTACTTGAAAAATGGGAAACTCAGCTCAAAAGCAAAAGGAAGAAGAAGTGTTCATTACAAATGGACCTAATTCGTCAACGAACATATCAGAAAACACGTCACCAATAAACAAATACGAGATTATCATATTTGTAACGATAGTAGTCTTGATAATTATATATATAATCTTTAGATTAAAGGGTTATTTTCAAAAACCGTGCGTAAAGAAATAACCAAAACAACAGTTTAAACAAAAAAATTTTTTTAATATTATACTTTTGTAATACTTTTAAGATACTTTTTAAATAAATAAAGAAAACTTTAATTTTTATTAATTAAGACAATATATATAAGATATTTTTAATAAATGAATTAATAAATTTTAAATAATAATAAATGAAATTTCTAGAATCATAACTAATTATGAATGGATAATTTAAAAAAAATAATAATATATAAAGATTTTAGTTTAAATGAACAAATTACATTTAAGTTAATTTTTCTCTTTTTTTTATATGATAAATTAATAAAAATTCTTTTTTAATAAAAATGAAAATTAACGCATGATATATGATATTTTTTTTATAATAATAAATAATGTTAAGCAAACATTTTTCTTTAAAAATTTTTTTCATACAAATAAAAGTTGAAAATAAAATTTTGTGATTCTTTTTGATGATTTGATAACTGATGGAATCCACTAGAAAAGCGGATGAGATAATTAAGGAAATAGAGAGAATTCTTCTTAACTTGAATAAAAACCCGAATAGGAACTTTAGCCACAAGCACATATTAGATTGTACGACACAATTGAAGTCGTACAGATTAGACTTTGAAAGGTTAGTCAAGACATTAGTATCAGAACTCGACGCTGAGACTTTAGAGAAACTTAAAAATAAGTTTATACAGAAGTATACAGTTCTAAAAGAAAAATTGAACAACCTCTCAGCGGAACTGTTAGAATTATCTATAAAAGAAGATACAGAGAATTTAATAGAAATGGCGTCATTCGACATAGAAAAAACCCTAAAAATTGTCCCAACGTTTGACGGAAAATCCAACGATCTTCCGATATTTTTAAACCTAATTCAACACTTTAGTGAAACACTAAAGAACGACGTTGAAAAGACAAAACTAATCGAATTCATTTTGGATACTAGACTAACTAGTAATGCCAAAACAAAGTTGACAGCAACTAAAAAACCAAAAACCATTCCTGAGTTGAAAGAATTATTCAACCGTATTTTCAAGAAGAAGACTACATGCTTGAACTTACAGACTCAACTCACACAGTGCAGACAGGGGAGTTCATCTGTTGGATCTTATAGTAATAAGATAGAAAACATAATAACAGAACTAAATGAACTTCAAATAGCTGAGCAGGGTGATGCTCATAGTGACATTATCACTAAGCTAAATGAACAGACTGGACTGAATGCATTTAAAACAGGTTTAAACGAACCAGTTAAAAATATGGTTTATGCTGCTCGGGTAAATTCTCTTCAGGAAGCGATTCAATACGCTACTGAAATCGACGAACAGACAAAGACGGCCAATATGTTCCATTTTAATTCGCGAAACTATAGAACGGGCTATGGGAATCAAATTTCGCATAATTTTAATAATTTTAAAAGGTCAAATTATCAAAATAAAAAGAATAACAATTATAATTTTTATAAAAACCATACCAATATTAAGAGTAATGGATGTAATTGTAGCCATAATGGTAGTAAGAATAATTGTAACAATGATAATAATAATACAAATAATAGAAATTTTAATGGTTACCGAAATAGAAATAATTATAATAATGTAAAAAGAAATTTCCAGAATGGAAGAGTTAATATTGTACAATCGGAAAACAGGGAAGGGGTCTCCGAAAACCAGTTGTCGAGAGATTCCCTAACTTTAGAAACCCAATAAAAATATTTTATGTAAATCCTAGCACACAAACAAATTATATTAGAATTCGCACGAACATAACAGAAGGTTTGAGAACGTTTTTAATAGATACGGGAGCAGACATCTCACTGCTCAAAATAAATAAAGTTGCAAAAGAAGTAGATGTAAAAGATGATAGGTGTAAAATTACAGGTGTTACTAATGACGAAACATATTCGTTAGGAATGATAGGAGCAATTTTGAATCTAGAAGAAGGAAATATAGGACAAGAATTTCATTTAGTAAAAGAAGATTTTCCAATAAATACAGATGGTATTTTAGGCAGAGATTTCCTGCATAATAATTATTGTAAGATAGACTATGAAACTTACACAATTTCACTATTGATAAACCATGAAGAAATCATATTACCAATGTATACAGAATTACAACAGAGCGGAGTTACGATACCAGCACGATCGCAGGTTATTAGAGCTGTTAACATCAATTTAAAAGAAGACAGCGTTGTATTAAATCAAGAAATACAGGAAGGCGTATATATAGCAAACACAATAGTTCCAGCTAAGGGGATTGCACATATTCAGATATTGAATACAAAAGAATATGATGTCACGTTAAGAAAAATTTCTCCAAAAGCTGAACCATTATGCAACTATCATGTACTGAAAGTGGACAGAAAAGATAAGAAGATTACAGTGGAACAACGTTTTAGCAAAATATTGAAAGAATTAGAGTTAGACTCATTGGAAGAACATGCTAGAAGTTCAATTATAGATATTTGTAGACACTATGCAGATATATTTTACGTAGAGGATGAGCAGCTATCAGCCAACAATTTTTATAAGCAATCAATACAAACCGTGGATAAAAATCCAGTATATATCAAAAATTACAGATTGCCACAAACCCACATGGAAGAAATTGATAGACAGGTAGAAAAACTGATCAAAGAAGACGTCATTGAACCATCAGTCAGTTCATTTAATTCGCCACTATTATTAGTGCCAAAGGGAGAGAATAAGGATAAGTGGAGGCTTGTCGTGGACTTCAGACAGCTTAATAAAAAAATTATGGATGACAAATTCCCTCTAACAAGATTAGATGACATCCTGGATAATCTTGGAAGAGCGAAGTATTTCTCAACATTAGACTTAACGAGTTCATTCCACCAAATTGAACTAGAAGAGGAATCAAGACCACTAACATCATTCTCAACCAGTAAAGGTCATTATCATTTCAAAAGATTACCGTTCGGGTTGAAGATATCCACCAACAGTTTTCAACGTATGCTATCGATAGCTCTAGCTGGCCTAGAAGCAGAAGCGTTTTTATACGTTGACGATATTATAATATTTGGATGTAGTTTAAGTCATCACAACACAAATTTGGTAAAAACTTTTGATAGATTACGGAAATATAATTTAAAATTGAATCCCAAAAGTGTAATTTTTTAAAAACTGAAGTCACATACCTAGGACATCTCATTACAAACGAAGGTATAAAAACTGATCCGCGAAAATACGATGTAATAAGAAACTATCCAACACCAATAAATGCTGAAGAAACAAAAAGATTTACGGCATTCTGTAATTACTACAGACGATTTATACAAAATTTTGCAGAAATTGCCAAACCTTTAAATAATCTTTCGAAGAAAAACGTTACATTTGATTGGACCAATGAATGTAAGAAAGCATTCGCTACACTTAAGGAAAAACTTATCAATCCACCAATACTCAAATATCCTAATTTTGAAGAGAAATTTATCGTAACAACGGATGCGTCGAACTACGCCCTCGGAGCCGTACTTTCACAAGGTGAAATCGGGAGAGATCTACCAATATCATACGCGAGTAGATCTCTGAACAAACATGAAGTAAACAAACCAGTTATAGAAAAAGAGCTACTAGCAATACACTGGGCTATTAACTTCTTTAGACCATATGTGTATGGTAGAAAGTTTACTGTAGTCACTGACCATCGACCTTTAGTAAGTTTGTTCACTCATAAGAACCCATCGTCTAAATTAACGAGGATGAGGTTAGATTTATGCGATTACGATTTCGATATAACATATAAGCAAGGAAAAATGAATACTAATGCTGATGCATTGTCTAGAATCAAAATTGACTCAGATGTTTTAAAAGCGATGATACCTACATCTACTGTTAACATTGTCACGAGAGCTATGAAACGAAAAGAAGAGATAGAAAAGATTGAGACGAATGATACTACAGAATTGGATAAGGCTGGCCAACCTTATGCATGGCTCTGTACATCGATCTCAGAAATAAAAAATTTAAGAAAATTAAAGTTTAAAAATAACAAAAGTTTGCAAAATGAGGAAGAAGTTTTGATGACATCCAGCGATAATCCGCCTATGAACTTAGGTTTTAAGCAGGAGAAACTGAGATGGAAAACAGACGATAGGATAATTAAAAGTTCAGCGCATAAGAATAAATATAATATTGATATCAATGACGAAGAAGTCGTAGTAGAAATCAGCGATAATCCACATATGAACTTAGGTTTTATGCTGGAGAAACTGGTATGGGTAATGAAAAATGAGAATATTGAAAAGTTAGCGCTTGAAATTAACGATATAATATTTACACGTGTTAAGATAAATGAATTTAAGAAAATATTCACCGAACTGCAGTCGGGATTAAATAAAGATATTAAGCAAACTAATCTAAAAATAATAATTTATGAAGCTCCATTAAGAATAATTGACAATGATAGAATGTTAGAAATAATTAAACAATTTCATGATAGTCCACACTCTGGAGGACACTCAGGTGTGAGAAGGACAGCTAACAAAATTAAGCAACGTTACATCTTCAAAAATTTAAGTAAACTGGTAAAAAGTTATGTAAGTAAGTGTGAATTGTGCGCTAGGAATAAGCAGAATAAACATGTAGAAGAACGAAATAAGCATGTAAATAGAATTGATTTGAATATAAGTAAAAATAATTTAATCAATGAAGTACATAATAATATATTAAAAAGATATGTTACCAAAGAGAAACAAAATTTCAAAATTCGTTAAATATTATAGATATGGTTAAAAGTAGGTGATCGTAAAAAATTAGATCCACCTTATACAGGACCCTATGAGGTCATAGGTATAAATAAAACAAATGTTAGAATAAGAAACGGTAACTTAATTAAGGAAGTACATAAAAATAGACTAAAAAATTATGTTCCCAAATAAAATCCCAATAAAAATTTGCTAAATATTAAACGTTATGGATACTAAACATTTTTAAAATCGAAATTTATTTCATAAATTACGCAAAAATTTGTTTTCTTACCTTTAAAAACAAATTTTTGTTAAAAAAGGAAGGGAAGTGTAGAGATACTACTACATCTACCTATCCAAATCAAAACACATATAATAAGTTATAAAGGAATTCCCGTGACGTAATTTCTTTTTATCAAAACAAAATAATAATAATTTAGTAAACAACATTTCATATGTTTACAATTATAAGTAAGCAAAGTTTTATGAACTTTATGAATTATACATTACTCAAAGTGTGTCATCATATATTATGTTTCAAAACATTTAAACTAATTTTAAATAATTTTAAATAAAACAAAAGGTAAATAATTATGATGACACAGATTTTATTAAGGGGAAAATAATAAGTAATTAAATTGACATATATATTATATGTACATTTTGCTAGAATTGCATTTTCTAGCATAATTAATTTGAAATAAATATATTGATTGATTTAAGTGGGGATTAGGAAAATGAAAATGCAAATCCAAAAATTGTATAAAAGAAAGTTTTTGAACAAATAAAAATCAGAATCAGTTTGAATTTAAATAGTGTTTTACTTTCTCTGATCCTCCCGACGACCTCAGTTGACGCACGTCAAACGGGTCTAACGGTTCTTTCCTTGGTGCAAAGTTGTTTCGGCAAACTGTATCGTTGAAAAACCGGACAGATTTGGACTTACGGACATATAGACGGCAGTGTTAAAGTTAGTCAACAAAAGTTTAAAGTATAATAAATAATAAATACGCAGTCAGATCAAGGTAGTGTACAAATGTCGTTTACTCATGATATAGAGAACGATCTTATGGTGTACACCCACCACAACTTGTTAATAATTTCAGGATCAGCTCTGCTCATGTAGTTGTTTAGTATTTGTGACCAACCGGATCTTAGTTGAGCAACGATGGATCTGGTGCTACGAGGCAGTTGAACCTCTTCGGCAGCGACTTTTGATGGCTTTCTATTTGGAACTCGATTTGGGTCGTAGTTCTGTGGCATAACTTTCAGTTCCATTTAAAATTTACTTATGCACTGTGTTTTGTTGTACATTTATGTTTGTTCCTATTGGTGTAAAAACCGTAATTCAAAATGGTTCAACTTCTGTATTTGAAAAAGAAAAGTTGCCTGGAAAAACGGTCATTGAAATAAAACTTTTAAATATTATTGTCATTATTTTTCATTAAGATATTCATTGTTTTTCTTCTTGTTAGCAACTGTATTATTATTATTTTTATTATTGCATTGTCACGCCATTCCTTTAATATGAAAATAATAACTAAAATGTTAAATGTATAAATATGCATTACTAAAGGAATTTAAGATGTTAAACTAAGCATATTTATATGTTAAATTAAGTTGTTGCTTTTTATAATAGTTATTGCAAAAACATTTTTCATATGTAAAATTAAGTTGTATCAATTATGATAATTACCATCAAAATAAAAAAGTTCGATTAATTTGAAGCTTTAAATATTATTGAAGAGTCTCCGATTTTTGTGGTTTCAAATAAACTTATTATTTACTTAATTTAAATTGTTCACTTGATATTGATGTAACACGACATCGAAGATATCTACGTATATCAGCAGAACGAGAATTTTTAGCATTACCTATTGACATTATTATACAATTCTTTGGAAGTCTATTTATCTAATTCATGGTCTATTGCCGGTCAATGAAGATTTAAAAGAAACAATTGGAACTGGTGCCTGTTCATCATCATCAACTATCATCTTTGGACAACGCATCTCACCTGTAATTCATCTTCTGTACTACTACAATCTACTCTAGCTACCAAAACAGGTGACCCCAACGTGATTGTTCCAGGTAATTTTTCTTTTTAATTTGAATCAGGAGTTGAACACAATTTAGTGTAAATTTTTTTTTGTGGGTGTGTTTAAATTTTATTACAAATATTTTTCTTGTTTTCGCTAAAAAATGTATTCTGTTAAGGAAATTTATGTTGTCTTTGTTTCATTATCGGTCGCGATGTGCGGGTTGGTTATTGCGAACCAACACGCACTGGAAGTTTTATTGGCTGCAACATTCTTCTACCTTGTTGTCGTCCTCCTTGCCCGCTTCAGTCACGTATGTAATTTTCCGGTGGTGTCTGCGAGCGACCCACCCAAATAATAGTAATAAACGAGTAATAGCTCAGAAGTAAAGCCCAATTAGCCGTAATGCTCGGGGATTGAAGCATGCCGGATAATAGAAAAGTGCAGATACTTGAATGTAAATGAAATATTAGAACGATTTCATATAAATATTTTGTTAGGATTCTCGTCAATTTATTTTCAAATAAAATACTAGAAATATATTTTTGTATATGTATTTCAAGTTGTTCATAACATTGATTGCAAATGATATTTAGTACAAATACAAAAATAAGTAAATAAAATAAATAATAAGAATATTTTAAAAATTGAAATAATTGAAAAGTTAAAGCAAAATATATTTCTTGTGAATTGTCAAACAAAAAAAAGTAGTGTGTGTACCAGAGTACCCAAGTAAGAAGTGAAACTTCTTTATGACATATCATTTTTCTACTATTGGGTAGTTTCTACTAATTGGGTAGATAAGGCTTAGGAAGAAAATGCCGATTATTGATAACCAATTGTTAGTGAGTACATATCTTCGTATATATCTCTGATACACTCCAATTCACCATGACCATCGTGACCACATTACCACCATGACCAGCATAACCACCTTGACCAGCATGACCGCCATGACCAACATGACCATCATGACCACTGTGAACACCATGACCATCATGACCACCGTGACCACCATGACCACCATAATCACCATAACAACCATGATCAACATTACCATCATGACCAGCGTGAACACCATGACTACCATGACCAGCGTGACCACCATGACCACCGTGACCACCATGACAACCGTGACCACCATGACCACCTTAACCACCATGATCACTATGACCACCATGACCACCATGACCAGCATGACCACCATGAACACCATGACCACCATGACCACCGTGAACACCATGACCACCATGACCACCATGACCACCGTGACCACCATGACCACCATACCCACCATTACCACTATGACCGCTATCACCACCATGACCACCATGACCACCGTGAACACCATGACCACCATGACCACCGTGATCACCATAACCACCATGACCACTATGACCACCATGACCACCGTGAACACCATGACCACCATGACCACCGTGACCACCATTACCACCATGACCACCATGACCACTATGACCACCATGACCACCATGACCACCATGACCACCTTAACCACCATGACCACCATGAACGCCATGACCATCATGACCATCATGACTACCGTGAACACGATGACCATCATGATCACCGTGACCACCATGACCACCGTGACCACCATAACCACCATGACCACTATGACCACCATGACCACCATGAACCATGACCACCATGACCACCATGACCACCATGACCACCATGACCACAATGAACACCATGACCACCATGACCACCGTGACCACCGCGACCACCATGACCACCATGACCACCATGACCACCGTGACCACCGTGAACACCATTACCACTATGACCACCATGACCACCATGACCACTATTACCACCATGACTACCATGACCACCATGGCCACCATGACCACAATGACCACCATGACCACCATCTACAATCGACACATCCAACTCATATAACATTTAGTACAATACTAAATAAATTAATAAAAATAAAATTATCAAAACAAAATTAAAATTTATAAAAAAACAACGTAACCGAAATGCGATGATTCTGCACCATGGCGAGTCATTGGCGCCATAAAACCAATGCAACTCAAGCGTCTGTTCTCCATGTTAGGGGCGGCTTGGAGCGGGCGTCTGTCTTGAATCAAGCGGCTCGCTATATAAATGTGTAGAAAGCGTCTGTTCTTCATGTAAGGGGCGGTTTTCAGCGGGCGTCTGTCTTGGATCAAGCGGCTCGCTATATAAACGTGTAAAAAGGTTGTTTCTGGTGACCTTAAGATGCAGAACGAACCCATTCACGAAAATTTGGGGTGGACGAAGGGCTAACACCCCATTTCCGTAAAAAAATTGTTGTCATGAATTCTGCACACAGGCCTCGGAATATCTCGGCTTCATTATTGGAATGACCTAGGAAACTGTACCCGGACTACGATTTAAAAATGGGAACCTGGAACGTGCTAAGCCTCAGAAGACCAGGAGATCTCCTAAAACTCACTCAACAAGTCGAGAGCTACACACTGGATATAGTGGCATTACAAGAACTAAGATGCCCAGGCAGTGGAATCCATGAAACAGGGAAAGGATACACTCTGTATTATTGCGGTCATCAAAACGGAGGAGAATTTGGAGTTGGCTTTCTTATACACCGTCGCGTGAATCAGCATGTTATCGACTTCTGCCCAATCAATATGCGGTTATGCACACTGAGAATCCGCACGCAAAAATTTAATGTAACGATCATCAATGTTCATGCACCTACTGAAGACAAAGCAGATGATATTAAAGACCTGTTCTTCCTAGAACTCGAAGAAGTCATCAATAACATCCCGAGGAACGATATAAAAATCGTGGTAGGTGACTTTAATGCTCAAATCGGTAGGATTGCAGAACTTAAAACACATATCGGCCTAACAGCTTGCATCATACCAGCAACAATAACGGTTTTCGCACAGCCGAGCTGGCTATGATGTATGATTTAGTAATTTCTAGCACTTTCTTCCCTCACAAGAGAATTCACAAGGCAACTTGGAAATCAAATGATGGAAGAACGGAAAATCAAATCGATCACGTCATGATCTCTAAGAGACACTCTACAAGCATAACTGACGTTCGATCATACAGAGGTGCTGATATGGACACCGATCATATGCTTGTCATCTTTAAGTACAAGTGCAAATTATCACCTACATTTAACAGATAAGCAAAAAAGACCGTGCGCTGGAATGTCGAAGCATTTAAACATCCGGAAACGCTAAATAGATATCAGGAAATAATAACACAAAACATAGAAGAGCATGACATCTCTTCTGAGATGCCATTAAACATACAAGAAGAATGGCAAACGCTTCAATCAACCATTAATCATTATAGCCGCAGCACAAGCTACAATCGGAAAACGACCACCGAAATCACACAACGAATGGTTTGACGACGAGTGCCGCCAATCCGTTGAACATAAACAAAAACTGCGAGAAAAATGGTTAACAAGGAACACCCGAAGCTCCCAAGCTGATTATCTATGCTCCAGGAAAGCCTCAGCAAAACTTCTACGTAAAAAGAAACGCGAACACATGAAGAGCTGCATCGAAAACATCAACCAACATGCGGCCAACGGAAATTCAAAAGAGTGCCTTGCCAATGCACGGAATCTGACAAAAGATTTCCACCCAAGATCTACAGCCATCAAAAATGAAAATAATGAACTCACAACAAGTGAACGTGATGTGCTGGCAGTGTGGCGATCCCACTTTCAAGACCTACGGAATAGGACGAATGAGGTTCATCCTATTCGAGCAATTGCTCCATCAACTGAGGAGATTTTTGTCCCTTACCCAGCAATAGAAGAAGTGGAAGCTGCCATCAAAAAACTGAAAAATGGCAAATCACCAGGTTTCGATGGAATTCCCGCAGAACTTCTGAAAAATGGAGGAGCAGCTCTGGTCTCACGTATAAACGATCTGATTCTTGCAATCTGGGACCAAGAAGAACTACCTGCTGAATGGAAAACAGCTCTCATTGTTCCGCTACATAAGAAAGGTGACCGTCTAAAGTGTGCGAATTATCGTGGCATCGCACTGTTGAGCACTGCATATAAAATACTAGCTAATGTTGTACTTGCTCGACTCATCCCGTTCGCCGAATCTATCATCGGTGACTATCAGTCTGGTTTTCGTCCCAACCGCTCAACCACAGATCAATGTTTTACATTAAGGATGATTCTGGAAAAATGTTGGGAGTACAACATCAGCATTCACCAGCTCTACGTTGATTTCAGGCAAGCATATGATAGTATCATCCGCGACAACCTCTGGTCCGCACTCATATGCCTTGGTATCCCAGAGAAACTTGTTTCTCTGTGCAAACTCACAACATCGGGATCAAATTGTAGAATAGTAATCGAAGGGTCAGTTTCTGATCCTTTCGATATAACATCAGGTGTTCGACAAGGTGATGCACTCGCGCCCGTACTATTTAATTCGGCGCTGGAGTACGCGATAAGAAAAAGCCGAATTGAGACACAAAACTGCATATATAACAAATCTAGACAAGTTCTTGGCTACGCAGATGATATTGTGCTTCTCGGACGTAGAACAAGCGATATTAAGGATAGTCTCTCTCAGCTTGAAAGAAATGCTAAACGGCTTGGATTATGCATCAACACCGGCAAAACTAAAGTGTTAACAACATCTAAGAACATACCTCCCGGAAGTCTGGATACTGGCGACTATGAAGTAGAACGCGTGGAAAACTTCAAATACCTCGGGTCTGTAATAACATCGTCAAATGACATACAGGCAGATATCAAAGCCCGTGTCTCTGCCGCATACAGAGTTTTCTACGCATACTCAAAACTTTTGCGATCAAAACATCTTTCGCGGTCGTGCAAACTCACAGTTTACAAAGCATTAATCCGACCTGTGCTTACATTTGGAAGTGAAAGCTGGACACTGACTTCCTCCGATTGTAGAATTTTATCAACATTCGAGAGGAAGGTCATACGAATAATTTATGGTCCATGTAAAGTTGCTGAAAATCAGTATAAAATCCGAATGAATCATGAAATCAGACAGCTTCTTGGAGGCTGCGATATAATCGGATTCATTAAATCCAACCGGATTAGATGGTTTGGTCATGTAGAAAGGGCTCCATTGGATAGAATGATAAAAAAAGCGTCCCAACAACAACCAGCTGGTGTTCGTCGAAGAGGAAGACCTAGACAACGCTGGCGTGATGACATAATCCAAGACCTTCGTGATATAGGATGTCGAAACTGAGGTCAACTGGTCATAGAACGAGATGAGTGGAAGCTGGTGGCACAGACGGCAAAATCGCTCCATGGGATGTAAACGCCAGAGAGAGAGAGAGAGATATTCTTTCTATCAAATCATCCAGTATAAGATATGATATTTCAGTTGCAAAAACTCGAATCACATCGGAGCGTTTTTCTTCATCTACAGCCTTATCATCCAAAGATAAATTCTCACATGACCGCCAAACTGACCTCTCGTTCGATAGCCAACCAGGACCATGCCACCATTGTAGATTTTGAATCAATTGCGACGGATTGATTCCTCGCGAGGCACAATCAGCTGGATTGTCATTCGACAGAACGTGAGACGATTTAACGAGGGGTGCAATATCGTGTATTTCTGAAACTCGGTTTGCAACAAACGTTTTCCATTGTCGAGGTAGTACTGATAGCCACTTCAACACTATTGTAGAATCAGCCCAGGCAGATTTGTTCGCATCTTTAAGGTTCATGGCTTCCACGGTTGATTTTAATAATTTTGAGAGCAATACAGCCGCACACTATTCCAATCTAGGAATAGAAATTTGACGAATTGGAGATACCTTTGTTTTGGCTGATACCAAATTCACGGATACTGTTCCGTCAGCTTTGGTAGCTCTGCAGTATACCACAGCAGCAAATGCGAGTTCTGAGGCATCAAAAAAGTCATGTATTTCGATGGTTTCTTCTATTTTAAGCCAGCGTGGTATGGTAATCTCTGCCATTGCAGGTAGTTTCTTTTATTAAGTTAGCCACTTGTCTTCTAGATCCTTAGGTAGATTTTCATCTCACTCCAGATTAAGTAACCATAATTGTTGAAAAAAGATATTTACTAAAATTACGGTTGGTGACATCCATCCCAAAGGATCAAATATCCTACCAGTTTCTGATAAAACCTGCCTCTTAGTTTTAGAAGGTGTGTTGTCCAAATTGATTTGAAACGAAAATGTATCGGATAAAGGGTGCCACGCAAGTCCTAGTATCTTTACCAAGGGGTCTTCGGACAAAATTACTTTACCTTTTCCTCTGTCTTCATCGGGTATTGCTTGGAGCAATAAGTTACTGTTTGAGTACCATTTTCTCAAATAGAAGCCAGCTTTTCCTAGCAGAATTCGAATTTGGTTCTGAATTGACAATGCCATTTCTTCGTTTTCAGCTACAATTGCTCTTGCAGCCGCAGTAAATTCATCTGAGGTAACGACAGCAATTTTTTGAAGCACTCTTGTAGAAAAGAACCGCTGTTCCGTAAGTCACCGTTAATAAGCGGTAGTGTTTTATATCGGTAGAAGGATCCTCACGCCAAACAATACGCTGATAATTGTGACAGCGTTGCTGATCGTTAGTAGTAATCTAATTATGAAATTATCTAAAAAGTTTGATCTTCTTTATTTGTTGATGCAACAATCTGTGCAACATGCAACATCATCCCAAATACTTTTGGATTAACCTTTTTAATATTTTCTTGCATATTATTATTACTGTTAGCTCATTTTAATTTATTTTCGTTAATTTTATTGTTATTAAGAGTTTGATCGATTCTCTCCCACCCATTTTTTTTTATCAAACATATGATTCATTTTCGGAGATTATGGGATTAATAGAAATTTTATTACAAAATAAATTTAGTCTTTTCTTGATTAATTGCAATTCGGTTAAAAAAAAAAATTATTAAATCAATAGTACGGTGCTTAAAAGTGAAAAAAATACATATTCAACAGAAAAATTTAAACGTTAGTATTTTGGTTTCTAATTAAGTTTTCTAATTATTAAAGTGTAGCTAATTTGTTTTGTTTAGTGTATAGGGTAGTTTTATAGTGAAACTAATTCTACGTGAGCTGTATAGGACGAAAAACAACCTCCTTTGAAATAAACAAGAGATACTGAAGTCGATTCAGATTGTCTTGGAGTTTTAATATAAAAGGTATGTCTTAAATTATTCTGAAACCACTGAGTTTCAATCACATATTTTCTTATTTCTGTAGCGTTTAATCGCGAATCGGAAAGGCGGAAATAAACTGTATGCCTGAAAATTTGCATAACGGATTTCGAGCGAACCGTTTTAAATACTGTGCGTGATTTTCAACATATAGAGAATAAAACATTTGGCAAAGGTCGAGGAAAAGGCGCAAAAATTTAGTATTTTCTTTTAAAAAATATAATAACAGGATTCATATCATACACTTACCATTATATATATATACATTTTCTATTTTTATAAAGTTTTCTTTTCTTTAAAGTAAATAAGGAATTTCCTATTTAGGTTTATAGGAATATAAACATTCTTTTTGTGTTTTCAAAACGGTAAATAATCTTAAATTATATTTGCTAATCCACATAAATAATATTTAAATGTTAAATAATCTTAGTTATGAAATCATTATAGTTTTAAGATAATCTTTAAATATTTAGCTACAATTAGTTTATATATTATATATAATTTTTGATCAAAATAGGGATTAGTTTAAGTTCAGATTTATGTTTATGTTTTTCGATTGTTTTCAAAAATTTTTTTTGAAGAAATACATTGTTGAAATGAAACACTAAGAATTTATTTGAGTGAGTTGGTGGCGTATAGGTATGATGTGATGTGAAGCAGGCAATAATATCTACCATCTCCCAGCAATTTTCCTTTTTTCCCAAAATTTTCCAGCAGCTCTTACAAGATCCTGAAATGATTGGACAAGACCCCCCCAAATAAAAACATGAGCTTAAGTCGGCGAATCGAGCTGTGTCCACGTACAACTATTTTCAGGATTCTGATTGTGTGCCTGATTTTTTTATTTAAATCTGGTAACATAACAGTGGCGCCCAAAGGCAGCGGTTTTTCCTGTTTTCCAACTTCCCAAAATCGATTTTTTTTATTGAGCATAGTTATTAATTATGATAATGAAATGTGCAATGTTATCTACAAATTTCTTTGTGTTTTGAGTGCATTTTAATTAAATTCATTATCGTATATAACAATATAAGATGTTATTATTATTTGTAATATTTTATTGGTTTTCCATATCGCGGTAGTTTTCAGGTTTATAATAACCTGTTTTATGATTATAGATTTTATATTCATCATCCGAATTCTACTGTTAGCATAATACTGGAAAGCATATTTGGCTTGTATGAAATTAAAAAAAAAATATTTTTCACAGATTTTTATCGCAAATCATTCCGTGCATAAACGACTTCGTTTTGTACGTTGAGGTGTTTCTACATTTACTTGATTTGATTTGTTTGTTAATTAAAAGTCTTTACCTACCCAATTCCTTATTCCCTCTTGCCTTGCATCGCTATACATCACGCCTGCGATACCAATTCACTCTGGTATTCATTTAAACAATTTAAATTATTTTTATATAGTTCTTGAAGAGAGTTTATAATTTCAAAACACAACAAAAATTTTAATTTTTTTTAAAAAATTATTTAATAGTCTGTAATTGACTTATAATTTATATTTATTACATAGTTACATCGCTAGTCTGGTAAGTGTAGGATTACCTAAAAACCTTTTCAGGCATAATTCATTCACATATGTTAGCAAGTAACTTATAGGCTGCGAATTTAGCTTGTTAAAATTTTATCTTTGAGCAATACCAATAAGAGTATTGGTTCTGATTGGATATTTCGATATTTAGAATATTATTTCTTACACATATTTATTTCTTTGATAACTTAAAATAATCATAATGAATTACGAACATTTAGAATCAGAAGAGACCAATCTTGAGTGTGAGGTCCGTGGTATCTATGGGGGATGGGGTGAGAAATTAAAACTATTGCGAATGAGATTGCAAGACGAGGAAAATAATGTAGCACAGGTACCAATGAAAGCGCACGAAGCAGCCCGCAAAGCACCGAAACGCGAGTTAAAGATTTGTGTAAATAAATTAGAAATCCTAAAAGATACCCTCGATATAATTTTACAAGGAGAAAACGATAATAAAATCCCTAAACTAAAGCAAATGAACTCTCGTCTGATCCATCTAAAGAATCGATTGAACAGAATGGTGTTTTCTAAAACGGCTCGTGGTCCCGCTGAAAAATTAATATTAATATGCGACAAATTCATTGAAATAATCAACAACTATCAGTCAGAATCAGGTAATCTAGAGGATTCAATCGGGTTTGTGAAAGAAGTTCATGTAGATCCAAGTGAGGTACTCTCCAGTATGCCCGATGATCCCGAACAACTACTGCATATAGTAACTACTAATACGAACCCTGAAAGCGTACCTTGCTCTATTATACCATGCCACAGCAAAACTCAAAATGTATCTCAACCCAAACCTCTTGTTCCAGATCAGTCTTCTACACCTACAAAACCAACCGAAAGAAGTCCTAATGCTATGAATTCGAGAGTACCTCCACACGGTAAACCTTCCGGTTCCAATGATGGAATCAGCCTTTCAAAGTTTGTAAGTCCAAGTTCTCCAATAAGTGGCGGTGAGCTATCATTTCTGTTAGAAAATATCGCTGATAGAATTCGTCAGCTAGGAAATCCGATCACAGCAGCTGGCATAGATCCTAAAACTCAACCTAACCCACAAGTACCAGCTCAAGGGTATTATGACCCAAGGTTAGCAACGCAATACAATCCTTTGGTACCTCCACCGGTTGTACCCAATTTCCAATCAAACCCACAATTTTCACAACCTTCTTCTGGAAACCTAAACCAACCTCATGCTGCAATAGCTGGAATTAAATTGCCCAATGAAAATAAAGCTTACTTTCAACAAACCAATCCACATTTCGTTGGGAGACCAGGAATTCCAAACCAAGACCAGCAACCCCTCACTGAAAGTGGAAGAGCGGATAGGAACGCAATACCAATCGATAGGTGGAATGTTAAGTTCGATGGCTCTGGAACAGGTAGTCAGGTGGAAAGATTCCTTTTCAGGGTTGAGCATCTAGCAGAATCCTATGGTATCTCACATTCTAGACTGGTAACCGATATTAGTATTCTGTTGCAAGGTTCGGCAGCTGAGTGGTATTGGTTGTACATGGAAAGCAATAAAGGAGTTGATTGGAAACAACTTCGTCAGGCTTTAGTCAAGCGGTTCCAAGATCGTAGAACAGATAGTGACGTCAGACGCGCATTAGAATCACGCAAACAAAGACCAAAGGAGAATTTCTTGGATTTTTATAATGCGATTCTGTCCATTTCATTATCGTTAAAGTATCAAATGTCTGATGAGTCCTTAATTGATATTTTGACAAGAAACATGCGAGTCGGGTTACAAGTTGCTCTTGCAGGACAAAATTTTATATCCGTTCCTATGCTGGTTAGTCAATGCGTGCAAATAGAGGATACATGGAATAGGGTAGGATATGGGCATGAACAGGTTTTACAATCCATGAAACAGGTCAATGAAATAGAACATGGTGTTGATTCTAATTATGGACAGAATAGTCGCTACGAACCAATTTATACTCCAAATAGGCAACAGTGTTATATCGATGAGAATTCACAGTATAATCCTGCACCACAGAATTACGAAACAATATCAGAAATTCAAGGGTGGAAAAACCACAAACAAAATCCTAACTTTAATAAAAACCCCAAACCGATGGTCAAATACGCGAGCAGTACACCATTAATGTGTTGGAACTGCCTAATACCAGGTCACTTTTTTAAAAGCTGTCCAATTCCATTACAGCGTAGGTTCTGTTTCGGATGTGGTCGGGTCGGCGTTCTGAAGCCACACTGTATGGCTTGTAATAATCCGAGAAACCCCAAGACGGAGGTGAAGGCGCCTGGGGCTCATCATCTTCCGAAATACACAGTCATTCCCAGACCACAGGTAGAGGACGCAGCGACCGGCATATGTCCGGAATTCCATCAACAACCACGTTTTTAGATGAATTATACAATCAAACCGATTATTCGGTCCTACATTCAAATGGTGATAATAGCTTAGTAAAATTATTTAAAATAGACCAAAATACTCAAACGGATTCTAGCTACTTAACATCTCGTTCAATCCGGTTAAGAAGAAGTCAACGGTATTTCAACTTCCGTAAAGGGCTAACCAAAGACATTTTAAACGCAACTATTTGCGATATTGAAACCAGTGTCGATGAAAGACTATATCTTGATGTAGTTATAGCTGATACATCCTTTAGAGGCCTACTTGATAGTGGAGCTACTATTAGCGCATTGGGTGAGGGCTCGGAAAAATTTTTGTCAGACCCAAACATTAAATTTTATAATATGCCAGCTCATCTTAACACAGCTAGTGGACAAAAACAAAAGATTTTAGGTCACATTAGGGTTCCAGTAGAGTTTAAGGGCAAAAAACGGATGGTGCGGTTGTACATAGTGCCAGGATTAACACAGAAGTTATATCTCGGTATGGACTTTTGGAAACTTTTTGGAATAACACCAATGATTATCAATGAAATAAGTGCAGGCCAATCACAGTCAACTGTTTTAGAATCTAAGGTCATGTCCCTGAATTCTGGAGAAAATCGTGATAAATTTCACACTCTCAATCCAGAACAAGAAAAAGAATTATCACTGGTAAAAGCTTCTTTTCCATGCTCTACTATTCAAGGCTTAGGACGAACTCACTTATTGACCCATACCATAAATGTTGGCTCCGCTATGCCTGTAAAACAAAGGTATTATCCGGTATCCCCAGCGGTGCAAAAGGATCTGTATCGTGAACTGGATAGAATGATAGCCTTAGATGTCATCGAAGAGAGCCATAGTTCATGGAGCTCTCCGGTAACTTTGGTGAAAAAGGCCAACGGGAAAGTTCGGTTATGCCTCGATGCGAGAATAATTAATGACGTCACAATAAAAGACGCATCTCCATTGCCAATTATAGAGGGTCTAATTAGTCGACTTGGAAAAACCAAATTCATCACGAGTCTTGACTTAAAGGACGCCTTCTGGCAGATTCCATTAGAGGAGAAATCAAGAGATAAAACAGCATTTACGGTGCCCGGTCGTCCGCTTTACCAGTTTAAGGTAATGCCTTTTGGGCTGTGTAATGCGGCACAATCAATGTGTAATTTAATGCGAAAGGTTATACCTGCCCATCTGCATGACCGGGTATTCGTTTACCTGGACGATCTCTTGGTTGTCTCCGAAACATTTGAAGAACACATGTTGTTACTGTCAGAAGTCGCTCGGCTATTACGTGAGGCGAATTTAACAATAAATGTCGAAAAAAGTAAGCTCGTCTTGAAGGAGGCAAAATACCTGGGTTATATTGTCGGTGATGGCTGCCTTAAAGTAGATCCAGAGAAAGTAGAAGCTATGCGGTCATATCCAGTTCCAAAAACAGCTAAAGATATAAGGAGATTCCTCGGCGTGACAGGATGGTATCGGCGCTTTATTAAAGATTATTCAAGGCTAGCCGCTCCACTTACCGATCTCTTGAAAAAGAAATCAAAGATTGAGTGGAATACGGCTGCTCAAATCGCCTATGAAGACCTTAAAGCGGCTTTAACCACAGCTCCCGTTTTACTTCACCCCGATTTCTCTCGTCCATTCGTAATACAATGTGATGCTAGTACGACTGGTATCGGCGGAGTATTATGTCAACTTTCTGAGGACGGTGAGAAACGACCTATTGCATATTTCTCCAGAAAATTAAACTCAGCCCAACGCAATTATACTGTCACAGAACTCGAGTTCTTAGCAGCGGTTGACAGTATTAAAAGATTTCGCCCATATGTAGAAGGTCTTCCATTTACCGTTGTGACAGACCACGCTAGTTTACAATGGTTGATGGGTCAAAAGGATCTCTCAGGTAGACTAGCACGGTGGAGTCTAAAGCTTCAAGCATTTGACTTTAAAATTCAGCACCGTAAAGGTACGGAGAACATTGTTCCAGATGCATTATCACGCTACTCAACCGAGGAATTCTCCGTTGCTGAGATAAAGGATGTTGAAATAAGTCCATTACATCTTGATATCGCGTCGCCTGCATTTTTAGATACCGACTACCAGCAACTTATTTTTGAGCTACAGTCTGACCTCAAAAACAAATCGAATATGAAGGAGGAAGACGGTAAAATATACATCAATTCAGCAATAGGTCATTCCTATGTAGACACGGACCTATCGGACTGGAAACTGTACGTACCCAAGCCATTAGTAAAAACCCTGATCGAAAAGGCTCATAATCCTCCTACATCATCCCACTTTGGGGTTGCAAGAACATTAGAGGTGATAAATAGGCAGTTTTATTGGCCAAGCATGGCAAAAGATGTCAAATCATATGTTAGTGGGTGTGAAACATGCAAGAAAATCAAACCAACCAATTATTCTACTCGTCCTCCCATGGGAAAATTCTCCGAAATTTCTCGGCCGTGGAACAAAATTTATGTGGATTTTCTTGGGCCATATCCCAGATCAAAAGGTGGCAATACACACATTCTAATTGTTTTGGATTGTTATTCTAGGTTCGTATTATTAAAAGCTATAAGAAATGCAACGGCTTCCATCCTCTGCAATTATCTTGAAAATGATGTTTTCAATGTATTTAGCGCTCCCGAGACATTAGTATCTGATAATGGACGGCAATTTGAGTCACACCTGCTGTTCGATTTGTTGGAGAAATATGGAGTAAACCATTTGTTTACGCCCAAATATTCTCCACAATCCAACGCTTCTGAGCGAGTAAACCAATCTTTATTGGCAGCAATACGTGCATACATCAGGGATTATCACAAAGATTGGGATATCCATTTGAGTGAGGTAGCTAACGCTCTCCGAAATGTGATACACAGTTCTACTGGTTTTTCTCCACACTTTTTAGTTTTCGGTCAACACTATGTTCCTCATGGCAAGAACTATGAGATTTTGAGGAAACTTGAAGGTATCGATAATAACCATTTGTCAGTAGCCACAAAACCTGATAGACTTACAATCGCTCAAAATAAAGTCTTAAGTCATCTTCGGGAAGCTTATCAACGCAGTGCAAATAGGTACAATATGCGAGCTCGTGAAAGAAGTTTCACCCCTGGCCAAGTAGTTTTCTATAGAAATTTTACACAAAGCGACGCAGTGAAGAACTACTCCGCAAAGTTAGCTGCAAAATTTGAGAAAGGCAAAATTTTATCTCGAGTAGGGAATGTAGCGTACGAGGTAGAAAATGGAAACGGTAAGAGAATGGGAATTTACCACGCAAAGGATCTACGAACATAAAGTATTTTCTTTAAACGAATAGTTGGGGTACAATGCTTGCCATCGTTTCCCATAGCCCGGCTTCTCGTAAGAGACTCATCTCAAGGTGTGGGACTGCCCCTCGCTGTGACAGCGTTGCTGATCGTTAGTAGTAATCTAATTATGAAATTATCTAAAAAGTTTGATCTTCTTTATTTGTTGATGCAACAATCTGTGCAACATGCAACATCATCCCAAATACTTTTGGATTAACCTTTTTAATATTTTCTTGCATATTATTATTACTGTTAGCTCATTTTAATTTATTTTCGTTAATTTTATTGTTATTAAGAGTTTGATCGATTCTCTCCCACCCATTTTTTTTTATCAAACATATGATTCATTTTCGGAGATTATGGGATTAATAGAAATTTTATTACAAAATAAATTTAGTCTTTTCTTGATTAATTGCAATTCGGTTAAAAAAAAAAATTATTAAATCAATAGTACGGTGCTTAAAAGTGAAAAAAATACATATTCAACAGAAAAATTTAAACGTTAGTATTTTGGTTTCTAATTAAGTTTTCTAATTATTAAAGTGTAGCTAATTTGTTTTGTTTAGTGTATAGGGTAGTTTTATAGTGAAACTAATTCTACGTGAGCTGTATAGGACGAAAAACAACCTCCTTTAAAATAAACAAGAGATACTGAAGTCGATTCAGATTGTCTTGGAGTTTTAATATAAAAGGTATGTCTTAAATTATTCTGAAACCACTGAGTTTCAATCACATATTTTCTTATTTCTGTAGCGTTTAATCGCGAATCGGAAAGGCGGAAATAAACTGTATGCCTGAAAATTTGCATAACGGATTTCGAGCGAACCGTTTTAAATACTGTGCGTGATTTTCAACATATAGAGAATAAAACATTTGGCAAAGGTCGAGGAAAAGGCGCAAAAATTGATTATTTTCTTTTAAAATATATAATAACAGGATTCATATCATACACTTACCATTATATATATATACATTTTCTATTTTTATAAAGTTTTTTTTTCTTTAAAGTAAATAAGGAATTTCCTATTTAGGTTTATAGGAATATAAACATTCTTTTTGTGTTTTCAAAACGGTAAATAATCTTAAATTATATTTGCTAATCCACATAAATAATATTTAAATGTTAAATAATCTTAGTTATGAAATCATTATAGTTTTAAGATAATCTTTAAATATTTAGCTACAATTAGTTTATATATTATATATAATTTTTGATCAAAATAGGGATTAGTTTAAGTTCAGATTTATGTTTATGTTTTTCGATTGTTTTCAAAAATTTTTTTTGAAGAAATACATTGTTGAAATGAAACACTAAGAATTTATTTGAGTGAGTTGGTGGAGGTGAAGGTGAAGGAGGCAATAATATCTACCATCTCCCAGCAATTTTCCTTTTTTCCCAAAATTTTCCAGCAGCTCTTACAAGATCCTGAAATGATTGGACAAGACCCCCCCAAATAAAAACATGAGCTTAAGTCGGCGAATCGAGCTGTGTCCACGTACAACTATTTTCAGGATTCTGATTGTGTGCCTGATTTTTTTATTTAAATCTGGTAACATAACATAATCTGATAATCTTTCGTTTCAATTAACACTTGACGATACATTTTTTCAACGTCTGCAGTAAAAACGATGCGATGCGTTCTAAATCTTTGGAGTATTGAAATTAATCTAGAATGAACTGTAGGCCCAACCATCAGTAAGTTGTTTAGGGATTACCCAGATTTGACTTGGCAGAATTATCAAAAACTACTCTTAGTTTTGTCGTGGAGCTTGATTCTTTCATAACGCCGTGATGAGGTAAATAGGATAAATTGGTGCCATTCTTTCTGACCTGTGAGCTCGGAATCTGTTTCATATGATGAAGTCGTTCATATTCCCTCATAAATGCGGTGCCCAACTCCTTCAGATTTGGATTTTTCTGAAATTTCCGTTCCATTAGCTTGAGTCGAGCTACTGCCACCATGCATGATACTCCTAACTCCGCTTCTAAATTTCTAAATGGAAACTTTACTATAAACCTACCATTTATGTGGCGTGTGAAGTGCTTTTTGAAGTGGTCTTCATATAATTTCTCTTCTTCTGAATGAGGAATATTAACGGTCATTTCCTCCACTTTCCAAAACATACGGAGCGATCGATCAATCTCAGTTTCTGCATGAAGATTTATGGTGGATTTTGTTGTTTTTCCAGAACTGAGCTCTCCAGCTATTACCCATCCAAACAGCGTATTTTGAGCAATGGGTTAGTTTGGCTCATTGATAATTCTTTCAGGATTTAATATTTTAAAAAATTGATCGGCTCCAATAAGTATGTCGGCTCCAATAAGTATTCTGCTTGGCTTGTTTACATTCGGATCAGCCAATTCAAGATCCGCTCGATGATCCCATCTGGAAATATCAAACTTCATTGGTGGAAGTTCAGATGTGATCCGAGATAGAATTAGTGCTTTGAATTTAATATTTAGAGCATTGTTAGTTCTGGAGGCAACAATAAGTTCTGTCAGTCCTATAGAGATTGTTGATGGACTAGTACTTAGTCCAGTGACAGATACCCGAGCGTTGCTGCGGTGCAGCTGTAGCCACTGTACACATTCTTCTGTGACGAAAGACATCTAAGAACCAGAGTTCAAAAGTACTCTACAGTGTCTGTATTCTCCAGCCGAGCTCATTGCAAATACTAAGACTGGTCGGCAATAGAACCGTCGAGAGTTCTTTATTAATTTTATGAACATTTCAAATTTCTTCATTTCTTGCATTATTGGATGAATTTGTAAGTAATGCGACCTTGGGGTTGGAAGTGGAGGTTTCCTCCAAATGCAATAAAGTGTTATGCCTCTTTGCATATGTCGCATTTCCATTTTGAGCGGCAGCGGTAAACTGCGTGTGAACCACTCAAACAATTGTAGCATTTACGGTTGTCTTTCACAAACTTTCTTCGATCGGTTATGTTCAACTCTTTGTACTTTCTGAATTCATATAAATTATGAACTGGGGCTGTTATTTTTCGGACTCTGCAGGGCGTAGGGAACCACAATATATTTCGAGATTGTTTATTAATTTCCCAATTAATTTTATTCTCCTGTTTAAATATAATTATAACACTCAGAATTCATACACATACAGTTACTTATAATTTAATCTTACTTTAAATGCAATATTTGCTGCTTAAATACAATAGATAATCACACAGCTTGTTTTCCGGTTCAAAACTTCAAATTTCTAGACTATAAATTATTCAATATAATTTTAATTTTATTGTTACAATAAATTTTAATTTAATTTAATATTTTTGGTTTGGGTAGTGAAATCCGAAATTCTACGTCCACGCCGTGCTACCTGGGTAATGCTAACAGAATTAGGTTGGTGTAGTTGAGAGGGGCAGAGTAAATACTGCTTATACTCAATGATTCTGCACCATGGCGAGTCATTGGCGCCACAAAACCAATGCAACTCAAGCGTCTGTTCTCCATGTTAGGGGCGGCTTGGAGCGGGCGTCTGTCTTGGATCAAGCGGCTCGCTATATAAACGTGTAGCAAGCGTCTGTTCTCCAGGTTAGGGGCGGTTTGTGGCGGGCGTCTGTCTTGGATCAAGCGGCTCGCTATATTAACATGTAAAAAGGTTGTTTCTGGTGACCTTAAGATGCAGAACGAACCTATTCACGAAAATTTGGGTTGGGCGAAGGGCTAACACCCCATTACCGTAAAAAACTACTTGTCATGAATTCTGTGCACAGGCCTCGGATTATTTTGGATTCACTATTAGAACGACCTCGGAAACTGTACCCGGACTACGATTTAAAAATGGTGTTACGTAGCATCCTCTGTCGGTTTCTTGGATGGTAGATAACTGACAAAAATATTACAAAAAAATTTGGTCTTAGGTGTTTGAGGTGCTAGTAACTGAAAAATCTCCCTAAAATGTTTTAAATGGATGGCTGCAGCACATTTGCCGCTAGGTAGCAGTCGTGGGTCGTGGGGTTCCATCAATTTTAGGAAGCTTGCTAGTGCTGCATAAGGTTATATAAATAAAGGTTTAAAAAGAAAAAAAAAGTGAAGGTTAAACCATATTAAAAAGTAATTCGACTCCATTATCGCATTATACGGAGTTTATATAGAGGTTGATAACACGCATAACACACTACACTTACCTCATTGCTTTAGCATATGACGATCATCGATGTTGTGATCACTGTACGTCACATTCCTCCCACTAATTCGACATCTGCATGCAGATGTTTCCCGCCTTCTGTGAAGCTACGTCACCGCTCAACCACTGTTATTTAATTCCACATCATACCAAACTTAACCGAAAATAACGTTACTAAGCTCAAGAGAATCAAACATCATGAATAAAATTTTATACGAAATCGAAACAATATTATAGGTAATTCATAGCGACGCCTATCTATGCAAAACAACGGTTATACTTTTATAATATATGATATAATTTTTATACTATATAGTTCACAACTTAATCTACACAACTATAGAACCGGTTCCAGATCTACTACTAATGCTATGTGTGCTATACTAATGCTATATATGCTATATGCTATAAATTAATAGTTTAAATAGTATTTAAATACCTAAATGAAGTAATAAAAGGAACACGTACTTGTTCACCAATATAACAATTATTATAGAAAAAAAAAGTAACAAACTAATATAAACTAGGAGGGCCCGGCGTGCTTCGCTACGCTTATAAATAAAGTTTTTGCGTAGACATTTTGTTGACGTAGAAGCAATGATTTCAAAAAGTGGTAATGAGAAATGCTAGCCTATAATTTTTAATTTTTCTTTTTAAATATATGAATGATAAATAATCAGAACTCAAGCTGATCAGTTCGGATATATGACAAATTAGCGATCAAATAAGTTTTCAAGTAAGCTTATTTGATCTCTAACTTATTTGATCGCTAATTTTTCATATATCCGAACTGATCAGCTAGAGTTCTGATTATTTATCATTCATATATTTAAAAAGAAAAATTAAAAATTATAGGCTAGCATTTCTCATTACCACTTTTTGAAATCATTGCTTCTACGTCAACAAAATGTCTACGCAAAAACTTTATTTATAAGCGTAGCGAAGCACGCCGGGCCCTCCTAGTTTCAATTATTCAGTTATTTTTCTTTTTACTTGCAAAAATATACTTAAGTCGGATGAAATTTGTGGCACCTATTCACAAAACATTGACACCAATACCAAAACTACGTGAAAAAGCCTCAAAAATTCAACCGCGCATAACTCCGATTCAGAGTACACAAAAAATAAAAGCAGAAACAACTTTTTTCCTTTCGTCAATACCAACAAAATATCAAAATTTCAGATTTTTTAAAAATCAAAAATTTAAAAATCAACAAAAAAATGTACGTTTTCAAAATAATAGCCCTCCTATAATAAGAAAACAAAAATATTACGCAAATATCTTAAATCAATAAACAAAATAATCGAAATAATATCGAAAACCGTCCTTGTTCAAAGACAAAAGACGACTGAAATGAAAGAAAATAAATTTTTAAGTTTCGTTTTTGTTGTTCGTTGTTCGTTATTCGATAGCTAATATATAAAAAAGAAAATATAAAAAAAGAAAATATAAAAAAATAAAATAAATTTTTAATTTCGTTTTTGCATGTATGTAAACTTATAATGCATATGTATAGAAAAAGTTTTCCGTATATAATAACTTTTTTATTTATGATCCGATTTGTTTGAATCCGGATCCGACTATAGGTTACACTAATATCAGTTAGCTGTGAAAATTTCAAATGAATCCATCTGCGAATAAAAAAGCCTAATGCTCCACAAAGTTTTAATCTAGCGTATTAATATATAGGAGGATGTGCACTTAGCTTATAGGTAAATCCGTATTGTTGATTCTTGATATTCCCTTGATATTCCCGTTGGTAGTGAAAATTGAAACCGTTATAACGGTGCTTATTATTTTTAATTCCAAATAAAAAATCCACGTTTGTGTAAAATCAGGAAGCAGGAAAAATGAATAACTATTCTTATATTTAGATGTACACCAAGGTAACACCAAGGAATATTTCTCCTCAAGATTTGGAAGAGTGCAATTGTGATCCCCTTTATGACAATTTATAGTATTTTTATCATTCAAAATATGTAGAATTGCTTGCACTAATAATAAAAGAAAACACACATGATCACTATATAGGCCAAAAGAAACAGCCTAAACAACTAAACAATTAAAAGCAGAATCAACTACCTCTTCCGTGTTCTCAATAGAAAATATTTGAGTTGTAAAGCACTATGATATCAATATAAAAAAAACTAAATCACGGATCACAAAAATTATGTTAACAAATTACTATCTGCAACATTAAGTTAAACTACAATTTATTATTTTAATTTAAAGATGTTTTCACTTGAACGTTCGAGTTAAATTTGATTAAATAAAAGTTCAAAGTGATAAAATCAAATTTTCTTCCTGTTTTAATTTTGGAATTAAAAATAAAACGGGAAATGCAACGTTAGATAGAATTTTTCATCATCAACAATCAGGTTTACCTGTTTATAAATTTGCATAGATAGATTTCGATAGGATTTCAGCGAATGTAAAACTTTTATATATACATATTATATATAATCGATTGAAATTAATTAATTAGATTAATGGTAAATACGAGTAGTATTTGTAATGATCTACGATCATAACAATCGTGGGGCAGTCCCACACCCATGAGAAGGTCTCATAAGCTGGGCATAAGATGTTATCAAATAACTTTTTGCAATAGCACATCAAACGCTACTTTAGTCTTATCAACTTAGACTTATGTTGAAAATAAAACGAAAACCGTCTATTTATTATAATTGAATGATGCCAGGAAGAGAATGAAGAATTAACTGGAGTTATTTATTATAAATGTTACTTAATATCCTTAGCGTGGTAAATGCCTAAATATTTCCCTGAAGGATCATTTACCTGATATGTTACGCTGCCAGTCCGCTTAAGTATAATAGCCTTAATGAATTTCGGTGCTAGCTTAGATGAGAATTTTTTTACGGCGTCACTTTGGACGAAATTTCTAACGAATACTTTTTGTCCTGGAATAAATATTCGATCCCGACTTCGTAAGTTATAGTTGTTTGAGCTTCGATTATATGCTTCCTGTAGGTTTTTCAAAACCAACTGTTGTACCATCGATAATCTTACAGCGTTATCAGAAATCATAGCATTGGGGTCATTGAGTTGGTCCAACTGTCGTAACAATTGGTAATGCGAGCCATGACTAATTTTGTGTTGCCCAAAAATTAAGTAGTGTGGCGAGAAACCTGTAGAGGTATGTTTTGTGTTGCGAAGAGCTCCAGAGATTGCATCTAGGTTTTGGTCCCAATTTTCGTGATCCTCCTTTAAATATGATCGAATGGCTGCGAGTATGCTACGATTGACGCGTTCAGAGGCATTTGCTTGCGGGGAATATTTGGCAGTAAACTCATGAATTATTCCATATTTATCAAGAAGCTGTGCCATCATCGCCGACTCAAATTGTGACCCATTATCGGATAATATGCTTTCAGGTGCACCGTATAATTGAAATATTTTATTCTCCAGGAATCCTACAACCCTCGCTGCAGTAGCTGACCGAAAAGGTTCAAGAATAGTAAATCTCGAGTACTGATCAAGGACAATAAAAATATATGTATACCCATTCTTTGTCCTTGGATAGGGTCCCAGAAAATCAATAAATAATCTTTGAAATGGCCGTTGCACTATCACCGGTTGACCCATTAATGGTCTCATGGAATAGTTTGCGGCTTTGCTACCCTTACAGGTCTCACAACTATTAATAAATTCCTTGATTTGAGTAGCCGTAGAAGGCCAGTAAAAATACCGCCGTATTATTTCTAAGGTCTTCGCGATTCCATGATGAGCAGCAGCTGGAGGATTGTGAGCTTGCACAATTATTTGCTGGGTCATCTTATTTGGAATAACTAATTTCCACTATGGTAGATCGGAGTCGACATATTGAAGTGACTCATTTGGTAAAATATAGAGTTTACCATCAATAGTTTTATAATTAGATTGTATGTTTGGGTTTTCTTCAATAGCTTTAATGCGACTAACGTAATCATCTTCCAGAAAGGCTTCAGTATTTAGGTCAATATTTAACGGTAGTTCTAAAGAAGCTATAACTTCTTCCATGTTAGCTCGCGATAACGAGTCTGGGATTACATTTTGTGTCCCCTTCCTATATTCGATATTGAACTTGAATGATTGCAGTTTCAAAGACCACCGCGCAAGCCTGCCAGTTAGGTCCTTTTGGTCCATAAGCCACTTTAACGAAGAATGATCAGTTATTAACGTAAAATGGCATCCCTCAATATATGGTCGGAACTTCTTAATGCTCATCACTGCGGCTAGACATTCCAATTCGGTTACACTGTAATTGCGTTGTGATTTGTTTAGCTTATACGACAAAAACGAAATAGGGTGTTCATTGCCATCACGCTTCTGAAATAAAACACTTCCTATTCCAGTGGAACTTGCATCGCATTGAATGTAAAAGTGCTGGGTAAAGTCAGGGTTGACAAGCACCGGTGCCGTAATAAGGGATTCCTTAAGGTGTTCGAATGCTGTTTGCGCTGTTGAGCTCCAATGGAACTTAGCTCCTTTTTTCAATAAATCACTTATAGGTGCCGAGAAAGTGGAGTAATTGGGAATAAACCTACGGTACCATCCAGTCATTCCAAGAAAACGTCGTACCTGTTTTGTTGTTCGAGGAATAGGATAGGTTTCTATGGCTTGCACTTTTAAAGGGTCTACTCTAAGGCAGCCATCACCAATTACATAACCCAGATATCTGGTTTCTTTTAGCATAAATTTGCTTTTCTCAACATTAATAGTCAGGTTTGCTGCAGAAAGCAATCGTGCAACCTCAGTTAATAATGTAATGTGCTCTTCAAAAGTTGCAGAGACAACAAGAAGGTCGTCGAGATACACAAACACTCGATCATGCAATTGGTGAGGCACAACCTTGTGCATCAACCTACACATCGTTTGGGGTGCATTGCACAACCCGAATGGCATTACCGTGAACTGGTAAAGTGGACGTCCTGGCACAGTAAAAGCTGTCTTATCCCTCGATTCCTGATCAAGCGGAATCTGCCAGAATGCGTCTTTTAAGTCAATGGAACTAATAAATCTGGTTTGATCTAATCGACTTAGTAGTCCGTCGATCAGAGGAAGAGGGTAAGCATCTCGAACCGTAACCGAGTTCACCTTACGAGCGTCGAGACACAAGCGAACTTTTCCATTTGACTTTGTAACCAAGGCTACAGGTGACGACCAGGAGCTTTGGCTTTCCTCAATAACACCAAGTGTTAACATCCGATCAAGTTCAGCATAGAGTTCCTCTTGTTTCTTTGGCGAGACCGGATAATGTCGTTGCTTAATAGGAATTGCATCCTCTACATTAATCTTATGAGCTAAAAGATGAGTTAGACCAAGGCCTAGTTTTTCACACGATGGGAACTGATTAACGACACTACTTAAACGAATTTGTTGGGGTATTGTCAGTACATGTTGATTCTGGTCAGTCGTTGCAGATTGATTTACATTGTTAATATCCAGCTCATTAATCATTGCTGGCGCTAACCCGAATGAATCCCAAAAGTCAATTCCTAAATATAAAGGTTGGCTCAAACTAGGTGCAAGATGTAACCGACATACCTTAACCTTCCCAAGAAATGATATTTTTACCCGGATATGACCAATCACTTTTTGTGACTCACCACTAGCAGTTTTTAACACAGATTGGAGATGATGTACAGTAAAGTTATGATGTTTGACAAATTCTTCACAACCGATCCCTAGTACCGAAATACTGGCTCCACTATCGAGAAGTCCTTTAAAGAGAATGCCATTTAATAACACATTTGCATAAGGTCTACTATCCCCTGAAATATATGAACCAACCGACTCTGACACTGATTTTTTAATGAGTTTTCTTAATTTAAAATATCTTAGCGCTCTATCTATCCTGGAACAGCGTTTGCTTGAGGTTTGGGTGCTTTGTGATACAAAACTTTTGCAGCAGACCTCTATTTGTGGCGCGATTGTTCTCTCCTTAGGATCACGAAAATTCGGGATCCGTATTGGATGCTATTTCTTCGGTATTCTTTCTGGGTGTTGATGTCTGAAGTAATTGGGAGTTCAGAACCCCAGAGCTCCTGAAATCCCCTCGGTAGTTTCCCTTATGGTTATTACAATTCACACATTGGGGTTTTAAGACATTATGAGCGCCGCATCCAAAACAAAATCGGTGGTTCAGTGCATTTGGACAATTTTTATAGTGATGTCCGACTGATGCACAGTTCCAACAACCGATTGAATTCTTGGTCGCAGTTCCATCAGTATTATTGATTCGTCGTGGCGAATGTGTATTCCCACCATAAAATGCACACACCAAATCAGAATTATTAGGTAATTCCGAAGTACCGGCATTGTTGAAGTAGTCAACTCTTTCATCACTGACGTGTTCTATCTCATTAATTTGTCGTTTACCTTGGAACACAATTTCCGGTACCCAACCAATTTTTATTTTAACCTATTTTTATCCATGTCATTCAATAGCAATACATTTATTTACAAAGGTAGAAATATCCTGAAATACGTCTCCAGCTAGTTTTGCTTGTAATCCACCTCTCATATTACGAAAAAGCAAATGTATAAGTTCTTGCTCCGATAATGGCTTCATTAGAGACAGTGTCATGCCACGAATTTTGTGATAAAAATCCAGAAATGGTTCCTTGATTTTCTGTTTCCTGGATTCCAAGGCTTGACGAATATCTTCATCAGTTCTCCTAATTCGAAAACGTAAAATCATAGCTTCACGAATGTCTTTCCAAGCAACTTGACCAAAAGTTTCCCTATACTCCCAAAACCATTCTAATGCTTTGCCCTTCAGAAGTACACTGAAATTCGCAGCCAATCGCTCATTACTCATTCCATTTGAGCTAGCCATGCTCTCAACTCGGTATAAGAAACGTTCTACGGGAATCTCATCTTGCCCATCACCGAAAAAAA
Organism: Diogma glabrata; assembly: GCA_963693315.1. Classification (NCBI taxonomy): domain Eukaryota; kingdom Metazoa; phylum Arthropoda; class Insecta; order Diptera; family Cylindrotomidae; genus Diogma; species Diogma glabrata. Next base: position 189,196,347 of record OY856186.1, on the reverse strand, counting down.
ATAACTTCCAGTTGTAAATCTCTAAGCACTCCTTCGGGGGACGGCCTAAAAACTGTTTTGTTGTATTAGTACAAGGATAGTATCCAAGATTGGATTCAATTTGTTTGGATGACTTGATGTTTGAAGTATCTTTAACACTCCCGTTATCGGAACTTAATTTTTGTAATAATTTGTCTAAGATTATACTAATCCGATCTTCTTCTGTTGTGCCGGAAGATAGATCTTGATCAACAGGGGAACTATTAACAGAATTTCCTGAGGCAGTTGGGATATCACCATTATTTAATACAGTGGAGTGATCCAGTGCTTTTGTAGAAATGGATTGACCTGGTTCATTATCAAGTTCACGTAGCTCGTTTGATATATCTACGGCCTGAACTTCCACAAAGGCTTCTCTAACTGATGTTTCTAAATCGGGACTAGAAGTTTGTTGAGATTGTATCTCCTTAAAGCATTTCATTAAAGTTTCACAAATTTCCAATAACTTTTCCGTTTTTGCAGTAACCGATTTTGAATTCCGGATTCTTTTCAAGCGACCCATTATATGAAATAATAGAGTGATAACCGGATTCATATCGCCAGTACTATTACAATTGTTTGTTTCAAAATTTTCCTGGAGTGCCTGCAATTTCGACTCACAAAAAGTAACTTCGCGCTTTGGGGACCGTATAGCAGTTGGGTGTGCTAGCGTTGGAGACTCAATTGCTCCAGATAATTCTTTATCCCATAATTCTTGTAAGGCGTTCAACTTAGTGCTTATGGGTCCAATGATATCTCTTACCCGACATTCAATTGCGATTTCATCAATGTCTAGGTATTGAACATGCATGTTTATCAATTTAATTGTAAAAATAAAATATATAAAAATTATAAAATAAATAAATAACGAAATAAATAAATAAATATGATTGGATTAATAAGCTCTATAGCGATAATATATATAATAAATAGAAAATAATTTAATAGTCTTATAAACAAATATAAATAGAAAAAAAATAGGATTTATCTATATACTCAACGCAAAAAAACGATAATAAATTTTTGATATGCAGTTGCGGCAATGCAGCTTCACAGAATGGTACTTTAACATACTACTAAAGCAGTAAGTCAGCCCATCATGACGTGTTATCATTAAGCTTAGGTATAGCATTTCTAAGAATGAATTCAATAGATGATCATAAATCATCAACGCTACCGTGGATATCAAACTATAATTTGCTATTTAATTTAAACAGAATGTTGGTTCCACGAAGTATTGTAAATCAAAAACCAAAATAGGCGAATATACAATCCTCTTGACCAACGAAAATAGTATTCTAAATATCTACACCATTTATCAAAACTCATAAGTGGTAAGACCACCAACATTTTCTTATAAAAACGGAAGTTGACGTGGCAATCTAGGTAAATATAAACGAAAAAAATGAATCAACTAAAAAGAAAAAAAAATTAATAATGATTAGGTCGATTATAGAGTCGAAAACTTTGACGGGAAAATAAGATTTAATTAAATAATGTCTCTTGAAGTAGTTTAGAATCAATTTTGGGCGCCATCTGTTACGTAGCATCCTCTGTCGGTTTCTTGGATGGTAGATAACTGACAAAAATATTACAAAAAAATTTGGTCTTAGGTGTTTGAGGTGCTAGTAACTGAAAAATCTCCCTAAAATGTTTTAAATGGATGGCTGCAGGACATTTGCCGCTAGGTAGCAGTCGTGGGTCGTGGGGTTCCATCAATTTTAGGAAGCTTGCTAGTGCTGCTAAATTTTAACCACTGAAGTTGCATCTTTGTAAATTTGATATATTTTAAAGTAAGGTTAGAGCTATATTTAAAAAAAAAAAAGTTAAAATTTAATTGATTTTAAAATTTTTTGTTAATGGAAGTTGTTTGAAAAAATGAAGAAAAATTCGAATTTCAGTCGTACTAAAAATCTTTAAAATTAAATATCTCAAGAACAAAAATTAACGCCTCTAGTTAATATAATATATTTTAGAATAAGGATAGAACTATTTTCAGAAAAAAAATTAATTTAATTCCAATTGATCTTCGACCCTAGCGCCATCTTTAAAAAAGTTTTTTTAATATTTTTATTTAAAATTAGCTATAAAAACAATAAATTAATTTTTTTCAAAGGGCTAACTAATCATCTATCAAACAAAAAAAAGTTTGATGAAATCGGTATAGCCGTTCTTGAGCAATTTAATTTCAAAGTTACATCGGATTGGCAGAATTTTCATTTTTCATGCATGTTGGGGTGCCCCCTATGCTCAAACTAAGCACTTTAAAAAAATTTTAAAATAAGTTGTATTTTTTATTTTGTCCATACCACTTACATGTCAAGTTTCAGGAAAATCAAAAATGGCCAAGCTCAAATTTCGACTTTTTCACCTGCGTAGATCACGTTTTTCACGATTCACGATCTATAGGCATATATATAACCTCAAAAACTTGAAAAAACTTTTAATAATATTTAACTATATTATACTAATATTTAACTTCTTCTCACCGGAGACAAAAGTGAATTAAAATTATTTTAATTTTTAATATAATTTATGAGTAGCAATTTTTATTATTTTTATAGCTTTTAACTTTTTCAATAATGTCAAATTTAGTACAATTTTTTATTGCATGGAATGATGCATTTAATTTGCATCATAATATCAACTATCACGAGTGGCTTTGCAACATGCACAATTATCCTCAAAAGCAAGATGCACTAACTTTGTAGACTGTGTATGCGAACGATATTGCGATTTCGTAATAATTTCTGACTTTGCTCTATAACCCTGGAGTAGCATCCGCACGATCATTGAGAAATTCCATCATTAATTAAGCCGTTGAGCAATCTATTTTGGCTATCTTATCCCCCCAACGATCTTGATTATCTTTATCTTAATTTAGCATAAAATAGATCATTACTGGATCGCGAGTTTCATATTGTGGTCCAAGAGATTTTAAACCTATGAATACTTCGTCGTATTCGTCAGTGAGGGTTCGAAGAGAACTGGTGGTTGGATTTTTTATTGGCTGGACACTAAGAAATGCTTCAACAAATGAATTCATTATGTATTTTCTTTTATCGTAGCGTTTAACTAAATTTCGAAATGCGTCGTAATAATTGGCTTCAGAAGCAGCTAAATGCCGTATGGAATTCTTTGCGTTACCTGTGAGCGCTCCTTTCAAATACTGAAATTTTGCAGCAGCCGAAAGCGATGAATTTTCATGGAGAAGTCTGTTAAATAAATCATAAAAGCAATACCATTCCTTATAATCGCCATTAAAGGTTGGAATAGTAAGCCGAGGTAACTTTACATTTACCGATTTAGAAGATGACGCGCTACTATTCAATGTTTCGTCGATGGAATTGAAGCTCGCATTGTTAATATTATTCCGCCTAATGCTCAAATTGAGCTGGGCTACCACATGGTAGTAATGTTCTTTGAATTCAATAACTTGTGATGGTTCTTCGCCCGAGAAATTTAACATGTGATCTTCAATTTCCGTAAAAGATTTTAATAGTTCATGTCCTCGATTGACACGTGCTACTAAGTGCTTGGTAATAGCTTTATCTTCGTTGAGTTCATCTACAAACCATACTAAATTAGGCATTTGCCCCTTAACAATCTCACGTTATGCAGATAACGCCTTAGGATTCATTTTAAACGTAGCCATAATACTATAATTAAATTTAGTACGCAATATTAAAACACGAAAAAGTTCTAAAGAAAACACTCCAAAATCATAAAAATTAATAATAAATGTTCAAACAAAGTATTTTAAATGTATAGTATCTAATAAATTTCTACTTAAATGATTGAAGAAATGTTAAAGAAATTCATACGTTATAATGTTCAAAGTTCACCAAAAACAATTCTCAAAAATTCAGTAATATATTTATTAATTAAATGTTCAAAAAAAATTTTCTAAATGCTTTTTTAATTTCACTGTAAATTAATCCTTGAGAAACAAATATATTTTTGTAACACATGCACAAAAAATATTCAATTTTGTACTAGAATAACATAAAAGAAAAATCTACTTTTCCGTACATATGACCACAAAATATTTTGTATGGCTGGCACGCACGCCGCCTGCATGAGAGATTTGTAGTTGATATATTTAACGAATATATTATTTTTATAGTAATAAAATATCAAAATAATAATTTAAATAACTTACCATATAGTAAAAATAACTTAAAAACAACCCAAAATCATTTGAATTGCAAGAAAAAACAATTACGTTGCATTTTCAAAAAAACCAGTTGTCAAAATTGCAATGTTTTTAAAAAAATCGAAATGGATTGCTATGTTTATTTTTATTAAATGTTAACATTTTAGTACAATTTAGAAGCGAGCTAGTATAATTTACAACTATTACAACGAAGATGGCGTACTTAGGTTATTTAAATATCTTAAATTTGTTTATAGCTTTGGTAAATAAATTATTTAATTAATAAATATTTATAAATTTTATGCATTTGTTACAAAAAATAGTGTGTATTAGTAGTGCGAATACGTTTTCCAAACGCGAGTTGGGGTCGCGAGTCGCGGTCGTGCTGCAAACTAACTCTTGTTTGGAAAACGCAATCGCACTAGTAATACAATCTACTATTAGGTGTGTTCCATTTACCACATTTCCTTTACTTTTGTACTAAATTTCGTTTTCAAGTTAAACATATTAAATGATGCTAAAGCTACGTAGCAAACTTACGCCTTAAGCCGGGCATTCACATACAACAGAAACAGAAACAGAAACAGAATTTCATACAAATTTGACAGAATAAAATTCTGTTTCTGTAAAATTTGTATGGAATTCTGTTTCTGTTTCTGTTGTATGTGGTTTCAAGCCTTTACGTAGCAAACACCGCCAGAGTTTTTGTCAGTTTAGAGAATAATTTCAAATATGTTTGCCCAAATGCTTATACAAATTTAAAATTTCTAGCTTAAATGTCAAATTTCTGTCCAGCTTTCTTTATTTGTTTGTATTTTGCATGAATCATAATTTCAATTTTCAGAAATTTTTTAATATTTAATTAATTTTCTTACATTTAACAAACTCAAAATAAAATTTAAACGTAAAATTTTGTCAAACTAATAATTTTCTTTTACGTTTTTTAGTAATATTGTTTTTCAAAATTGTTAAAACAATTTATGTCAAAAAAAATGTCGGAAACATGTGGTAAGAAAGAATTTGAGTTGTAGTAGATCAAAAATCTAATACACCTCACATTTAAGTCGTTCCATTTAAAATTTGGTTCGGGTAGCAAGTTTACCTATAAGGAACACGGGTATTATGTTATACTTATCGACCTACCGTAACGTGGTTTGGTGGCAGGTCTTGGCAAGGTTATGTATTCCCAGTTGAAATTTCCAAAATCACTTTTATTATCTAGTTCCAAATCTGCAGCTCGAAAGGACCAAATGTTGCGTTGACTTATCTCCAAAGAACCAAAATGAATAAAAGCACTGAATCTACTTCATAAAATGTATTTTTATTTATTGAATAAAATGAAAATAGCTTTATTTCAAAGCACAATATTTGATTATATTTTATTTTTTTTTTTTTTTAATAAAATGTGTTGTGTAGTAGGAATTACATTTTACAATACCCGTGTTCCTTTTAGGTAAACTTGCTACCCGAACCGAATTTTAAATGGAACGACTTAAATGTGAGGTGTATTAGATTTTTGATCTACTACAACTCAAATTCTTTCTTACCACACGTTTCCGACATTTTTTTTTGACAATAAATTGTTTTGACAATTTTGAAAAACAATATTGCTAAACAACGTAAAAGAAAATTATTAGTTTGACAAAATTTTAAGTTTAAATTTTATTTTGAGTTTGTTAAATGTAAGAAAATTAATTAAATATTAAAAAATTTCTGAAAATTAAAATTATGATTCATGCAAAATATAAACAATTAAAGAAAGCTGGACAGAAATATGACATTTAGGCTAGAAATTCTAAATTTGTATAAGCATTTGGGCAAACATATTTGAAATTATTCTCTAAACTGACAAAAACTCTGGCGGTGAATAGAATTTAGAATTTGTAGCCTAAATGTCATATTTCTGTCCAGCTTTCTTTAATTTTTTATATCATGAATCATAATTTTAATTTTCAGAAATTTTTTAATATTTAAATAATTTTCTTAAATTTACAAACTCAAAATAAAATTTAAACTTAAAATTTTGTCAAACTATTCATTTTCTTTTACGTTGTTTAGCAATATTGTTTTTCAAAGTTGTCAAAACAATTTATTGTCAAAAAAAATGTCGGAAACGTGTGGTAAGAAAGAATTTGAGTTGTAGTAGATCAAAAATCTAATACACCTCACATTTAAGTCGTTCCATTTAAAATTCGGTTCGGGTAGCAAGTTTACCTAAAAGGAACACGGGTAATAACACATAAAAACCTTTTAAGACCAAGGTCCCACAACAACATACGTTCAAAGGTGTTGATGGAAGTAAATCTTTCTCTTTTTGTTTTTTTTATATTTTTTGTTAAAGAATGGATAACAAAACAAAAATCCTATCTATCACTGACAAAATATGACATAGGCCAATATTTTATGATAGAAAAGAGAAAATAAAAGTAAATTAAAAATTAAATAGCAAATTTTTACAAAAATTTGCTGCAACAAAACAAAAATGTAGTTGCCAATAATCCAGCCGGTTGCATATTCTTTGATCCTGTGACGCACTGTCTTTCTTAAAAATTAAAGCCCACACATCATTATATGAAGGCTCGTTTCTTCAAGGAAGCAATAGCATCTCATCATCAAGGATTATTTAACAGCTAAGATTGAGGGTGCTACCGTTGACTGAATACAGCTCATCCGCCACCACCTCTAGGATGTCACCTTGGCTAGTGATATCTCACTGCCATTGCCAGTGGTTTGTGATATCTCAAGTTAACTCGTATGTCAATAGCAGGACTGGAGTACGCGGGGTTGTCAAGTCCGTAGATCAAAAATAAAAAAAAATTCCAAAACAATAAAAACTGATCCCTCCATGCGGAAGGATGCGGAATTGAACAATTAATTTCGTTTTAAGTTTAGAACTTGATTCTATGACGGCTCAAACAAGAAGGAAGAATTGTTACATTAATTTAATTTAATTTATTTGACAACATACAAAAGTGTGTGTGTAATTTGTTTCTAAAGATAAAAAAGTAAGTTAAATACAATCAAATGATTATAGAGTTTGTTTGGCCGTTTTGATATTCATTTTATTTTAAGAAAATTTTAAGAAAAAAAAAAGTTGAGTTGCAACAGTTAGTCTAAATAAATTACTTGTTCAAAATATGGTGAAAAATATGAATATCAGACTAGTTTTCAATTTGATTTTTTTAAGTGAAAATTAATTAAAATTAAAAATTTGAATACTATATTAACTTCATAATAGTTCAAATATTAATTTTTTGTCAATTGTGGAGTTAATACCTGCTTTTCAAAGTCTAATTTTCATTTTTTGTTTGACCATAATTTGCCAAAATTAAAAAAAAATGGAGTTTATTTAGCAAATAAAATTAATTTCAAGCTAAAACTCAAAAATCTGAACACTATATTTGTTTAAAGTTTTTAAAAACCTATCAAACTTTGGTGGTTCTAGAGTTGAGTGGAGGATAGATTTTAATATATAGATTGGCTGCTAGTGGCGTTGAATTCTCCTGGAGATGAATATGATAATCGAGATGTTGTTGGAGATGTTGTATCCAATATAAGGAGAATTTGTTGTTTATCACTATCTGATATCCTGATTCACTAAATGTTGCATTGTCCGGCATTTTTCACTATTATCTTCAACAGTTATCGAATCACTTAATTCATTATCTTTTTCTAAATTATTCATCTTAAATAATGGCAGAATCTATGTAATGAGAATTGTGTAGATGAATCTGATGAAATGGTTGAAGTTAAAGATATTGAAGAACGTGAATATTTGACATCATCAATGGTTCTGTTTTCTCATTATAATTAATTAATAACGTGTCTTGATTTGATTTCCATAAATTTATTTTATTACATTTTGACTTAACATGTTAACAGTAAAACATTTATTATAATATTTAAAATTTGGAATAGTGAAAAATAAAATTTAAAACAAATTTATTACACAAACATTTTTTTACATCACAAAAATCAAGAATTTTATCAAAACTATTTGGAAAAAACAAAATCCGAATAACAATAATATATATTTTGTTTTTTCATAAATGTTAAGGAAATCATCGCCTGCTAAATTTTAATTTTTTTTGAGAAATGATTTAAGTTTTGATGTTCGCCACAACACTCCCCCCCTAGTGCCATCGAAGATGAAACAATATATAGTTGAGGAGGAAAGAAGGAAAGAGTTTTGCTTAAGTAGTTGTAGCGAATAAGAAAAAGTTTAAAGATGTTGTTTAGCAAACGATACCATTTGGTGGAGAAAAAAAAAGTATGGGTCTTACGAATTGAAGTTCTGCAAAAAAAAAAAAAGAAACGAACAATTATGGAGTTATGGTAACACGAGTGGAGATAAAGGTCTGACAGAGCTGAGTCGCCTGAGACCAATATTTGTGGAGATGTGTACCATAGGTTAAAAGGTTCGTTTAAAATACGAAAAGCAGAAAGTAACGTCGGTGGTGCTGAATGTCTGACAGAACAAAGTTGACTGAGACAATACTAGCATGTACAAACGTGAATATTAGTTCATTTTCGAAAAGTAGCTGTTAAAACAAAAATAAGCAGAAATTTAGCGTAAGCAAAGGAGTGTATATGGTAACACAAGTTTGGTAAAGTCTGACAGTACAAAGTTGACTGAGACCAATGTTTACCTTGGAGACGTGTACCATAGAAAATTTATTTATTTATTTATATGTTTTCATTTAGATCATAGATCTATTATTTGTTTACAAACATTATAATATCCCAAATAAAATTTAAAGAAAAAGTTTAAAGTAATTAAAAAAAAAATTCAAAAAATTAAATATCTAAAAAATCAAAACAACCAAAAACTAAAACAGAATAAAGAAAGAGAAAAATAAAATAAAATAATCCATAGCAAAAAATAAAATAATCTATATCAAAAAATTTTCTTTGCAGTATATTTTGACTCCTTTCTTAAATTTAGCTAATGCTTGCTCCCCCTTTAGATCATTAGGTAGATCATTAAACATTTTTAATCCCTTATGCATGAGCATGTTTTTTGATTTATCACTTCTCATAAATTCCAAACTAAAATCTAATTTATTTCTTAAATCATAATTGTGGACTTCATTCACATATTTTAGTTTATCTCTCAAATAATTAGGTAATAAACCGTTTTTGATTTTAAACACTAAAATCAACACATTCATATTAATTATCTGCTCCACATTAAGCCAATTTAATTTTTCCAGCATTAAATTTCTATTCGTACGTCTTTTAGCCTTCAATATGGCACGCATTGCTTTATTTTGTAATTTTTGAAGTCTACCTAGATTTTGTTTGTTACATAAAAATAAAATGGATGAGCAATATTCGAAGTATGGTTTTATCCATGGTAAAATGAAAATAAGGTATTCTCACTAGAGTGACAGCGATGCCATTTTGATTTTGATTGACGTCACTCAGAGTTTTATATAATACGTTTGTTGAATGAATGAATGAGAAAAGCTATTGTTTTTAAATTAAAAATATATTTAGTATGATTTATAAATTAATTTATTAGTTAATGAAATGATTGAAATTAATTCATTCATTAATTAATGAACTTTAGTATTTGTTTTACTATTAAAACATATACAAATTTAAATGCCGAACTACGTTAAAACCAAAAGTTTTCAACAAATGTGAAAAATCATACTCAAAACATAAGGTTTTTTAATTTCCAGAAAAATAAATCAATTTGTAGTGGATAGAATCATGTGGAAAAAGAAAATGTTCGTATTTATTATAAGATAGTTTGTTCCTTACACTTCACTGAAAATGATTGGACTTTAAAAGACAAACTTTTAAATACTCTAATGAGTAAAAGGTCGTTGAATTGATCGTTGAAAGTAAAACCTTATCTTAGAACATACAAGGAAGTGGTTACTTCCAATATTTGCACATATAAAGGAACGGTTTAAAAACATAAGTCTGCTTATGAATCGATCGATGAGAAAAGAAAGTACTGGCAATTCTCAAATTATTTGATAATGCAAACTCAGTCAGTCTCTCACCATTATCATTGTTGGTGTTGATTTCATAACCTCCTCTAGTGCTATGTAGAAAATATTGACGGTCTTAGCTTCAGCAGGTGCATGCAAGGCAATAAGAGAAATATTGTTTTATGTACCGCGTACCCCTAAGTAGCAAATCATCTCATTGACCAGGATGAATTTCAACACGGCTTCTTGTATGCGTGCACCAACAAGGAAACCAGTACTAAATTCATTTCGAGAAGAATGACCACTACTGCATTAAGAGTGACTATTCGAGTTTTGTTTTCCGATTATTGGCTGTCTAATTTCTTGCAGAGAAATGATATCCATCCTATGCCTCTCAGTTTCTGTTTCTAGGCTCATTAAAGCATCATGAGCGATCAGGCTGCACACGTTTCACGTTCCGATTCGGTAGTTTGGTTCTTTCTCACGTCCAGGTAAAACTTCTGTTGTTTTGTTAGTGTCTGGTATTCTTTTTTGGGTTATCAAATTTAACAAAGCTTTTTTTCGGAGTGATGGTATTAACCTCAGTCCCAACCCAAATTTTCGTTAATGGTTCTGTTATGATGTTAAGGTTATAAGAAGTTTTAAGGCGCCAATTCGCGGTGATTTAGCGTAATAGACTAAGCAGTTTTTCTCTGCTTGTCTCCGATACACCAACCTAATTCTGTCTGCATTACCCCTGCAGCATGGCGTGGACGTCGAATTTCCTACCCTGCAAAATGTTCTTTAGAGTTAGAAAACTTAATAAACAAGAAGTTAATGAAAAAAATAAGGAAAACCATAACGTAAAAATTATGTTTTCTCTAATTTTCAAATTAAAACATTTTTTGTTTCTTTATATTTACGCCGGATGACGTCACACAAAATTTTCGTTTAGCTGTCAAGAATACCTTATATTCGTTATTCCATGGGTTTTATCAATACATTATAAATATGCACAGCCGTTCTTTTAGAAATATTCTTTCGAATATTTCTCAAAAAATATACTTTTTTTGCAATTTTTTTACAAACGTAGTTCAAATTTTCATCAAAATCTAACTTATTGTCTATTATAACCCCCAGGTATTTAATTTTGTTTACAATCTCGATTTTATCATTATTAATGAAAATGTTATCATTAAATTGCCCATTTACACACATACATGATTCCTTTGAGAAGAAATATCTGATTAACGACAAAATGTCGTTTTAAATATCCATAAAGACCATACCTGTTCGTCAACAGATAAATGGTTAACGTCAGAAGATGTTCATGTTGTAGAAACATATGGGAAACGTTGGTGATATTCCTTTAAGATCAGATATTTGGAGGTTCTGCTTAATTAGATGGAATCTGATTTTTATATCCATAAGGGCCATATCTGTTTTGCCAACAGATAGATGGTTAACGTTAGGAGATGTTGATGTTATGGTAACATATGGGTAACGTTAGGGATAGAAATTAAAAAATCAGAAAATTCGAAAAATTGGTTCGGCCCAAAAGTTAAGGAGAGTGGAGTGGGTCTTACAAAGGAAAGATATGTTAAACTTCGGCCCATGAGTAACGGACGAGAATGAAGTGGGTCTTACGAAGGAAAGAGTTGTGAAGCTTCGGCCCAATAATTTAAGGAGAGTGTAATGGGTCTTACGAAGGAAGGAGATCTTAAACTTCGGCCCATAGTATCGATTTAAAAACAAAAAGAAAATTTTAAAAAATTAATCACACTACAAGAAGTTGGCATGGCTTCAAAGCCGAAAAATAAGAATTTGGAGAGAAAAAAAAGAATGTGTCACTAGGAGGAAACAAGATTATTGCTAAATAGGAGAAATGACTTGCAGGAAGAATATGTGATTACTGTGACTGATATCTACGAGAAGAGTGTTGTGTCGCTGTGAAAAAAGGAATATTATAATAAAATTAAATTTTTTACAATAAAATAAAGCAAGCACTAATATAAATTAAGAAAGAGCAACAAAAATGAATTGAATTATAAATTTGATACTTCTTTAAGTTGACTCCATTGGAAGGTTTGTTCTTAGTCGGGGTTACCAGTTTTGGATGATACTGCGTTGATTATGCTGAATCTTCATTATGATTTAACAATTATAATGTTCACGTAAAGTAAACAACACAAAAGGCAGCAGATAAAATGTTGTTGTATCAATCATATGATGAATTAAATTTATTTCCAAACTTCTTCAGGTACAGTAGCTTTCACATTCACTAATGGTCTTGGGGTGTATGAAATAGATAAGCTCCTCGGGCTGCACCCTGGGTTACGCAAATAGTCTACACTGTTTAAAATAAAATTAAAAACGCTCCAAAATCTTGTAAATGTTTGCTCGTTTAATTGTAGAGAAAATCAATGGTCTTATATTTCGTACTACAATAATTGAAACACTGGTTGTATTCAATCCTAAAGTATTATTATTACTGAGGCAAATGTAGTAAAATTAAAGAAAAAGTTGAAATCTTACTTTATAGCCATTAAATTTACTATAGTAATTGAATAGAAATACTAAACTACTAATAAACATACTTTTATTCATTACATACTTTGTTAAACTGTAATATTTTTTAGTGCAAACAAATTATTTAATAAAATCAAGTAGCCAAAATTTCGCTGTCATATACTTATAATCGCTCGATTTTTCTGTGTTATGCCATTTTACAAAGTGATAATAGTATTCACTCTATATAGTTATCAATTTATAAGAAACAGTAAGTGTAAGTTTCTTTGTTATTTAAATGCAATAATTTGTTAATTTTGTTTGGTTTAAAGATGGAATATAACGTCAAGGAAACTCGCAACGAAACGCAATTGTTGCTATTAAAGTTAATGTTGTCTTTAAAGTTATACCTCACATTCTTACCATTTTAATTTTTCATGTGCAATTTAAAGTTTGGTAAGGATTTTAGTTCATCCTAAGATTAAATTCATGCAAGAATTTTATGTTTTTGATCCTGACTAGTCTCTTTATATATACCACATAGTAAAATTCGCCCGTATAATTTTGTGTTAATTTGGAGATAGTTATCATAAACCACAACCATGTAGTTTTGGAAAAAGATGACAACAACATTTGCTTTCTTTACAAATAAAAAATAAAAAAGGTAAAGGTAACTTTATAAATATTTTCATTAATCAAAAATTACTAGCCCATATTTTGATACAGACTCCAATACTACAACAATACGATTGTCCAGGAGTAATTGCATGTTTTTCTTTTATGGGAGCATTAAAACTCTGCAGAAATTAATTGATAATTATTTGTTTTTGCAAGTAATATATTTTGAAATAAAAAATTAAAAATGAAGCATTATTATCCTTTGTTTATTAGAAAAGTTGGAACCCTTATCAAGTTATCGCGACCTTGTTCTGAAAGCAAACATCAGTTTATATACCGAAGTTCAAAAGTTTAAACCAACTTAAAAGTTTAAACCAACAATAAATTTACTAAAAATTATATCTAATTGAGCCACATCAGCATTAATTGACAAAGGTAACGAGTTTTATTTGAAATATTTATACTATAATATCATTTAATTGCTTATTCTAGCAAGCAGTTTCAGAATATCTGGTCACGTGATTGTGTTGGAGCCTAACAAAACTGTAATAATAAATATGAAGTTTTGGGAAATGATAAGTAATGATGTATACTTATTGTACGAAACTACTGTCGAACGCACATAATCGGATGATAATCTAATCATTCATATTGAGCTGATCATATAAGGAATACATATTATGTATGTGTAAAAAATTTCGACATTGGCTTATAAAATTTCTGTTTACTACACGAAAGAAACCTTCTACGAATATTTAAATACAAGAATATTACCTGCATCAATTCTACAAAAAATAAACTTTGTTTGATTGAAACTAGAAAAGTTAAAAATTATCAATAATCTAGATTTGGAAATTTGAAAATGTATCCCGTGTGAGTATGTGAGATTTCTCAAAATATTATGGAATTGTAAATTGTAAGGAAAACAATCTTCTCAGATAGCAAGTACTCCATTTGCTGCAACCTCATACATAACTGTAACTATATACATAAGAAAAGAAAAACAAAACAATACATTGCGATACTTGGTTCTTGCTTTATATTAAGAAATGAAAAATTACACAAAATATCACTAAATCAAAATAAGACTACAAGGTATTTAAAGAAAACTAAAGAATTATCTGTAATAATAATTCAATTTACTTTTTTTCAACAACACAAGACCCTATTGACTTTCTTATTTATATAAATTCTGATTTCCGAAGCAAAGGTTTCCCAGAGAACTATTTTTACTTTATTTACATAAAATGCAAAATATTTGAACCACTTTGGCAGTATTTTTGGTTTTTAATATCAAATATCCAAACGAAAAATCTTTAGTACTAGAAACAATAAAACAATGTGAAACATATACACGTTGTTTTCAGAATAAAAAATGTACATAATAAATTTCTACCGATTTTTTGAAGAAAATTGTATAAACTTGAAAAAAAGTTCTGGGTCTGAAACAAAGACATATAAGGTTCGATTTGACTGAAACAACTGAAAAAACAACAATTGCATTCAATTTTTCGGTTCTTCAGTCGGTTCGGCTCAGTTGCTTCAGTCAAATCGAACACGACTATAATTTACATGAACTAAATATATAACTTTTTAATTTTAAATATATTATTTTAATATTTAATTTTAAAATTTTAATGTGTGAGGTTTTTTAAACTAAAAATAATATATAACTTTAATAAATAAGAACGAACTTTAAAAAACACCTATTTAATACGTTTTTCTTATTAATTATACAAATTATGAATTAAATGTAACACTTTGAAATTCAATTTTGATTATTCTAAAATTTGTTAATTTTAAGTATTATAATTTTTAAATAATAATTATTAGAAAATGTATTTTTGGAATTATAAATTTAGCAAAAAAATATTTTGAAACAAATTTCATACTTTTTATTTTGAAGTTCAATGTCTTTTCAATCAAATAACTTTTACCTGTTTTTATAAAATTGCCAGGTAAGAGTAAATTTTTTACTTTAAAACTTAGTAAAATTACTCGTACGCTGTAGTTGAAATTTCCTCGCTGTTAGTAAAATTCCTAGCAACGAACATATCGAATTAATTCACATTAGTAAAATTACCCTTCGAGTAGTATATATTTTAAAGTAATATTACTCTTCAATAGTAATATTAAATTTCAACATATTTTTACTACGATTAATGTAGGCAAAATTGATTCCTACGATTATTGTAGTAAATTTTTAAAACAGTGTATTTAAACTTGGTAGCCAAACATTTCATTTCGAATTCTTGGCTGTGATACAAAAAAAAATAAATATGAACCAAAATCAAAATCACAATAACAACGGTACTTTTCAGCACCATAAGACAAAAAATATTGGACCTTCAGTCCGTATTTTTCAACTGAACATTGAAGGAATAAGCAGGTCAAAAACTGAACATTTACAAAGATTATTAAAAGATTACGACATCGACGTTATAATTCTGCAAGAAACGCATGCAGCAGATGCAGCGCAACTTACCTCTAGAGGAAACATTGTTGGTTACAAATTAATTAGTGCTGTTTACCATCAATCATATGGATCTGCCACGTATGTTAAGTCAGAAATCCTGAACTGCACGCACGTACTTACACAGACGGACAACGATATACATCTTATTGTTGTTGATATATCGGACACGAAAATTGTAAAAGTATACAAGCCTCCAAATACAGGATGGCCAGCTGCTACTCTACCATTATTTCATCACCCAGCAATATATGCTGGTGACTTCAATAGCCATCACACTCAGTGGTCCTACTCAAATAATAATACCAATGGCGTGCAACTGACCGACTGGGCGGATGATAACAACATGTTCCTGGTATATGATGCGAAAGACTTGAAAACCTTTAGATCTGCAAGATGGCGAAGCGATTACAATCCCGACCTCTGTTTTTCCACAAAAAACGAACAACGTAGCCCTATTCCAATATCTAGGGCTGTCTTACAAGGTTTTCCACACTCTCAACATCGTCCAGTAATTCTGGACGTAGGAATCCAAATTCCACTCGTTAACTCTACTCCTCAACCTAGATGGAATTTTAACAAGGCTGACTGGGATAAATATAGGTTGAAGTTGGATGCAGTGATTCGCTGGATCCAACCCATTCCTAAAAATTACGATAGATTTGTTGGAGCCATCATCTCAACTGCAAAGAAATGCATCCCAAGAGGCTTTCGTGAAGAATATATTCCTGGCTGGAGTAAAGAGAGCGATATATTATATGAGGAGTACCTTAGTAGTGGTGAGGCAGACGTGGCTGATGACTTGGCTGATGAAAGTGGAGTAACGCTGTTGAAAACATTGATTTTTCCCATTCAAGCAGGGAAGCATGGAGTCTCCTTCGGAAACTGGGTGGCTCAAACTCAATTACTCGTGCTAACAATGAAATAAATCCAGAGGACATCGCAAATCACATAGTAAATATGTCTCGTTCTTCTACTAATCGCCTTCATAAGAGAACAATTAAACGCAAATTAAGAGAAATGAAGCGCAATTGCTCGTCTCCATCGAAGTATGCGAACTCTTTTAGTAGCGAAGAACTAGAATCAGCTCTGTAACAAACAAAAAATGGAAAAGCAGCTGGCTACGATGGCATTTTTCCAGAATTTCTTAAAAATGCTGGAAAAAATGTAAAACAGTGGCTAACTAAATTTTTCTCGAATGTCCTAGAAACCGGCAATCTACCAAAACATTTTAAGACTACGAAAGTGATAGCAATACTTAAGCCAGGTAAACCATCCAATGAACCAGGAAGCTATCGCCCGATTGCCCTTTTGAGCACCTGCTATAAATTGCTAGAACGGCTCATATACAATCGTATCGCACCAATATTGAATGATCAGATCCCAGTCGAACAAGCTCGTTTTCGTCCCAATCGCAGTTGCACTGACCAACTGCTCGCTCTAACATCCTATATCGAAGCTAGGTATCAAAAACAATTAAAAACAGGCGCAGTATTCATCGATCTTACTGCAGCATATGACACGGTCTGGCGAATTGGGATTATATATAAACTGTTCAATGCAATACCTTGTAGCACCATCTCTCGTTTAATTAACAACATGCTGAGTAATCGTGTATTCAAAGTTCATCTAAATAATTCCTGTAGTAGGTCTAAAATGCTTAACAATGGTTTACCACAGGGTTCCGTCCTGGCGCCATTACTTTTTAATCTGTACATTCATGACATTCCTGACACAACATAAAAGAAATTTGGTTACGCTGATGATTAGACCCTGGCCACTCAAAACAAAGACATGGGTGTTTTGGAGGATTTGCTCTCAACTGACCTAGCGATAATGAATGACTATTTTTGAACGTGGAGCTTATTTCTCAATCTAAGTAAAACCGAGAGCTCCTGTTTCCACTTAAACAACAAACTGGCAAAACACGAACTATCAGTGTTATTTAACGGCACTGTCATTAAATACAATCAACAGCCAAAGTACCTGGGCATTACTCTCGATAGAACTCTTTCTTTTAAACTCCACCTAGAAAATACGTCACAAAAACTTAAAACGAGAAACAATATATTGCACAAACTGGCAGGCTCTACATGGGGTGCTACTCCAGCTACCCACCGAACAACTGCTCTAAGTCTGGTTTACTCAGTGGCTGAGTATGGCGCAGCAGTCTGGTTGAATAGCACACATACTCAAAAAGTTGACTGCCAGCTGCATGCCACGATGCGTACTATAAGTGGTACTGTCAGATCCACCCCTTTACCTTGGTTCTCTGTGTTAAGCAATATCGCTCCACCTGCACTCAGACGCTCGCATGCTCTCATGCGTGAACATAAAAAGGTAACCAACAACATCACGTTACCCTTGCACGAATATTACGGTGACCACACTCGTTGTCGATTGAAGTCAAGAAAGACTCCACATAAAACTGCCAGCAACCTGCTGGCAACTGATTTTAATATCTTGGATGCCTGGGACACCTCCTGGCAACATTACAACACAACTGGCCTTTCTACTACTAGCCCGACTTCTACCCAACCTGGTTTCGATTTGGTAAAGAAAGTCATAAGAGCTCTAATGGTATGCATTCAAGTTACATGAAATTTGTCTTATTGTATTAATCAAATTGATGGCGAGGCGATGAAATATAATTTAAATAGAGAATTACATTTTTAATTTAACACGAAAATTAAGAACTCGAAACTATTTGGAAAAAACAAAATCCAAATAACAATAATATATATATTTTGTTTTTTCATAAATGTTAAGGAAATCATCGCCTGCTAAATTTTAATTTTTTTTGAGAAATGATTTAAGTTTTGATGTTCGCCACAAAACGTATGTTTCTATTTTAAATAAAAATCGTTTGTTGATCTTAAAAAGCATTTGCGAGTTTCCATATTTAAGCAAAATACGCGGTTTTCAGTTGTCAAAACCGATAGACCCCTCTTAAAGAGCTATACACCGCTCTGTTGCTATTTATTTTATTTAACTTTATCTACTTCTTCATGCCGTTTTGTGTGGACAAGTTATTTTGTTTCATTCTAATAGTTCCATTAACTAACAGAAATTTTGAAATTAAGGTGTTTTTTGTACTTACTTTAATTTGGTTGAAAAGGTCTATAAGGAAATATAATTTGACAAAGAATCAAGTCTGCAATTATTGTGAAGTAGATTTAATTAGTAAATATTTTGTATCTATTAAATTTCCTAAAATTAAGAAAAAGTCAAGTCAAGTAAATCAAGTCGCTAAAATTTCAGTTTTTATTCTCTGTAAATGATATTTGGCCAGTGGCAACCGCTGCTTTATATTCTAACAAAACGACTACATCGACTAAATAAAAACACAATCAGCACCTACGATGTAACTTTTTCGTACAAATACTTTTATTTATTAAATAAAATTTGATAATTACAAAATCAATTTTCTAAATTCTTGTAAAAGTCATACTCAAACCGACGTTCCTGCAAAAACGATTCAATTTTTTCCCCTGATTCGGTTAAAAAAAATGTTGAATTGATAGGGAAGTGTTTCTGTTTCTTGTAATTCTCTGGGATCAATTTACAAGAAGAACGATTAAAGGTAAATCTCTTAATGTCGTGCTTCCGCAGCATATATGCAGCATACTCATAGAAGAATGTCCTGTCCATTTCACATTGAGTTAACTCCAAAAACTAAAATATCGAAACAATAATTATAATTATTGATAATTAAGTTTTTAAAAAACATTTTACTTTAACATTTGGATTATCCTCTAATTGGATTAGCAAGCTGCTACTAAGCCAATGACATTTATCGAACAACAAATGATGAGCTTTAATTTTTGTTTTGAAGTCATTTATTTTCATAAACGAACTAAATGAACAATTATGAAATATTAAACACATTAAATTGATATCATTGAAATAATCAAAATTTTCAACTGCACAGTTATGAAACTGTATAACTGCTTTATCACATTTTATCTTATTATTTACAATAAATTTTGAAAGGTTTTTCATAAAGTTTGTCAATAGAGAAAAGTCCATATCATCATCATCTGCATTATTTTGTACTATCAAATTTTTTGGAAGCCCATAGTCTCCAAATGCACAAACTAACTCATTAGACACATGGTGAATTGGAATTACAATGCTACAGTTTTGATTATTGTTAAATAAATTTATCAACATTTCGATCGAAAAGTATCGATAGCTACTTAGATCAAGTACGAACGTTATATTGGTAGACAGCAAAAAATTATTTACAGTTCTCACATCACTCGGAGCAAAGTTGAGCATTTGACAGTTTATGAAGTAGTGTTCGTTGTTTGTTTTTTTAACACGGTCACGAGCATTTAAATTCCTCATGGACAATTCATTGTTAAAATCTTTAAAAGCGTAGTTTATCAATTTTTGTAAATGATCTGCGGCACCTACAGCAACATTATGATCTCTACTTAATACTTTCTTGATTATATTTGAATCGGTTTTTAATGCTGACGCTGATTCAATATAGCTAATAAGATCCACCAATCTTATATCTGTTTTATACTTTATACACCAATTTATGAAAACTTTATGTGAGCGTGTTAACCGTGTATCTTTTGGATAGAACATTGTGTATCTCTCTATTATATTATCATAGCTTTTATCACAACTCTCACAATATATGCCTATTTTTTGATAATGATCTATGTACAAATGAAATTCAATATTTATCGTTGAATCAATTTCAATTTCGATGATTTTAAAAATCAAATTTTCATTACCGGAGATAATAGTGAACTTTTTTTCTGATTCCAAAAATAATTTAATTTGTTTTTCTTGCAGCCAAGTTTTCCAATCCTAAAAATAATAATACTATTTGAATACATTTTCGTTTTTAAATATATTGTAACAAGTTAAGAACAAATCAATCCCATTCCTTATGCTACTTCAAAACCTCCGATATTCTTCAAGCCCGATTCATTGATGCCATATTAAAAAAAAAAAATGAACCTTGTCATATGCAAAAAATTTTTTGAATTTTTTTTATATGGAGTTTTATTTTTCTAGATGGGGTTATTGGCGTTAAAGCGATTTTTTGAATTTTTTTTTTATATTGAGTTTTAATTTCAAAATGAATGTGATAAAAATGAATCAGGCTTGTATATCGGGGGTTTTGGCTACTATCAAATTCTATATATTGCTATCTCTGGGTTCTAATTAGCTGCTAATTTGTACTAAACTGCTAATTCTAAATTTAAATTGACAAAATGGCCGAATTTTAATTAATGTATTCAACTAGATACTGTTAAACGTAGAAACAAAATTTTGATTTAGTCAAATAAAATAGTTAAAACATAATACGTTTAGTTAGCATCCTTTAGTACAATTTAGCATTAATTGATGTGCCGTCTATGATAAACCATCACGAATAGCATAAGTCGACAGAATTGTTAATCTCATTGATCAAAGCATTAAAAAATTTTACTTAAATTATTTTTACTAACACATATTATTGAGGAATAAAAACGATCTGGGATGATTACAAACCATTTTTGCTCCCGCTTGAATAACATTTCAATCAAATATTTGTTTCTATACATTTGAGCGGATGCTATATAAACTAATTTTGTCCATTTTTGATTAAAACATTTTCTTTTATTTTTTAGCTTTAAGGGCGTTGGCATTTCAAGCATCTCTTCAAATATATCATAAAAGCCGATCTAAAAAAATAATAAAATTATTTTTAGTTTAATTAAAAAGTTTTTGTTGCGAATTAAGTAGGTAGGCGAATAAAATTACATATCCGTTGAAAAATTACAAAATGTTTATATATAAATTTAATTGCCTATGCATATAAATTTGATGCTGTAACGATTTTACATAAACGCAACGAAATACAAAATAAAATTCTGTTCAACCTCAAATTATCCTATACAACTTTTCAAAACTAAATTCAACATCACGTTGATTCCAAGTAAAAGGTCAAACAAAAACATCAACAACGAAAACATGCAAAATAATTATGTCGACAATTCAACTCACTAAATAAAGTTTCGATAAGGTCGAATAAAAACGCTTCATTTGCTATTTTTTAACAAATCAAAACGAATTGTATCGATTATTTTTCTCTGGTGGGAAGGAACAGCGAATATTTTCGGCCTACTTAATATATTAATTTAAAACAAAAATTCACATACAAAATTATGTGAAAATGCAATTTGCAAATAGTAAAAATGTCCGTTTTCATTCATAAATGATTGCATGTTTATGTTTATTTGTCAAAAATAAATTACAAATTTATAACATTTATGCGCCTACTAAGATGAAATAATATTTTATTATGTATGATTATATTGTATGAAATAATGTTACTATTTCTGTTCGTTAACTTGTCTGCTAAATACAACTCGTCACCAAATTATTAGTCGATTCTTTTTCAACATTACCACTCATGCCATTTGAGGTTAAAAATTTCCCTCGTGCGCTACGCGCACTCGGGACATTCGTAATAATGATTATGAAAAATAATCGACTATTATTTGACGACTCGTGATATTATATTAGTGAATTAATTTCTCGAGTATTTTTTTGTAAAGAAATGTTGAATTATATTTGCAAAATGTGAGTTATTTTAAATTAGACTGCGATAGTGTACACAGATTAAGTACTGGTCTCAATACTAAAAAGATTAAGTGAAATGCGATTATGTTAAGTGAATTTAATTGTTAACGAATTCTGTAACGTAACTATGAAACCGTGTAAATAAAAGTAAAGTTATTTTACTTGTGATTAAAGTTTTACGTATGGTTGTGATCTTATATACACACAACTTACAAAAATTCCACAACTTACACAAATTGCTGTTCTTATATTAATTGCGGCTAGTGTTGCGTACACAATTGCTGTTCTTAAAATCACAATTTGTGTAATTTGTGCAACACAAATTGCAACAAAATATTTCTTGTGGCAGAAAAAAAATTATTTGTGCAGGTTTATTTTGACATAAGTTTTAAGTTATGTAAACAAAAACAAATTAAAATTGGTGGAAATATTGGTTAATTTATTTATAA
Source organism: Diogma glabrata (assembly GCA_963693315.1). Classification (NCBI taxonomy): domain Eukaryota; kingdom Metazoa; phylum Arthropoda; class Insecta; order Diptera; family Cylindrotomidae; genus Diogma; species Diogma glabrata. The sequence goes on along the minus strand of OY856186.1, from coordinate 189,173,610 downwards.
TTAAGAGCTAATATAATTTTTTTTAAAATTTCGAAATATTTTATTTAAGTTATTTTGTAATTAGTTTAAATTTATTTAATTTTTGTACATGTACAATGTGTCAAATTTAATTTGAAGTTTTGCTTGCACAAATGCTGTTCTTATAACCCTTCCACAAATTACACAAATTTTAAAATTGACAGACACAAATTGTGTTTTACCTTCACAAATTGTGTAAGTTGTGTGGATATAAGATCACTGCGTTTTATTTAATAGCAATATTTTGTGATTATTTTGGACGTTGTATTTATATTGTCAATTTCTACAACCAACCGTTGATGTTTTTGAATATCCTTGTTAAGGATTTTTTTAAGTAGCTTACAGTTACTAATCGATTTTCATGAAACGTTAGTAAAAGGTTTCAATCAGTATGAGCAAAATTTCCTTAACTTTTGGAGTACATTGGACAAGGGGTTGGAAGGGTTCACCATACAACAGGCGAATTTTTATCTATGTTTTTTATGTTTGTTGGTAGCGTTTGTGCATTAATTCGTTAATTCGTTAGTGAATTAATTTTGATAACACTTCAAAAAAGAAGCAAACATTTATGGCAAGTAGCTGATTAGTTTTTTAACGATATTGAACAAAGTGATAGTGCCTCAAGCACCTGTTTTTTGAAAGCTCAATAATATCTGTACCTGATAATTAAAATAGATAAAACTTGAAAACTATCTTGGTATCTAGAAGATATGAAGCGAACTTGGTACTATATAAAAGAGGTAGTGTTTGACGGATCCATACCCCATACATCTAATCAATTATTAGACGACAGCGATGACATTTTAACCAAAAACAAAAAATTAATGATATAAACAAGTTTTTTGCTACGATCGGAAAACAAGTTGCAGAAAAACATCCCGCTCCAAGCTTAGAAATCATATTACACCACATAAATAACAATGTTTTGAATATTCCGTTGATTACACCATCAGAAATTCTCGAAATAATTTCCAGTTGAAAGAATACGCAGTCTAGAGGTGTTGACCATTTACCATTTCCTGGTAAAAATGGTTTCGGAAAACAAATTGTTGAATCATAATCAATATGGTTTCAGAAAATATAGCAACACACAGTCAGCACTATTTGATGTCATTTTCAATATAAAGTATTCTTGTGATCAAAGAAAAAAGGTTGGACGAATCTTTATAGATCTTAAAACAGCGTTTGATACTGTCGATCGTAAACTACTGTTAAACAAACTTTTTAACATGGGCTTCAAGGGAAATTCCTACCGGTGGTTTGAAAGTTGTCTGAATGGTAGGTTTCAGTTTACTTTTGAAGGTGGAACTCATAGTTTTCTTGAAGGAGTAGAGTTTGGAGTTCCTCAAGGAAGTATTTTGGGACCAACACTTTTTAATTTATATGTTAGTAATGTCGCTAGTGCAAACTTACACGCAAAAATGTTTTTATATGCTGATGACATTGTGATTGTGTATACTGAGGATAACTACTTAGATATGGAACAACATATGAACGCTGATTTATTAATGCTCTCAGATCTCTTAATCAAAAACCGTTTAACTATAAATATAATGGAAACCAAATACAAGATTATAGGAAATGGTGCTAACATTCATCTGGATATCCAAGTATCGGATGAATATATAAGTAAAGTCAGTGAATATAAATACCTTGGAGTAATTATTGATGCAGAGATGTCTTGGAATGCACAATTTACAATATTAGAAATCGTTGTGCTCCACTAGCTGATGTATTTAAAAGAACTGGAACATTGGTACCAGACAATCTTAGAAGAGGAATATACTATTTACTTTTCCACTCACATATAACATATAGTATTTTAATTTGGGGCGCCACGTACAAAACTAAAATTCAAAAAATACAATATATCCAAAACAAAGCTATAAAAAATATGTATGGCGTTCCTAAGCTAACACCAACCATTGAGATTCACACATCGACTAATATTCTTTTTGTGAAGCAATTATATAGTTACGTTGCGGTGCAACATGTTTATAATATTATAAACCAATACATGCATTCAAACACTGACTTGCTATTTAGCTCTCACATACACGAGCATACAACTAGAACTAATAACAGGCTTCGCAACATTAAGATTAACTCAACAGTATTTGGATCTAATTCAACTTTATATAATGCAATTAATGAATTCAACAAATTACCTACTAATATCAGCTCGCTTTCAATTTCTAAATTTAAAAAAGTAAAAAATAAGCTTTGCTCAATTTATACTAAGTTTACACCAGGATCTAATAGGTACATACTATACTTATTAGGTCGACTATTTTTTTTTTTTTTTTTTTTTAATAAAATGTGTTGTGTAGTAGGAATTACAATATGTGTCACAATAACACATAAAAACCTTTTAAGACCAAGGTCCCACAACAACATACGTTCAAAGGTGTTGATGGACGCAAATCTTTCTTTTTTTGTTTTTTTTTATATTTTTTGTTAAAGAATGGATAACTAAACAAAAAATTCTATCACTGATAAAATATGACATAGGCCTAAATTTTATGATAGAATAGAGAAACTAAAAGTAAATTAAAAAGTAAATAGCAAATTTTTACAAAAATTTGCTGCAACAAAACAAAAATGTATTTGCCAATAATCCAGATGGTTGCATATTCCTTGATCCTGTGACGCACCGTCTTTCTTAAAGATTAAAGCCCACACATAGTTATATGAAGGCTCGTTTCTTCAAGGAAGCAATAGCGTCTCATCATCAAGGATTATTTCACAGCTAAGATTGAGGGTACTACCGTTGACTGAATACAGTTCATCCGCCACCACCCCTAAGATGTCACCTTGGCTAGTGATATCTCACTGCTATTGTCAGTGGTATGTGATATCTCACGTTAACTCGTATGTCAATAGCAGGGACTGGAGTACGCGGGGTTGTCACACCCGTAGATCAAAAATAAAAAAAATAAAAAAACAATAAAAACTGATCCCTCCATGCGGAAGGGGGACTATAGTCGACTATAGTCGATGTAAACAGTTATCAAAAAAGTACGTACCAAATATTTGGTAGGATGATTTGCTACGTATCAAAATAGGTACGTAGCAAATAGGTATTATTTTTACGGTATGAACACTAAAATTAGGTATGACATTTAAAATAAAAATAAATCAACCTATTTTATAATTATATATTTATGTTTGATGTGATTTTTTTGCTGAAATTAAAAGTAAAATAAATTTTAGCATTAATATAATAAATGTTTTCAGTTTTTTATAAAAAATATATATGGAAATTATTTTTTCCTAACCAAAAAATTAACAATGAAAAGGACGCGCTAAAAATTAATATGTCATACCTAATTAATAAGAGTTTACATCACCGTATCAAATTTAAAAAGTATGATGGTGAAAATGGCTAGCAAATTTGATACGTAGCAAATTAGATACTGGTGTAAACTTAGTATTAGTGTATTCTTTCTTATATGTTTTAAACTTTTCCTTCTTTTCTTGTGTTTTGTTGCATGTTCAATATTTTGTTTTTTTTGTTGTTATGTAACACTAATTATAAACTTTGTATATGTAAATATCTATTACGAGCTCTGCTCTTTATGATATTATAAATAAATTATTATTATTATTATTATTTAAATAAAACAAAGTCAAAATGAAGTGCAAAGTCAAAATGAAATCGTTACACGCTGTTGAAGTAAAACTTCTTTGGCCACTGCAGCAGGTATTACTAAAAATATTAAATATAAAATAAAATAGATATATAATATTGAAATTTAGAGTTTCTTTCCAATATTCTTGATAATATAATTTGCAACAATGTGTAATAAAAAGTCATATTTACATGTTTTACAAAGTCTGACAACGTATTATACAAATTAAATTTCACGATGAATACATGTCCACTTAATTTAACAACAAGATTTGGTACAAAAATTGATGCAGTTTTTCAATAAATTTAGCAAATTTGTCATAAACCTCTAAGTTCATATTTCAATTATATGATAATAATTGATTTGACTTTGTAATACATAATGTAAATATTGCTTTTTATTACACATGCTGTAAATTATATTATCAACCAATGCAACTCTAAATTGCAATAAGACATATTTGTTTTATATTTAATCTTTTTATTAATTGCCACAGTAGCCAATTTATTTCAATCGCGTGCAAAGATTACACGCACTCATTTTTCTATTTAACAAAATCAATTTAACCAACACAAATATTTTTATTTAAAAATAAACTTTTGAAAAAACGGCATGTTTTAGTCATAGAGAATTATATACGACCACCTCGAAATCTATAGCAATATAATACAACTCAAACTATCCAAACAGATTAAGATGTTTTGACGAAATCGCCTAAAATACATAAAAATACGGGTTTTTCCAATTTTCTGAAAAACGATATTTTTCACATCATAGAAAACTATGGGACCCTCTCGAAATCAATTCAAATAGAAGACAAGTTAAATCATCCAAATAAAAACTAAAACAATTCAAAATATAAATTTAAAAAGTTACGAGACTCAATAAAATATTACGAATATTATATTATTGGATATTTAAATCTAAAATCGATACGTCCAAATCATATAACATTTAGTACGATACTGAATAAGTGTATTAAATATACAATACACAATACACATAATCGAATTGTATCGCATACTTGCCGAACATAATATTCGTTTGCCTATTTTACTTCTACTTTCTTTTTTATTTCATTGTGTTTAAATTTCTACTTTCGTTTTTTTTTAATTGTATGCATGTATATGTTTAAAATTCAAAATCAGACTGTAGTATGATAGAGATGAATATATGTGGACGTTATATATCTGTTCAAATGATAGCTTCCGTTGCAAAATTCTCATAACGCGCCTAAAGAAGTTTTACTTCAATAAAAATAATAATAAAAAATAAACGCCTTATTCTTGTTAAATTGAGTTTCATTTCACTAAATACGTATTTCGAAAGCTATGCTTTCAGCGACAGTAGTATCTAACAACTGAGTTTTTAGATACTACTGTCGATGAAAGCATAGCTTTCGAAATACGTATTTAGTGGAATAAAACTTAATTTAACAAGAATAAGGCGTTTATTTTTTATTATTATTTGAATATCTTGTTACAGTTTAGAACTATTTAAATAAAAATGTTCAATAAAAACTATAAGCTAGCTGCAAAATGTTAAAATGTTTTGTTTCTAAATATTTCAAACAAAAGATTTAAGAACTTAACTTAAAAAATTCAAGTGACGCATGGAATTTTAAACCGTTTTGGTGTTTAGGTAAGGTTGTAGTAGAGACATAAACCAAAACTTTACTGTAGGTAATCGTTTATTTGATTAGTCTTGACTTTAAAACCTTTTAAAACATATTTTAGGCTCGCTTTTGACTAAGGAGTATGTTTATGAAAATAGTGTATTAGTTAAAAATGTTACTTTACAAAATTATGACTTCAAAAATTAATAAGACATGCAACAAAAAGTAGTAACGCCACCAAATTAATAATTAAAATTGAATTTTCACATTATTTCATAGAATTTTCACATGATAGTACATCAACCTTTATCACTAAATGTCACTTACAAAATTTGGACATCTTTCTAGTGTTCGGTCGAGCAAATGTAATAAAAAATCATGATTTTGCTGTCAGTTGCATAGTATTAAACGCACTCATTTATTTCTGATAAAAAACAACGTCTACAACGTTGGATTCTGACTCACAAGGAATTAGAAAACTAAACGAAACCACGGTATATAGCATATATGCTAATTGGATAAAGATCCTTTAATGAGCTCGGCATGTTGTTCTTTGTTATAGTAATTACAGAAGAAATTTTCCAATTTTCGGGAAATTATGAGGTGGTTAGTAGTATGTTAAAAAGGTGAGTCATAACTTATACGTGGTAGAAAAACAGGAAGAACCATTTTGAGAAATCTAATGTAAATACCATCAACACCAACTGCATTAGAAGTTATATAACTTATTGCGAGAATTGCCTTACCTTGGGAAATACACGAAAAACTAAATGAATTGCTATGTGCTAGTTTCTTTATTAATAATTATTATTTTATTTATTAATTCTTTATTATTTTATTTCAATCTTTTCTGCATGACTTGAGCTAAGTTTCATTAAATTAAACAAACGCTTTTCGTGATAATATCAATCGACCCGACCCACACATATATATTAATAGAATATCCTGTATCTCTAAATTTGATTAACCGCATAATCGTTTTTGGCGAAAAAACTATTTCTTCCACTTAAATATATTCCATTCAAAAAGTTTTTTGGGTAGTTTAGGGATTTCGTACCTACTGTATTTCTATTCCTTAATACTTTTCATCATAATTTTTTAACTCTAGTAAAAGTTCCAAGATAGTTATGAATGTTTTTGTTAGTTGGTGGAGGTTAAAATCAAAGGTATTGTAAGACTGTTAATACTCAGATACTTTGGATAGTTGTGTAAAAAATAAAATAAAAATTACAGTGAATGTTTTATGTTGGAATACAAATTAGGAAACTACATCAACCGAGCATAAAAACGTTCCCAGTCAAACACTATGTGAAACAAAACATAAAATTTGCCAAACAATACTCAAGAGACTCCGAGAAACTCAAACGAAATGGCTCTACAAAAAACAATTTGTTTACTTTCTAACAAAATATTTAAATGTATAAATCTTTCAACTTTCTATTTATTATAACTTTGGATATTAATTTTACACGAACCAAGTTTACTCTACCATTGTTTATTAGATTGCATTTTGTGTTTAACTAGCTTGCTTAGTATTATTTATCTTCAGTACTAAGCAGTATACAAATATTTAGATACATCTATCTGTCCTTGTAACAAATCCAGCCTGTTCTTTATCTTTCCGTTGTTTGTCTGCTTTTATTTTTCATAAAACTTTGTAATGTCAAGGCTCATAACATAATTTTTTCTAGCTTCTATTTTTGTTCACTTATATGTATGTAATTTTAATATTGTTTTTGTTTTATGAAGATAAATTGACCTTTAGTTGATTTTTGATCACTACGTTGTTTACTCTCAAAAAATTAAGCTGAGTAATTTTAGTTTTAAGTTCAGAAAGATTATTCTTTAAATAATATTCGATATAGTAAATTTTCTCAGAGGAAATAGTACATTATTTTTAATACATATGTATAAATTTGTACTTTAATAGTGTACTTTAATAATCAGATAAGAATAGCTTAGATTAGAATATAGTGTTGTGACATACTGTACTGCGATCAAACAAATCTTTTGCACACCTAACTACTGATTGGTGTGCTGCACTTGCTCGTAACCCGTTTAGAGCAGCCCCTCGTATTATACCTCCCTTAGGCATTTCAATATATGTAAGTTTCAATGAATGCATGTCATTCCATTCAATATGGCCACAGATGTTTAGTTCTCTTATGATTTAATGATGCACATTATTTGAGGAGGTGAGGTGAGCTCTATTTTTCCAATTGACTGAATTTACATGCAGCCATTTTTTTCCAGCACAGAAATTTTCTCAAGCTGCAGAGACGTATGAGCATACCTGTCAGAATTTTTAGTTGATCCTCCTCAATCCTGAACATACTTTTGATGTTTTTGGTTCCTTCGAAATAATTGGCTCCAACGATTGCCAACGCAAACTAAGTTGAGTGTTTCCACCACCGAGGGCAATCTTAACGCTCGTAACGAAGGATATTTTGGGACACACCACTTTTGTGTCAGGTTCCGGATTCCAAATTTACTGAAACATTTATTTTGATGCATTATGACCTTATATCCATTCTCAGAATCTTTTCCATTTTTCAATTGTGCAAATATTGCAAATTTATCTAAATTTTAATCAAAACGGTTCTCATGTTTGTTTTTGTAAATATCGCAAAAACACAACATAAAATTCTGGATTAAAATAAATTTTAATCAAATTACGTTTTCTTTTGTTTTTCTATTAACTTTTCTCTGTTTAAGATTCAGTTGTCTGAAATTAGATCTATTTTTTATGTAAATCCTAGAATTCAACGTTTTTGCCAACAAATGGAATTTTAAATCGTGGGATTTAGTCTTTTTTAGATCGACGTTTGAGATTTTGATTTTCAACAAGCAATAAAAAGACCCCTTATTTTGAATTAATATTGATTTGGACGTAGAAACTAGGACTTCTCAAAACTTAATAGGACCTAGGTCTAAAAAAGATTTAATGTGTTGTTGTGAATCATATTGTAAGTCCTATTACACAACACATTTTATTAAAAAAATTATCTGTCCAAAGTAAATTCACGCAATTCAGGTCGAGTAAACAGCATTTGCGCAATACGCTAACTTTTATTCTTTTGAAGCAAAATCTTGTACTTGTGCGTCGGCTATTGTAAGGAAATAAATAATCAGTTGCTTAGGATATTGAACGGAATGATAAAAATGATCCTGCAGAAGATGGCTGTATACTGATTACTGGCTGAAATTCAGTTATTTATAAAACAAATTTTCCAAAACTAATTTTTGGATCGAACACGCTTCAATTTATTTGAATTGGCTTCGTAAGAGCTAATTTACAAAAGAAACTTAAATATATTAACTCTACACGGCTGCACCTCCTTTAACTTTACTATATATATTTTTTTTTTTTCAAATACCCGGGTAAACCCACTATAACTGAGGAAATAATTATTGAATCCCTTAATAACCTTAAAGATGGATGTGGTCCTGATGGAATACCATCCTATCTTCTTAAACGTTTTAGGGACGATCTAGCATTTCCATTATCATTATTATTTAACAATTGTCGCTCATATCTCATTCCTTTCCTGATAAATGGAAAACTTCTAAAGTTACACCTATTTTCAAATCGGGTTGCAGAAATGATATAAAATGTTATAGAGGAGTTTCTTCTACATCGATAATACCTAAATTGTTCGAAGTTATTATGTGTAATTCATTCAAAGATAGAATAACAAGTTCCATTTCCATAAATCAGCACGGTTTTCTACCTGGCAGATCAACGACAACTAATTTGGTGGAGTTTACAAATTTTGCTGTAAAAGCAATTGAGGAGCATAAACAAGTAGATACAATTCATACGGATTTTAGTAAAGCCTTTGACTCTTGTAATCATTTAAAAACATTAGATGCTTTGTACGAATTCGGGTTTTCGAAACACTTTGTGTTATGGATAAAATCATACCTATCCAATCGGAGCCAGTATGTATGCATCAACGGAAAATACTCGGATAACATCAAGGTAACGTCTGGGGTTCCTCAAGGTTCGCATCTAGGATCTCGGTTTTTTATTTGTTTAATTGACGGAATAACCAAAATAATATGTAACTCTTGGGTACTTATTTACGCTGATGAAATGAAAATTTTTAAAGTTATTAACACGATTGAAGACTGTATTCTGCTTCAAGAAGACATTAATCATATTAGTGACTGGTGTTACAAAATGCGGCTGGATTTGAATATTGATAAATGCAAAGTCATAAGTCATTATAGAAAGAATAATCCTATCCATTTCAGCTACGATATCAATAACATCCCACTGGCCCAAATTTGTGAAGTTAGAGATTTGGGTATAACCTTTACTCAAAACCTAACTTTCAATAAGCACATGGATATCACCATAGCAAGAGCTAATCAAATGCTAGGATTTCTGAAACGTTGGACCAAAGACATAAAAGATATTGATTGCATAATAACATTATATTTTGCTTATGTTCGTTCTCAAATCGAGTATGCTATTCAAGTGTGGAATCCTTACTATGAAGTGCACATAAACAGATTAGAAAAAGTTCAAAAAAAGTTTCTAATCTTTCTACACTATAAAAATGGAGGAAAATCTGATTCCAGCATCCCATATCATGAAAACCTCGCACTCCTTCCATCCTATTTAGAAAGATGCCACAAATTCAACATCCTTAATCTCGAAGATAGAAGAAAACTTCTATCATCCTGCTTTTTAGCAAACATCATAAACATAAATATGAGTTTCTCCTTACATTCTTGAGAATATATCATTCAATGTCCCGGCTAAAACCTTACGCAAGCATGATTTCTTAAATATTCAATTTCATAGAACTAACTACGGTATGCATGAACCAATTAATGCGATGGCATTCACTTTTAATGAAATATCCGATCTGTTTGACTTCAATATAAACAGACGTTAAATTTAAAAAACATTATTAAAAAACACTACCTGCTCTTAAGCAACCCTTGACAATTTCGTTCTGAATACCTTTTTAGATTATATTTTAAGTCTATTTTATAAGTAATTTATAATTTATTATTATATTAATTTTATATTTTTGTTTTTATTTTAAAATCTATACATATGAAATGTATTTTATTTTTGATTTTAGACGACCAAGCAAAGCTTAGGTACTATTATTGTTATTTATATTTTTTTTCTATTAATTTTTTGTAATTTAATGATTATTATTATTATTATTTTGTATGTTTTAATCATTTTTAATAGGTAAACATTTCTGCTTTTTTTTTTTGTATATTATGTGAAATCATATTTATAGATTTCTTTTGAAAATAAATAAATAAATAAACAAATAAATAAACCGGTTATTTCAAAAGTTAATACTGCAAAGAAGAGTAATTTGGATACCGTACTTCTGACCAGTATGGTCAGGAGTTTTTTTTGAAGACTTGCGTCTCCTGTGTTTTTTTTTTGAAGTTTTAATTCGAAAAACAAATGTCAATTGATTTTTAAGTGTGAAAAATATATATGAAAAAAATGTTAATTGTGAAAAATATACATGTAAAGTTTTCTTATTAAATAGTCTTAGTAAATGTAAATTAAGTGATTGAAGATATGATATATTTTGTATACATATTGTGAATTAATTTTATTTGACGTAAAAGGAGAAATAGTTATTTAAGTATTAAGGGCAGTAAGAGTGTTTTATCGATTGAGGATATATGTTTTGAGATCGAGGCGAAGTCGAGATCTCTAATATATTCGAAATCGGTAATACTCTTTATGCCCAAAATGCTTATTACATTTTTTGCACGATCAATAAAAATTCAATTAAAATTATTTAAATAATAAAATTCATTCACAAATTCAAGTTTTAATGTTTTAAAGAAAATTTCTTAAAATGTCATTTCAAAATCGTAAGCTTTGCTTTTCATCATAATTCTATAGAGGTGTTTTTGTTGCAAAACTTAATTTCATCGAATATTTTTTCAAAATAAATTGTTTGTAAATCTTTTAATTGCAATATTTTAAAAGAATATTAATTAAATTTGAAGCTAGTACATAGACGTACACAATTACCGGTAAGTAACTACTTACCGCCTGCATGAGCGGTAAGTAATTACTAACCGACCTGTGATTTGTAAACGAAACTTACTATCCCAGGTAGTACGTAATCGATTAATAATCAATACGGTATCAATTACACGTAATTGTGTAATCGAAGCATGTTTCGATTTCGTTTCGATACTGTATCGATTACATTTAGAACAACGTGTTCGCCCTAGTAAGCGAATATGTGATCGATACCAAATCGAAACTATAATCGATAATATTAATTAATAAATTTATTTATTATAATATAAAATACATATTTTACATTTTATTATTAAAGCTAAATATAAAAACTTAAAAAAACCGATAAATGTGAATGGGAACCTGAAATGAGAAAAAGTGCCATTAAAAGAAAACGTTTTTAGAAATATAGATGTACAATATAAATGTACAATATTTTAACTATATTTGTTTAATTTATCAACAAATACATTTTACGCGCGACTACGAAAATTAAAAATGAATAATTTTAAATGTCAAAACGCCATATTTTTTAATTAGAGTGAGATGACAATATACAATAGGTATGCCTTCTTTTCTCCAATTCGGAACTATCGATTACAAAACGATTTCGATTACAGTTTCTTGCCTGGGATGTTTATTTACGAATCAGTAAACATGCAAAATTGCCTGATCGAAATATATATGTTGTTTTTTTCATTCAATGTTTAATATATTAAAAGGAAAAAAAAGGAAAAAATTTAATTGTGAAAAAAAATATTTGCTAAAATTTTTAAGTTATCCGATCAAAATTATAATTTTATTTTTCTGTACTATTTTCTTTATAATTAGTCCGGTAGAAATAGACATAAGAAAAGGGCTAGGCTTACAATAATTCCCATATAGCTGAAAATTGGTACAGACCTTAAATTCACCATTATAAATAATATGTCAAAAGTCCCCATCGATCCCATGTGTGCGTAAAAAGTTATTCAAGGTCAAAGGTCAAAAAATCGTTTTTTTTCGTTTTTCTCGTCAACGGTAAATATTATCGCCGAAATAGGTGAAACAATACTTTTTTTCGTATGAATCACTGTTTAAGAGATATCGCGGTTTCAAAACATAAAAAAGTCGTATTCTATAGAATATGCACACATTTCCGCACCACCCATGCGGTAGTGTACTTGGCGCTTTTTTTAACGTGGTTTCCCCTGTAAGAATATTCCACGATCTATTGTGAGCCATTTTTATTAGATAAAATTAGATAATTAACCCTTTTAGTCATCACAGGTTAAAGTGGCTATAGTGTGATTTGGTGGTTTAATGGGTTCACAATAGTCGTCCAACCGAATGATTGCAAAAGAGAGATGACTAAAAAGAGTTTATTAAAAAATAATTTTATTAATTAAATAATAATTTTGTCGACTTCATAAAAATTTCAGTCTGATTGGTAACCTTGAAACTCAACTTCAACAGTAATCCAACATGTACGCATGGAGGGATCAGTTTTTATTAATTTGTTAATTTTTTTCTATTTTTTGATCCACGGGTGTGACAACCCCGCGCACTCCAGTCCCTGTTATTGGCACATGAGTTAACGTGAGATATCACATACCACTGGCAATAGCAGTGAGATATCACTAGCCAAGGTGATATCTTAAGGGTGCTGGCGGATGAACAATATTCAGTCAACGGTAGCACTCTCAATCTTAGCTAATGAATATTCCTTGATGCTGGAACGCTGTAGCTTGCTCGAAGAAACGAGCTTTCATATAACTATATATCTGAGCTTTAATCATTGAAAAATATACTGCGTCCCATAATCAAGGATTATGCCATTAGCTGGACTATTGGCAAACCAATTTTAGTTTTGTTCCTGCAAATTTTTAAAACAAATTTGCTTTTTATCTCTTATTTTATTTTATTTTCCCTATCCTATCACGAAATATTGGCCTATGTCATATTTTATATGTGATAGGATTTATAGTTTAGTTGTCCATTATTTAACAAAAAATATTAAAAAAACAAAAAAAAAACAGATTTGCGTCCATTAACATCCTTAGAACGCATGTTGTTGTGGGACCTTGGTCTTAAAAGGTTTTTATGTGTTGTTGTGACACATATTGTAATGCCTACTACACATCACATTTCATTAAAAAAAAAAAAAAAAAATAAAATTGCAAAAAATGGTGTTAAGAAGTTTCTTTGGAGCAGGAGGGAGCAAAGTTTGAATTGGCTCTAAAATATTATCAATTAATTTCCATCCCCAATCTTCTGGATCCAATTGATTTCCTTGCCACACTTGAACTTGGTAAAATACATGATATAAATGTTGGTAAGCAGAATGCAGATTTTGGGGCAAGACAAGATAGTTCGACTCTTTTATTTTTACGAGTATTTTTAACAAAGCTCAAATATCTATACTTGTCGATACAATTAATTTTTTTTGGAGCTCCATACATGGCAAAAAGAAAGCGAATCCCGTTCATGATGAGGACTTGGGGAGATGAGCCAATCTCTTGGAACACTTCGGCAGATTGAGTTAAATCATTACGTTTTTCAAATAATTTGAATGTTGATATATTTTACCCCTTTGGGATAGGCAGATAAACTTTTTGATGAATATATTTTTGTTTGTTGTTGAGCCTTCCCAGACTTCAAAAAATAAATAATTTAATCAAGTGGAGTGCGTGCAGTTACCCGACTAGAAATTAGATCAGTATAGGGTCCGATCCGGATCAGGATTGCCTGAAGACTGATCAGGGATGAATCAGGCCTCCTGATCCGGACATGATTAAAAATCGTCACGCCATATATGATCCGTACAGGATCCGTTTAAATGATCCATGCCGGATCCATTTCAAAGATCCATTCCGAATCCATTTCAAAGATCCATTCCGGATCCATTTAAAAGATCTATTCCGGAAAGATCCATGCCGGATCCATTCCGGCAAAATATTCCAAAATCCCAAAGAAACTATTCCCTAATTCAAAACAATAATGAATTTTCAAAACAACAACAACAAACATTCAAAACAAAATTTATTTAATTTTGCGAAAAAAAAAATAAAAACTCAAAGAGAAACAAAAAGAAAATGTATTTAATATTTCTATAGGATATTTTTATATTTTTGGGCTGTGAGAGTGACTTACATTAAGTTAGTATAATGCTAATTCCAATGCTATTCCTACTTCTTGGGTTAGAAAGCTGAAAATTTCTGAGGTTATAATTGAAAAGTTGAATTAAAAGCTAGTTTTAGTTTAAACAAAATAGATTAAAAAATGATGAAAGCATGGCCGTTTGCGTTTGTTTTCGTTTTAACAGCCCCAGGGTCTCAACCTCTGAACTTAAACAATTTGTTTTTTAAGTTTTGGATAGATTTATCTACGTATCTAAGTGTGCAGCAGTTTTCAAATGTGAGATTGGCAATTTTCAGCTAAATCAAGGACAACAAAGTTTAGTAAATTTTTAAAACAGCTTGAATTTTTCAGGAACCTGGCACGCCAAGATAGTCATTTGGAAAAAAATGATAGAAATATGTTCAAATATTCAATAGTTATAAATTTTATTAAAATATTATGATTCAAACGGAAGTTATAACGTCCTAGATTATTCGACTTTTTAAGGTCTAGCCACTTAAACCTGTACCCGGATATAGCCAGATCGCGAACTTTTCCAAGAGATTATTTGCCGCAACATACACAGAAAAAATGTTTGATGTAGGTCAAGAATTGCGATCGTGAGAGTGCCGGTAAATTCCGTTATAGCTCATATAGTTATATATATATATATATATAATACATATATTATATATATCATATATATATATATATATATATATATATATATATATATATATATATATATATATATATATATATATATATATATAATTATATATATATATATATATATATATATATATATATATATATATATATATATATATATATATATATATATATATATATATATATATATATATATATATATATATATATATATATATATATATATATATATATATATATATATATATATATATATATATATATATATATATATATATATATATATATATATATATATATATATATATATATATATATATATATATATATATATATATATATATATATATATATATATATATATATATATATATATATATATATATATATATATATATATATATATATATATATATATATATATATATATATATATATATATATATATTATATATATATATATATATATATATATATATATATATATATATATATATATATATATAT
>OY856186.1:189049767-189157845 GCA_963693315.1 Diogma glabrata | reverse complement strand
CGACTAGAGCTTAAAATGTTGAATAAGCTAGGGCACTATAACTTCCGTTTGTATCATAATATTTTAATAAAATTTATAAATATTGAATATTTGAACATATTTCTATAATTTTTATCCAAATGACAACTTTGGCGTTCCAGGTTCCTGCAAAATCAGCTGTTTTAAAAATTTGCCAAAATTTTTTGCCTTTGATCCAGCTGAAAATGGCCAATCTCACATTTGAAAACTTTTTTACCCAAAGATACAATATAAATCATTCCAAAATTTAAAAAAAAATAGTTCAGGTCTAAAGGTTGAGGCCCCAGGGTTGTTGAATTGAAAACAAACGCAAAAGGCAATGCTTTCATCATGTTCAGTTTATGTTATTTAAATTCATCTTAACTTTTAAGCATATTTTTAGTCTTTAGTCTCACCAAACTCCAGCTTTCTAACCCAAAAGGTTCCATTTTTATAGAAATATAATGCACCTATTGCAGACAAATCAGAAACCATTTAATACCATAGGAAAATTAGCAAATTCTTTTTTGTTTTTATTTTTTTCACTAAGTAACCGTTCGAAAAAAGATTAAATAAGAACAAAAAAACACAACAAATAAAGATGATTTTGAAATAAAATTGTTTGATAATGTTTGATTATAAATTATGTGTGATGATATAATTGTAGTTGTGACGTAGTTGATTTGATCTTTGGTGGACGTTCATTTGATCTTTGGTGGATTTAATATGTTATGACTAATTTTAACCAAATTAAACACAAAAATGTTCCGAAATTGCATAAAGTAGTTTCGGTTAATGTATTTAATATCTTTTGTGAAATTTGTTGGATAATTCCGTTTCTACTTAGTCTATTGATTTTAACTAATTTGATACATTGATTCTACTTGTCTGTCTGATCAAGAAATCTACCTTTTTCTAGTGGATATACCTGCCGCTGGACCTTTTTCATTTACTTCCTGAACAAGTACTACCAACCTCCAGAAAACGCTTGATATCCAAATCGAATTCTGTGGTTCATTTTATTTAAAAATTGCGTATTGACAATTCAATGCGAATTTCCGATTTTTTATTCTAGAAATAGATATACTCAATGGTAAGAGCCGAAAAGATGATGTGTTCGTCGTTCGATAGCTGTCCCGGAAGTGTGTCAAAAAAATTGTCAAGTGTGTCAAAACAAGGAAATTTGCATATTTTTTGCTTAAAAAACGATAATTTTAAGTGATTACGAGTTGGAACATTGAATTTGGAGAAATCTTGACTGTCGGGATTGATATGTGAGACCAAAATCTAGATTATTGCACTAGAAGTTTGTCAAAAAAATGTTGTCAAGTGTGTCAAAAGAATGATTTGCATTTTTTTTACACAATTTTTTGGGAAAAAATGAAATTAATTGTTTGTATGACATGAAATTTTAATTATTATTATTGAGAATTATGGCATTATAAGTTTGTCAAAAAAATATTGTCAAGTGTGTCAAAAGAATGATTTTCATTTTTTTTTGGAAAAAAATGAAATAAATTATTTGTATGAAATGTTAAATGTAATTCAACATGAAATTATTAGTATTGAGAATTTTACTGCATTATAAGCTCGTCAAAAAAATATTGTCAAGTGTGTCAAAAATAATTTTCATTTACTTTTTTTGCAAAATTTCTAACTGTGTTTTATTTTTTGTTTGGATTTGTTGTTAATTATAAATTCAAATCAAATTAAAGTTAAACATTGAAATATAAATTGATTGTTTTGTGATTATTGTGTGTGAATGCTCACAAATAAAAGAACTATAAGTCGCCAGATGCGTAGCCTCCCTAGGAGCTCGCTCAGCAGCATTAAACAGATGAGTCAAGGCATTAAAATGAGTGACATCCCAACAGTAAACAGGTATGCAGGTTTACCGCCTAACGTTAATTTATCAAAATATGCAAAAACGTCGCAAACTAGTTCTCCGTATGGTGAAAGTTCTAGAAAACCTGTAGAAAAAATTCCTCCAATAATTACAAAATCTTCCTCAACGGAGATTCATAAAACTATGAAGGAACTAAATATTTCAAAATATAATATACAAATAATGTCAATTGGCATAAAAATACTTACATATAGCCTATCAGACTATAACAAAATTTTTACTAAATTAAAAGAACATAACAATGGTATGTTCTCATATACGCTTGAGGAAAATCGTTTTGTTAAATTTGTACTATGTGGGCTCCATGATATGGATACAAATGAAGTTAAGAAAAGCCTCGAGAATAGTGGCCTGAGTCCTGTTAATGTTTGGAAAACTATTCCTAAAAAATATCGTCGAAACAGTGAAGATGCCCTTTATTTTGTTGCTTTCAAAAAGGGATCAATGTCTCTGAACCAATTAAAAAATATTAGATTTGTTAATAACACAGTGTGCAGATGGGAAATTTGTCGATCCACCAGCAAAGGTCCTCTCCAATGTTATAAATGTAAAATGTATGGTCATGGAGCGAACGCATGCTACATGAAGCCAAAATGTAATTTCTGTGGTGGAGATGAACATATTGATGATATGGAATGTCCTTTACAAAACGATATTACTAAACATGTTTGCTGTAATTGTAGTGGAAATCATACATCTAACTCTATAATTTGTCCAGAAAGAGAAAAATACATTCAAATAAAAAATCATCTGAATCTAAAAAATAAGTTGAGTCGACCTTCAAATCAACCAACGTTTTCATTTCAACAACAGGATTTTCCTATTATTCCTTCAATACCTCATCAAAACAACAATAAAAATTTTAATAATAATAATAATAATAATAATTTTGTTAACAAAAAAATGCAGTTCAGTACAGTGGTTCAAACAAATGCAATCAATCATGAAAATTCAATTAATATTAATTCAGATAGCACAAATGATTTGTTTGCACCACATGAGTTATTACAAATTCTCAAAGAACTTGTTTCAGGACTTCGGGGGTGCCATTCCAAAGAAGAACAATTTGATGTTATGGCTAATATTGCTATTAAATATGTCTGTTATCCATAATTCTTTAAAAATTTGTGTGTGGAACGCGTACGGTATAAAAAATAAAAAATTTGAGGTAATTCAGTTTTTAGATAATTTTAATATTGATATATTACTTATTAGTGAAACGCATTTAAAGCCTTCTATTTCATTTTCGATTCCTAATTTTCGATTTTATCGTAATGATAGAGAAAATATTCGCAGGGGTGGTGTTGGTATTCTTATAAAAGATTGCATTAAACATTCGCTTCTTCCTGACCTTAAATTAAATTGTATAGAATCCCTGGGTATTAATATAATAAGTAGTGATAATAATCAACTTAAAATATTTTCTGTATATTGTTCATATTCGAATTCTGAGCATCTCAGAAATGATTTTATAAAAATTTGTAGTGGTAATATTCCTTACCTAATTGGTGGTGATTTAAATTGTAAGCATCCTAACTGGTTTTGTCCTAGAACTAACCGCAGTGGTCGAACTTTATATGATTATTCTATTAACTCTGATTGTGTTGTTATCGCTCCCCAAGATCCTACCCACTATAGTCCTGCTGGAGTCCCTAGTATTATTGACATACTTTTAACAAACAACCCTCAGTTGATATCCGAAGTTAACACCATTCAAGCACTCTGCTCCGATCATCTGCCAGTCCTCTGTTCAATAGTATTTAATAATCAAGTAGATCATTGCCATCGTAAATACTTTAACTATAAAAATGCTAATTGGAGCATTTATCAGAATCATATTTCATCTGAAATTGAAAATTTCAATTTAAGTTCAATTCATACTATTTCAGATGTCAACGTTGCAGTCGATTTTTTGACAGCATCCATTTCTTCAGCTCGTGATCTATCCGTACCGCTTGTGCCTGTTCTTCCAACTGATAAATTGTTATTATCTGATCAAGTGTTAAGTTTTATCAGACACCGAAATTCGCTTAGAAGATCTTACCTCAGAAGTCGCCTTGCTCACATTAAAACCTCAATAAACTTGCTAAATAGAATTATTAAATATCATATAAATATTCTTTATAATCAAAAATGGCAAACGAAGCTTGAATGCTTGGATAATGGTTCAAGAAACTTCTGGAAAACAACCAAACATTTTAAAAACCATCGCAAGTCCATTCCACCATTAGTTACTCCCAACACTGGAAATCGAATTTTCTTAAATACAGAAAAAGCACAAGTATTGGCTGATGTCTTCCTTGACGCTCATCAAATTCCAAACTCCAATATTGTAATTGAAGAACAAGTGAATGACTTTTGCACTAATTTCAATAATTTGGATAACAATGCTCCAATTTCTGAAATTCACCCTTCTGAAATTTCTGATATTTTGAAATTCCTTCCAAGGCTCAAAGCTCCAGGTGTAGATAATATTCCATTTATTTTACTTAAAAATCTTCCTGAAAGTGGAATCCATTTTCTTAAGATAATGTTTGAGTGCTGCTTGAAGCTAGGTTATTTCCCAATTCAATGGAAAAAAGCTAAAATTACTCCTGTTTTAAAGCCTGGCAAAGACCCCACTCTTGCTACAAGCTACAGACCTATTAGTCTTCTTTGTACATTGGGAAAACTCTTTGAGCAGATTATCAAAAGAAGAATGGAAGAGTTCATAACTGACAATCAAATAATTATAAACGAGCAATTTGGTTTTAGATCTGGGCACTCTACAGTTCATCAAATCCATCGTGTAGTCAATCATATTAAATCTAATAGATCTTCGCTAAAATCTACTGGAATGATATTATTAGACCTTGAACGAGCCTTTGATAAAGTTTGGCAAGACGCAGTCTGCTATAAATTATTTATATATGGATTTCCAATATTTTTAATTAAAATCATAAAATCGTTCTTAACTGATAGAACATTTTTTGTCCAGATTTTTGATTCCATGTCCTATACTTAGCATTCCAGCTGGGGTTCCTCAAGGTGCCGTATTGAGTCCTTTGCTTTTTTGTTTATTCATCAATGATATTCCAAGAGATAGTGAATGTAAATTATCATTATTTGCTGATGACACTGCAATATTTGTGTCAGATGAATGGCGGTATCTATTATCAATAAGCTTCAATTGTACCTCACTAAAATTCTCGAATTTTTTAAAAACTGGAAACTTAGTATTAACATATCAAAATGTGAAGCTATTTATTTTACTAGGTGCAGAGCATCCCGTAAACTTCCACAACAACCCTTTCTGATTCAAAACTCTTCTTTGGAATGGAAACCTTCAACTAAATATTTAGGAATTTATTTGGATAAATCATTAACATTTAAGACACACGTCACTCAAATACAACAAAAATGTAATGCACTGTTCAAAAGTCTATATCCTCTACCCAACAGAAATAGTAAACTGAATAGTCATAATAAGACACTAATTTACAAGTGTGTGATTCTTAATATCATACTTTATGGTGCACTAATTTGGTGGGATATTGCTTTGTGTCATAAAAAGAAATTTCAAATTATTCAAAACAAATTTCTAAAAACTATATATAAACGCCCTAGACGTTATAGCACTTTAAGACTGCACAACGAATTAAATATAAAGCTTGTCAATGTAGTTGCTAGAGAAGCTAATGATAGATACATAAATAAATTAAATCATATTGAAAATGAATTGATAAACGCCATTAGCTTTACCACCGCTTAATTTTTGCAACGTAGCTTTTAAGTTTAGATTTAAGTAGGTTAGGTAAATATAAGTTTTTTATTAGTTACTAAGCAGACTGAACTGCATTTGAAAATATAAACATTCTTTTTCACTTATTTTTCGCAATACTCATACTAATTAATTTCATCTGTTGTAAAGCTTACTATTAAAAGCTGATCTCAGTAAACTATTAAATGTATACAACTGTATTATAAAATTTAAAGTCAATAAAGGATTATTACTATCATTTACTTTTTTAGCCAATTTTTTGGGAAAAAAATTTAATTATTTGTATGGCATGAGATGAGGACATGGAGATTTTTGGATTTGTTTAGTTTGTGGAGTACTTTTGAAATTTTTAAAATGTTTGCATTTTTGATTTTGTAATAATTTTTGCAATATTTTTAGAATTTTGGAAAAAGTTTTAATATTTGATTTTGTTATAAATTTAGCAATATTTTTAAAATTTTGAAAAAAAAATAGAATTTTTGTATTTGTGAAATTTGAATTTTATATATTTTTTTAGAACTTTTAAAAAGTTTCAATTTTCGGTTTTTTAAGAATTTTTGGAATATTTTTAGAATTTTGAAAAATTTTAAATTTTAATTTTATTATAATTTTTGGAATTTTGAAGGAGTTTCAATTTTTGATATTGTTATAATTTTTTTTAACGACTGTCATAGAAAATAATGTTTTCTATCTATCATTTTAAAACAGAAAGTTGGCTTTTGCTGTTTAGCGTGCATTTTTTAATTTTTTCTGCTCTAATGCAGAAAGTAAAACAAAAGACATAATAGTCAAAGACATAATATTAAATAATTTATAACATATTATGAATTATTTTTTATTTAAAAATAGATAATTTATTAATTTAAATTTTTAGCTTGACGTTCGTTCGATATGTTTTTTAAACAAAAACTAAATAATATAAATGCCTCCTTAGCAACGCATATCTTACTTAAAAAAATATTGTTTTTTAAAAATTAAAATTATGATTTAAGCTTTTTTAATAATAAACAAATATGTCGGCAGTCGTTAAAAAAATAGTATGTATACTTTGAGCAGAAAGTAACATTGCTGCTCTGACATGATTGCTGGTTTCGGCTACGCCTCAACCAGCAACTTTCATGCACGAGCAGCAATGTCGTACTTTCTGCTCTTAATATACAATGTACTATTGCAATATTTTTAGAATTTTGGAAAAAGTTTGAATTTTTGATTTTATATGTTTACAATATTTTTTGAATTTTGAAAGAAATATGAATTTTTGATTTTGCAATATTTTCTCGAAACGCTAAATGGAGAGGTTTTTGAGTAGTTTGCTGATTGTATCTCTTTTCACTAAATTATGTTAATTTATGATCTGTTATAATCTTACGCCAAAGTATTGATGCGTTAGTTTTGTGATAAATTTCTAAACAGAGATAAAAAAATACATGTACTTTAACAAAGAGTTTTATGTTTAAGATACATCGCTGTCCAAACTAAAAACAATGTCCTCATAAAAGTTTTATGCCGAAAACTATATCAAAATCCAAAAACCGAAGTCTTGATATCTCAGAGCTTGAGATTTCAGCCCCTCCATATTATCCCTTTCAATTTAACAAACAATAAAATTGATGCTTTGTTTATTTTTAACTTTGGATGGAGTCCTTTTATTTATAATAAAAAACAAATTTAATTCATCTGTTTATATATATATTTCGTGGTTGATTTTCCACATCTTCAGTATAGTTTTTTACATTATCTGTCCAAAAATATTTTTAAAAAATACATTATAATTTGCGTATCAATTTTACAAAAATCTTAACTTGCTTGAAATTAACATGAAAACATTTTTTTAAAACACTTTTAAAAACTAAAATATTTTGAAAAAAAACACAAAAAATCTATTATAAAGTAAAAAATTTTAAGAAATTAAAAAATATTAAAAACAATTTTACTATGGATGTTCTTATCATAATGATGTTATCAACAAACTTATAATTTAATACATATTATGTCTACTTAATTTAAAAACCAAGAGAAGTAATAATTTAAAATAACAAAAAGAGAGTTAATTATTTGATGCATTAATTTTGGTTATTAATGGAGAAACTTTTTTATGTCGATCAATTATATTTTTGTATGACGTACTAATTCGATCTTTATCGATTTTATAGTTACATGTATTGGGTGTATGTAGTAATATTTGTCTAGATTCCAATAAGAGTCTTTTATGTTTATTATTCTCATTTCCAATAATTTCCGTTTCTTCATAATTAAACATATGTCCAGTGTTATTTACATGCGTAATCAATGCCGTTCTACTACTATCTGTATTCTTCCTTGTCCTATAATCATATTCATGTTGTTTAAGTCTTTTTTCTAGTTTTTTAGACGTTTCTCCTATGTAATATGTATCGCACTCACTACAAGGGATACGATACACCGTACCTGATTTTTTATATTTGTCTATTTTTGTTTTATTATTCGTGAACAACGTATTTTTTAATTTATTGTGAGATTTAAATCCAAAAGATAGTTGTGGATTTGTATTTGCAAAAACTTTGCTTATGCTGTTAGACAACCCTTTTATGTACGTTAAGCTTTTAAAAACTTTTTCATTATTTTTTTGTTTAGGCTCATTCGCTTTACTCTCATTATAACTGATTTTATATATTGTGTCATTAATTTGTTTTGTGATTAGATTTTTTGGATAATTGTTTTTATATAAAATCTGTTCTACTTTTTTAATATTACTTTCCCAGAATTGTTGGTCACTTAATCTCAATACCCTTTCGATGAAGTTTCTAACCACATTAACTTTTTGCCAAAAAGGATGACATGAATGAAAATTTAAAAGGGATTGCGAAGATAATGGTTTCTGATACCAATCTGTTATGATGGTGTTATCTGTTTGTCGTTTTAACAGAATGTCTAGGTATGGAAGTATGCCGTTCTTTTCAACTTCTGTAGTAAACTGGATATCTGGATGAAAGGAATTAAACTTATGTAGGACCAACTCTACAAATTCCTCTGGAATGGTACACAGAATATCATCAACATATTTCTTGATAATTGTTGGTATTATCGGTAACTCTGGAATTACTGTATCGAACAACTCTTCCAGTACTATATCTGATAAAATTGGTGCTAAAGGTGATCGCATTTGTAAGCCTTTCTTTTGTTTAATTAGTAAATCTTTATATGACAGAACAGCACATTCATCTACACAAAACCTTATCAAAATGAAAAACTCTTCTTTTTTTATGTTACAGATATTTTCAATCTTAGACCACTTTTGTTCGATGATATTGCACGCCAATTCAACCGGAACATTTGTAAACAGTGATACGACATCAAACGATACCAAAATCTCACCATCTTGCAATCTTGTATTCTTTACTATTTCTCTTAAATTCTGTGAATTCTTTATGTTGTATTTGTTTGGTGTCGGTATGTTATTTAAAATATCAGCTAGGTATTTGGAAATGTTATGTCTGGGGCTATTTATTGTTGAAACTATTGGTCTTAATGGAATATTTATTTTATGTAGTTTGGGAAGGCCATATATTCTTGATATTAAAGACGTGTCTGTTTTTAAATACTTGTACAGCTTTTCATCTATTATTTTCTGTTTGTATAATCTGGTTATTAATCTATTTTGCTTATTTTCTAATTTTGTGCACAACTTCTCGGCTGAAATATCTAACAGGTCATACGTTGTGTTATCCCGTAATAGCGTTAACATTTTGTCATTATAATCATTTTTTGACATTAGCACAGTAATATTCCCTTTGTCACTGTACGTTACACATATATCTGGATTATTTTTCAAAAATACTTTTGTTTCTTTTTCTGCTTTTAAAATAATTTTGTCTATTTTCGTTAGAGATGGATTACGGTTACTGTATTTTTCCAAATAATTTACCACTTTGGGTCTAATGATGTTTCTTTCCCGTTCTCTGATATTAAAATTTAATACATATTCTATTTCAGATATCAATACGTCAGTTGGTAAATTTTCAAATGTTGTTGGTGTTGAAAAGTTTTTTCCGAAGCTTAATAGCATTTTTGTCAACACTGGAATGTCCACTGTTGTCAGATGTTTTATACAATTCTCATCATAGTAAATATCAACCTCAGATAGTTGATCATTCAATAAATTATCTAATTTTCTGGATAACCTAATCTTATTATACCATATCATTTTGTAATACTTACTATTTTGGGAATGTATGAAATTGTATATCATATCTAATGGAAAACGACAAAGTAACTGATCATACTGAAACAACCGTTGATTCAAAATATAACGTTCCATATGTTGTGTTATCTTTATTCCGTAATTAAAACAATCTTTATTAATTTTGTCAATGAATTTTTTAATGTATGCAACATACGGGTGTTGGGTTTTCCTAAAATGTGCCTCAATCTTAGTAGTTTTATTATAAATGAAATTTGGATATACTTGATTCCTTCTACATTTTAACAAGAAAACTAATCTTGTTTTATATTTTGCTAGTTTGGTATTCAATTTCATGTAACTTTTGAAACAATACAGTCCTGTTTCTCCATATGTATTGCTGATATATTTAAGAAAATTAAATAATAACAGCCATTTTCTTACATGAAATTGAATACCAAACTAGCAAAATATAAAACAAGATTAGTTTTCTTGTTAAAATGTAGAAGGAATCAAGTATATCCAAATTTCATTTATAATAAAACTACTAAGATTGAGGCACATTTTAGGAAAACCAAACACCCACCCGTATGTTGCAGACATTAAAAAATTCATTGACAAAATTAATAAAGATTGTTTTAATTACGGAATAAAGATAACACAACATATGGAATTAACATAAACATGTTCATTAACATAAACATATTCATAATTGCTTATTTTCGTCCATTTTTAGCCTCAGTAATAGTAATAGCAGTACCAGTAGGATGTCTAATATCAGGAGTATTAATAGAATCCATAGGCCGCTTAAAAACTATTAAACTAGCAGCGATACCATGTATCATAGGATGGATATTAATAGCAACATCAACAACGTTCATACAACTTTTTATTGGTCGTATCATAACAGGAATTGCATGTGCCATAGGAACAAGTCCAGCCGTTGTTTACATAACAGAAGTAGCTCGGCCGGATTTAAGAGGTTCACTTCTTTCAGCTGGACCCACAATGGCATCTTTAGGTACAAAAACAGAATTAAATTTTGATGTTTATATTTATTTATATTAACAAATAAATATTTATTTTTAAGGAATGGTTATCGCATACGCCAAAGGTGCTTTCATGAACTGGAGAACAGTTGCATGGTCTGGTATAGGCTACACAATTGTATCAGTTACCTTAATTCAATTATTTGTCTATGAGTCACCACTGTGGCTAGTATCAAAAGGTCGTATCGAGGATGCAGCTACATCACTGAAATTTTTGTACAAAGGATATCCACAACCTGAACATACAGTAACTTCGATAATAAGAGACGAACTCAAATAAATTTAATTTGAAATAATTTATTTTTGTTTTAGACTCAAACTTTGGCTGATATGCATCTTCAAGCATTACAGCGTGAACACGAGTCAAAGTTTATGACCAAGAATTTCTCAAAATCAGATTTTACACAAATGGTTGAACACAATAAAATTAGTTCATCAAAATTAGCAGCATTCCTAAAGCCAACAGGATATAAACCAATGATTATGTTATTTTGGCTGTTTCTTATCCAACAATTTAGTGGAATTTACATTACGCTTTTTTATGCTGTAACCTTTTTCCAGGTGACTTTTCACTTCATGACTCTTGAATTAAAACTAAAAGTTAAAGATTTATAATTTTTAGGATGTTGGAACAAAAGTGGATCCATACGCAGCATCGATTTTTGTTGGTCTAACCCGTTTCTTTATGTCATGTACAAATGCATTTCTGTTAAAACGTTATAAACGTCGTGCATTAGTTATGGCTTCAACAATATGTATGGCGATGTGCATGGGAGTATCTGGTTTGTTTACACTTTGGATTCAAGAAGGAAAAACCACACACAATTCGGTGCCAGTTGTATGTGTTTTACTTTATGTATGTTCATCTATGTTTGGTTTGCTAGCAATTCCATGGACAATGACAGCAGAACTATTTCCAGCGGAAATTCGTGGATTGGGACATACATTTTCATATTCAATGGGAAACGTTTTGATGTTTATTGCAGTTCAAAGTTATCGGTGAAACATTAAAATCATAATTAATTGTAAATATATAATTAAATAATTATTATTTTTAGTTCACTTGTTATAGTATTGGGTGGGGCATATGCAGTACAATGGCTTTTTGCAGCATCTTCAATATGTGGTTTCTTTTTTGCTATCTTCTTTATGCCGGAAACCTTTGGTAAAAAATTATCCGATATCCAAGCAATATTTGAACCTAAAACGAAAAACAAACCAAACAAAACCGATGTACCACCAACAAAAATAAAAACACCACAACAAAAGTCATATACAAAAAAACCAAGTTTGGCCACTGTTGAAGAAGCTGAAAAAATGATTGGGGATAATAAAGCCTAAATTATATTTACTTAAGCAACTTTTTTTGAAAATTAGTTATTATATTTTACTTGACACAAACTTATATATTTTTTAACGATTATTATATTTAATTTTTAATATTAAACAAATTAATTAATTTATTTACTTAAGACAATACAATTATTTAAGAGCATTAATTATTAATTTACAAATATATTTACAAACAAAATAACAGGACAAGACATATATATTTAAGATGTAAATCTACTTTAATAATTATTTTGACAGTTGGTAAGAAAGTTAATGCATGTACTTATAAATTTTAAATCTTTCAAATCTGTCCCACGAATAAAAGTTGTAGAATGAATGAATTTTTTTATATTTAAATGTAAATTTATATATTTTGTTTGTTGGAATAAAGTTATTTTTTCTTTTAACATTTACAAAATAAATAAAAATATACCGTTGTTTTATTTTGTTACTACCCCAGAGTACCACAGTGTTAACTGTTACTACTAAGAATATATTTACGTCAATTAAATTTATGTTAAGTGCCTTAAAATGGCTTAATGTACATCAAAGAATTGAATATAATGTTTTGGTAATAGTTTTTAAAATGAAAAATGGCATTTATCCAAAATATCTTTGTGATAAATTAGTATATGTAAAGGATGTTCATGAGTATAATTTACGAAATACTAGTGGTTTTAGGCTTAAATGTTATAATAAAGAAAAGACTAAACAAATGCTCATGTATAATGGGCTTAAATTATTCAATGAGTTACCAAATGAAATTAAAACTGAAACAAGAATTAATTTGTATAAAAAAAAAATTATTAATTTTATTAGAACTAAATAATATTTTTTCTATATGTTTGTATAATTGTAAAAAAAAATAGTTTTTTTAACTAAATAAATAAATAAATAAATAAATAAATAAATAAATAAATAAATATAATATGTCGTCAAAGATGACGATCAAAAAATGAATGATCTATGTTCTAAAACTACATGAGAACATGAAAGAACAATCAAAATGTATCACCTGACGATTTGACAATAGCAACAATAAATAATTCGGCAAAGACTCAAAGCTACTTGTTGGTTTGTTAAGATATGTTAGCCCCAACAGTTTATCGTGTCAGTTAACACGATCATCTCTAACAATATTCAAATTGATAGTTTTAAATATCACCTTTGACTATACTAATAGAAGTCATATTTCTTATCCATAGCAAAGAGGCGAGGTTAAATATTTAGCTTTTGAACTTGCTCAGCCTTAACTATTGTGTCTGAAGATCATTCAAAACTATGAACCTCTGTAAATGTATTTTGTTATTAATATTTTAGAATGGCGGCGTAGGTACGTGCCTGTATTGTGATCGGCACCTCACAGAACTATTTATTCTTTTTTTTTTTTGTTTTTTTTTTTTTTTTTTTTTTTAAGGCGTTCATGCTCCATGTAGGAGCGTTGCCAGGTTGATCAGCTTTGAATATTCACCACGGTCATTCGCAACAGCGACATAATTTCCATGGCAGCCGATTTTTTTAAGGTCGTTTATTACGTCAGTCTCCCATTGTAGTCGTGGTCTACCTCGCGGTCGCCCACTCCCTGGGGTACTAACGTACATTTTTCTAATCATTCCAGACTGTGAATCGGCTCGTAGAACATGCCCAAACCAAGCAATCCTATTAGAACGGATACAACCTATTATATCAGGACCCTCAAGAAGGTCTCTGATCTCAAAGTTATACCGGGTTCTATACTCTCCATCGTCTGTCTTAAGTGGACCAAAAATGTAGCGTAGGATCTTACGCTCAAATACAGATAAATGCGATTCGTCATTTTGTGTAAGGGTCCACGTTTGTGACCCATACATCACAACCGGTCTAATCAATTTCTTGTATAACTTGAGCTTGGTGTTAGTTGATACATATGGTGATCCAAGGAGAGGTTTGATTGAGTAGAAAGTTCGATTACCTGAAGCGATTCGAGCTTTTATATCTGTAAGTATGCTGTTGTTTGAGTCAAGCATTGATCCCAAATATTTAAAAGATTCAACTCCCTCAATTCGTTCATCGCCGCACATCAAATCTTTCTTCTCAGCCTCCCTTGAAACATTCATATGTTTGGTTTTATTGTAGTTAATTTGCAGACCAATTTTTCTAGCACCACTCTCAAGCGACTTGAAAGTCTCACTCATAACAGCTTCACTTCGGCCGAGGATGACAACATCATCAGCGTAAGCAATCATCTGTACTGAGTTTATTGACAAGATATTGTTATTAGTCGGTAGTTTCTTTTGACGGCACACATATTCCAAGGCTAGATTAAAAAGTATAGGAGAGATAGCATCACCTTGTCTTAAACCGGAGTCGACTTTAAAAAACCTTGATATTTCGTTCTCTACTCGTACACAGCATTGAGAGTTCTGTACTGTCATTTTGCATAGTGATACCAGTTTACCAGGAATTCCCATTGACACCAGAGCAGACCATAGAGTCTCTCGTTCGAGAGAGTCGTAGGCCTGCCTGAAATCAATGAAAAGTTGGTGCACAGGTATGTTGAACTCTCGACACTTTTCCAAAATCATCCTTATCGAGAAAAGTGCATCGGTGGTACCTCGGCCCCGCCGGAAACCACACTGATATTCTCCAAACAGTTGTTCAGCAAAAGGATTTATTTTGGATAGCAAAATGTAAGAAAAGATTTTATATGCTGTGCAAAGGAGAGCGATTCCTCTGTAGTTTGCACATTGTAGGCGATTACCTTTTTTATGGATTGGTATAGCATAGCTGTGTTCCAGTCCTGTGGCATGGTTTCAGTCCTCAAGATCATTTGAACAAGCTCAAACGATCTTGAGGATAGAGTTTCGCCACCATGTACAATCATTTCGGATGTTATATCGTCGATACCAGGTGCTTTATTGCGTTTTAATTTAGACAGCGCCGCTTCGAATTCCTCTTTGGTTGGTTCGTCTACATGTACCTTTGACGCACGAATAAGCTTTGCTCGTCGCCCGACTTGTTGCTGGTCACTTAAGTTGAGAAGATTCTCAAAATAAGCGGCCCAAGTATCTAAAATATTTTTAAGCTCTACTTGTAGCTCCCCATTTTCCTTTTGAATAGCAGTCGATCTAGTTTGAGGGCCCTTCTTTAAGGTTTTAACCTGTTGAAAGAAGTTACGCGATTGATGTTCCTTATTGAAGCTTTCAATCTCCTCACACTGTCTCTCCACCATTCTCTCTTCCTTCGTCTACATAGCTTTGTAACGGCTTGTCTTGCCAGTTTATAGTTCTCCTTCGTGGACCTGGTGTTGCGTCCTTGTAGACACTTCAGATAGCAATCTCTTTTGTATTGAATAGCATCAAGGCATGCTTGATCCATCCATGGCTTCTGGGAGTGGTTCTCTGGTCGTCCAAGTATTCCCTCAGCAGCGCTTAAAACAGCATCTTTGAGCAAATACCATGACTTATCGACGTCTCCATTAATGGTTTCTGATTTCTCCAATGTTTCGGCAATATGGATTTGATATCTCTCTTCTGTTTCAGCATTCTTTAATGATGAGATGTTAAAACGTTTCCGTTGATTGAATTTTGGAATGCCTGGATTTGGGAAGTGGAACCTTATCGTTACACATACAAGGAAGTGGTCACTTCCAATGTATGCACCTCTAAAGGATCGCACATCCAGAACGCTCGAAAAGAAACGTGTTGTTACTAGAACGTGATCAATTTGATTTCGAGTATTTCCATTCGGTGAGACCCAAGTCTGCTTATGAATCGATCGATGCGGAAAGAACGTACTGGCAATTCTCAAATTATTTGATAATGCAAACTCAGTCATTCTCTCACCATTATCATTCGAATTCAAATGCAGGCTGTTGGGACCCACCATATTTCCATAAGAGATATCTCTTCCAACCTGTCCATTAAAGTCACCAAGAACCATAATGAAGTCGCGTGTTGGTGTTTATTTCATAACCTCTTCCAGTGCTATGTAGAAATTATCCTTCTCGTCGACGGTCTTAGCTTCAGTTGGTGCATGCACGGCAATAAGAGAAATATTGTTATATGTACCGCGTACACGTAGGTAGCAGATCCTCTCACTGACCGGGATGAATTTCATCACGGCTTCTTGAATGCGTGCACCAACAAGAAAGCCAGTTCCAAATTCTCTTCGAGAAGGATGACCACTACAGTATAGAGAGTGACTATCCAAATCTTGTTTTCCGATTATCGGCTGTCTAATTTCTTGTAGAGCACAGAACTATTTATAGCCAAAAGAAATTGGTGACATAAATCCTAACCAAAATGAACCGATCACAATACCGAATGCTACGCGAAGGAAATAGAAGAAGACCGTGTTCTAGACCGAGTTGTGAAAACTTTACCAGTTTTGATTTTCCTGAAACTTGGAATATAAGTAGTATGGACAAAATAAAAAATATAACTTATATTACATTTTTTTTACGAGCATAGATGGCACAACATGCATGAAAAATGAAAATCCTGCTAATCTGATGTAACTTTGAAATTAAATTGCTCAAGAACGGCTATACCGATTTCATCAAACTTATTTTGTTTGATAAATGATTAGTTAGTCGTTCGAAAAAAAATAATTAATTGTTTTTGTAATTAATTTTTAAATAAAAATATTAAAAAACTTTTGGGTCGCTTGGGTCGAAGATCAATTGTAATTTAATTAAATTTTTTTCAAAAATAGTTCTATCCTTACTCTAAAATATTCCAAATTTACAAAAAGGCGTTAATTCGTGTTCTTGAGATATTTAATTTTAAAGATTTTAGCCCGACTGAAAATTTTAATTTTTCAACCCTAGCCATCCTTAAAAAAGTTTTTTTAATATTTTTATTTAAAAATTAATTACAAAAACAATTAATTAATTTTTTTTTTCAAACGATAACTAATCATTTATTGAACAAAAAAAGTTTGATAAAATCGGTAAAGCCGTTCGTGAGCAATTTAATTTCAAAGTTACATCGGATTGGCAGAATTTTCATTTTTCATGCATGTTGTGCCAAATCGGTAAAGCCGTTCGTGAGCAATTTAATTTCAAAGTTACATCGGATTGGCAGAATTTTCATTTTTCATGCATGTTGTTTGTGAGATTAGCTCAAACTATGCACTTTAAAAAATTGTAAAATAAGTCGTAGTTTTTATTTTGTCCATACTACTTATATGCCAAGTTTCAGACAAATCAAAAATGGTCAAGTTCAATTTTCAACCTTTTCACCTGTGTACATCACGTTTTTCATCAATAATTGCTTTGCTGTGTTGAAATGCTTTATTTTGTTTAGTTTTTTGTTGCAATGCTTTTTCGGTATAGTTTTACTTTTAATTATTTTATGTTGTACTTACAACTTCTGACTTGTTTTATTTCGTTGGTTCTTAGCCGACACGACTATCAGTTCTCCTAATCTTTCAATCAACGGGGTTCCGTTCTAAACTTACAATCTTTTCCATATTTTTCTGCCACTCTAAATTTAAATTTTCGTCGGTTCAAGTAATGAATCACCAGTTCTGCAGTTCTATGTTCTAAAATTTAAGCGTTTACACATTTACTCTAATTTAAATTAAATCAATAATTTACGTTCATAAATTATTGTAAAAATAATTCCAGTTTATTTATTATAAAATATCTTTTATAATAAATAAAAATTTATTTTAATATGTCTTTTACTCTAAATGGTAATAATAATATATAAGTTCGAATGTAATTGGTTCGTCACACCAAACTTGGTAATTTTTTTTTTATTGAAAATTACGCATTTTTAGTCTTAATTACAATAAATTATAAATTTAGATAAATAAATAAATTTTATATTATAAATATTATATATAAATTTTTAAATAAATTTAAATTTATAGATATTCGAAGATACCATGCCAACAAGATATTATATTAAGTTTAAATAAATGATATATCTTTAAGAAATGCATAAGCTTTAAAATTTGAAAATATGTTAAAAATATCACGTTAGCGAGCGACAGTTTTTTACTTTTGAATTTGAACCGTGAAGGTAAAAGGATGGACCACAATAGTTACTCTGGTTACTGTATTGGGTGTCTGCGAAAGTTCGTTCCTCCATAATGTATTTGTAGAAAATTGTCAGAACAACATCATTTCTTCTGTGGAATCAAGCTTGTTATTAGAGCTGAGTTTCCTATTAGTTTAACAGTTTTGCACGGAGCAGAATTAAAACATTTAAAACTACTAAAATCGGCTCAACCGCATATGTTAGAAAAGTATTCAATGCAGGGACGTATGAATGCTATTGTAATCGCTATTGAAAAACTTATGACATCGTCCCAAAATCAATTTTTGAACAACGTCATAGCTAGGTTAAAATAAAAATAAGAAAAATATGGAGGAGCTGAAATCTCACAGCTCTGAGATATCAAGACTTCGGTCTGGGTTAAGGATTTTGATATAGTTTTCGGTCAAAAACTTTTATGAGGACATGGTTTTTAGTTTTGGGCAGCGATGTATATCAAACATAACTCTTTGTTAAAGTACAAGTATTTTTTTATCTCTGTTTAGAAATTTATTACAAAACTAACACGAAACATCAATACGTTGCCGGAAATAACAGATCATAAATTAACATAATTTAGTGAAAAGTTGATACTCTCAGCAAACTACTCAAAAACCTCTCCATTTAGCGTTTCGAGAAAATATTACAAAATCACAAATTCATATTTCTTTCAAAATTCCAAAAATATTGTAAAAATTAAATAAAATCAAACTTTTGTCAAAACTCCAAAAATATTCCAAAAATTAGAATAAAATCAAATATTTAAACTTTTTCTGAATTCCAATAATATTCCAAAAATTCTTAGAAATTCAACCTTTTCCAAAATTCTAAAAATATTGCAAAAATCATTACACAATCAAAAATTGAAACTTTTTTCAAAATTCCAAAAATTATAATAAAATCAAAAATTTAAAATTTTTCAAAATTCTAAAAATATTCCAAAAATTCTTACAAAATCAAAAATTTAAACTTTTTCCAAAATTCTAAAAATATTGCACAAATTATTACAAAATCAAATATACAAACTTTTTTCAAAATTCCAAAAATATTTCAAAAACTATAACAAATCTAAAAATTTCCATGTCCAATTTCATTTTCAATTACATTTACGTCATAAAAACAGCTAAATTTTTTTTCCAAAAAAATTACTAAAAAAATAAATGAAAACATTTTTTGACACACTTGGCATTATTATTTTGACAAACTTATAATGCCATAATTCTCAATAATAATAATAAAATTTCATATCAAACAAATAATTAATTTTATTTTTTTCCAAAAAATTGGGTAAAAAAATAAATAAAAACTTTCTTTTTACACACTTGACAACATTTTTTTGACAAAGTTATAATGCCATAATTCTCAATAATAATAATAAACTTTCATATCAAACAAACAACTAATTTTATTTTTTTCCAAAAAATTGGGTAAAAAAATAAATAAAAATCTTTCTTTTGACACACTTGACAACAATTTTTTGACAAACTTCTAATGCAATAATCTAGATTTTGGTCTCACATACCAATCCCGACCATCAAGATTTTTCCAAATTCAATGTTCCTCCTCGTAATCACTTAAAATGAACGTTTTTTAAGCAAAAAATATGCAAATTCGCTTGTTTTGACACACGACGATTTTTTTGGCACACTTCCGGTACAGTTATCGAACACATCGTCCTTTTGACTCTTTCCATTGAGTAAACCTATTTTGAGAAAAAAAAATTTTTGAAGTCCGTCCAGCGGTTTTCTAGATTTCGTAGGTTGTGACGGCCGGACGGCCGACAGACATACTTTTTTTTGCTTTTTTAGAATCAGTAGGTTTAGGACCGAGAAATGCCAAAAAAAGTGGGGGTAAGAATTTCCCTTTTAGCTCATGAATGTAATACTTAGGTCTTTCAGACCGAAGTAATTCTATTTCATATTATTTCCAGCGTCTACTCGTAGAAGTCTTACATATTCTTTCTCTAAAGATCAAGGAGTTCAACTTTAAAGGAAACGGATTGGCTGATTTAATCTAGAAAAACTGGAAACTTGTGTTTTATTCGCATTTTACTCAATATTGTTAACAAAACACTAATCCATTTTTGTAAGATGAACATTTAATAAGTTTATCAAATTTAATCTACAGCTATTAAACGCTGATGATGATTGGGCCAAAATTTGTCAAATGTTTTGGATATATCGAGAGCAACACCGAAATTACACCATAGTTTTCAAACGATATTTTCAAACATGAGTGACAAAAAAGTAAATCGCCTGTCGCTGTTACTTTTCGGAACCCTTAATTTAGGGTGACCAGATCCAAAATTCCAAATTGGAGTACACGAAGAACTCAATCAAAACAATTAAAATGGGGTATAATACCCCACATTTGTGAAGCCAATTTGGAGTATATCGAGGTGAAGTAAAAAAAATTAAGCTAAATTTCGAAATTTTGTAATACATTTGTACGAGTATTAATAATATGTACGAGTATAAAACTTTCGCAGTCGCACTAGTGCATATTAATTGTATTACTTCGGTCTGAAGACCTAAGTATTACAATCTCGAGCCAAAAGTAAAAATCTTACCCCCACTTTTTTGGCAGTTCTAGATTCTTTAGGTCATAATGATTCTAAAAAAGCAAAAACAGTCGCTCGTCTGTCTGCCGGCCGGCCGACTGTCACAGCCGACGGAAACAATAAAACTACTAGAGCGATTTCAAAAATTTCTAAAACAAAAATTTTCTCAACATTATATGGGATTTTTAGGGTTCCGTACTTTAAAAAAGTAAAAACGGTACCCTATTAACCTACATAATCAACTTGCTCACAAACTATAAGTGCTATCAAGTTGAAATTTTCTACAGTTTTTAAACGTGTTT
This sequence comes from Diogma glabrata, assembly GCA_963693315.1. Classification (NCBI taxonomy): domain Eukaryota; kingdom Metazoa; phylum Arthropoda; class Insecta; order Diptera; family Cylindrotomidae; genus Diogma; species Diogma glabrata. Next base: position 189,136,754 of record OY856186.1, on the reverse strand, counting down.
ACCCACGCCTACTGATACCAAAAAATACTAGGTGACCAATGCAGAATGCAATTGATAAAAAGGAGCGAGGCTATGTCCAATCCAAAAGATATGTCCGAAGATATGCTACAATCCAAAAGAACTACAAAATCGCTACAGTTTAATGTGTGGTAAATATTGCTGCATCTACCTCCGGCATAGATTTAGTTGAAAATCAATGAAAATTTTTTTAAACGGATTTGAAACCGATATGTCTGACTACAACGATCGTATCGTGAATTTTGTCTATAAAAAGTATTTTAACAAAACGGCAAAGAAAAAAAGGTGAACGAACCAAATAAAAACTCGTCCAGGTTGAAAACATGATCAAACTTGTTCAATGTAGATAAAAGTGTGTTATTAAATTTTTTTAAAATCAGCTAATAACAAACTTTTATTTTCAGACTTTCAATATCACTGGAGTCCAAAAAAAAATAAAAAAAAAAAAAAATACAAAAAAAAAAAAAAATAAAAAAAAATATAAAAAAATAAAAAAAAAACAAAAACAACGAAAAAAAATTTAATAATTTGTTTAAGTATTGTGAAAAGACGATAATTTTCCCATTGAAAGTCTATGGGAACCGTTTTTCGGTGATTATTCCTCCGTGGTATGTCTAATTTTCAATATTTTGTAAACCATATTTTGTAAACCATCTATGGCTAGATGTCGTCTTACATGCAAAATTTAATTTTGATATCTTTAATAGTTTGGGAGGAGTATGTCCTCAAACGAAAATCCGAATCGGGGAAGAATGGAGCTACGCTCGCTTCGCTCCAATTAAAATTTTTGTTTTCATCTATATTTTAGGAACATAGATAAGGAGATAGTAAAACAAAAGTTTTTTGTAAGAAATCGAGTTTGGTTTAGAAAAATCGAAAAAGATCAAAATATTTCAAAAAAAAATTTTAATGATTTTTCGACTGCTTAGTTTTTTTAATATTGACAAAAATGAGTGTTGTTTTCCTGTCCCCACCCCTTAACTCCGAACATTACAAAAGAAAAAATTTGGAAAAATTCATGGTTATGGGCAATGTTGTAAAGATTGAATGAAAACTATAGCGGTCAGCTCATAATTTCAAATGTTATTTTGAGGGTGGAAATTTTGAAAAAAAATTATTTTTGACCTATGAAAGGTGATTTTTTTTTAGTCCAAAACAATTTTTTTGTAATTTTCAAAAGCGCAGTTTTTGAGTTATGTTAAAAAATGTGAAAAAAAATTCCTGTCCCCCTCCTATAACTTCGAACATTACAAAAGAAAAAATTAGGAAAAATGCATGGTTATTGACAATGTTGTAAAGATTGAATGAAAACTATAGCGGTCAGCTCATAATTTCGAATGTTATTTTGAGGGGGTTGAGGGTGGAAATTTTGAAAAAAATTATTTTTGACCTTGTTGAGTGGGGTGTCATATGAAAGGTTGATTTTTTTCTAGTCCAGAACAATTTTTTTTGTAATTTTTAAAAACACAGTTTTTGAGTTATGTTAAAAAATGTGAAAAAAATTCCTGTCCACCTCCTCTAACTTCGAACATTACAAAAGAAAAAATTTGGAAAAATTCATGGTTATGGGCAATGTTTTAAAGATTAAATGAAAACTATAGCTCTCGGCTCAGAATCTCAAATGTTATTTTGAGGGGGTTGAGGGTGGAAATTTTGAAAAAAAAATTATTTTTGACCTTGTCGAATGGGGTGTCATATGAAAGGTTGATTTTTTGCTAGTCTAAAACAATTTTTTTGTAATATTCAAAAGCGCTGTTTTTGAGTTATGTTAAAAATTTTGAAAAAAATTTCCTGTCCCGCCTTTAACTTCGAACATTACAAAAGAAAAAATTTTAAAAAATTCTTGGTGATGGACAATCATGTAAAGATTGAATGAAAACTATAGCGGTCGGCTCATCATTTCAAATGTTATTTTGAGGGGCAGTGGCGGATTACCATAGAGGCGGAAGAGGCGGCCGCCTCGGGCCCCACATGCACAGGGGCCCCCTCGCTACAAATAGTATTGATATTTTATAGGTATTCAAATATCAGATGACTGCGTTCATTCAACCAAAGTTTTTAAACCTTAAGATTTTTTTAATATTATCCCACATGTAAAAGTGTTAGGTTGTCAATTTGTATTACTTTTTTTCATGTATGTATTTATTTTAATAATTCTAATTTGATAGTTTTATAATTTTTTAATGTACAAATTCGTTTTCCAATTTGTATAGTAAAAAAACATTTTGTTTTGAAAAGTTCCACTGTTACGAATGAATATTAATACTAAAACTTTATTTGCAATGGGCTGTTATTATATTAATCGCTAAATTATTGATAAAAACAAAATCCAGATAAGTATTTTTTGGACATTTGAAGTATATTTGAGTTTTATGTTTTCATCAATGATTTTGGATTTCTTTTAAGACCTACAATTTATTGAAAGAATTAAACTGAAAACCTCAATTTTAAGCATATAATTGTACATATTTTAGATTAATTTCATATATAGCTAAATAAATGAAAACTTTCTAACGTGGAGAATTGAAATCTATTATTGTATGCTTAAAATCCATGTATTTTTTATACAATACATGCTAAATTCATCATTTGGACGTTTGAAAAGGGTTTCCATTTGATATGATTGATATAGTATAGGTGTTTTAGCTTTAGTTGTATATTTCGTTTTATCAACGTTGATTGGAAAAAAGATTGTCTAAAAAATTTGTTTGAAAAATTTGAAAAAAAGATTGTTTGTAACTGGACGTATTGATACTCAAATAGCTCGTGAAATTGAAGTACAACAAAAATACTGGCGGGAAGTTTTAAAAAGAGTTGCAGCTACAGTAAAGCTATTAGCTACTTTGGGTTTAGCATTTCGTGGTCATCGAGAAGATATTGATTCGAACAGAAAAGGAAATTTTATGACATGCATTGAGTACCTATCCCAATTTTATGATTTTTTTAAAAATCATTTGGAGAGGTACAGCCATTTAGGAAAAGGTAATGTAAGTTATTTATCACATACTACATGCGATGAATTTATAAATTTAATGGGAACTGAAGTAAAAGAACACCTAATTCAAGAAATTCAGGACTCTTTATATTATTCAATTATTGTTGATTCTACGCCAGACGTGAACCACACTGACCAACTAAGTTTTATATTAAGGTACATTGATAAAGTGGGCGATGCGAGAGAACGATTTTTGGATTTTTACAAATTGAAAATCACAATTCAGAATATCTAGCATAACTTATTTTGAAAACTTTAAACAATTTGTCTTTGGATATTTAAAATTGTCGCGATCAAACATATATGGCCGGAAAATATAATGGTTTACAAGCCAGAATTAAAACTCTAAGTGAGACCGCCATTTTTATTCCTTGTACAAGTCATACACTTAATTTAATTGGAAATTATGCTGCAAATGCCTATTCTACTGCGGTGTATTATTTTAACTTTATCCAAAATATATATGTATTCTTTTCTTCATCTACTCACAGATGGAAGTTGCTTATTGATAATTTTTCCGATCCTAATTCCAAACATATTAAAAAATTAATTGACACAAGTGACAAGATGGTCTGCAAGAGCTGATGCAGTATCCGCCTTGCGGTTTAATTACAAAAATATTAAAAGCGTTCTTATCTAAATTAGCGAAAATGAAGACGAAAAACCGATTACTAAAGTTGAGGTTAAAAAATTAGCTAGCTCTTTCGATGAATATGAATTGCCTTATTAACCGTTCTATGGGATATATTATTGCAAAGAATCAATAGTACTAGAAAATCATTTCAAAATATTCAAACGAACTTATTACAAGGAGTAAAACTGTTTAATTCTTTGTCACAATTTATAAGGGATTTTCGGAATGATTTTGAGAGCATAGAAAAGCAAGCAAACTTATTAACAGACAATATTAGCTACAAAGAAGGACGAAAAAGAAAACGCAAAATTATGTATGATGAATCATCTGCAAATGATACACAGCTAGTAGGACGAGAATTGTTAATTATAAATACTCACAATATGATCTGTGATAGACTTGCCACTGAATTGTCTACCAGAACGTCCATATATGAAACTGTTTTAAATAATTTTAAATTATTTTTTGATCAAAATATATCCAGTGATGAAGTTGACAAGTGTATTTTAGAATTGTCAAATACATATGCGAGGGATATAGAAGTACAATATTTTAAAGATGAAGTACATCATTTTTTAAAATATATAAACGAAGAGAACATCACTTGTCCATTTAAGATGTACAAGGTAATCATTGATGGACTGCAATCTTCATTTCCCAAAGTGGAAGCTATTTTAAAAATATTTCTTACATTGCCGATATGCAACGCAAGTGGGGAACTGTCTTTCTCCGTTCTGAAGCGGATAAAAAATTATTTAAGAAATAGTTTTAATCAAACTCATTTGCAAAATTTTTGGTAAAATCTTAGGCCCCGAAATTTTGTTCCGCCTCAGGCCACTTAAAGGCATAATCCGCCACTGTTGAGGGGGTTGAGAGTGGAAATTTTGAGAAAAAATTATTTTTGACAATATCGGGGTGTCTTATGAAAGGTGAATTTTTTTCTAGTCCAAACAGTTTTTTTTGTAGTTTTCGAAAACACCGTTTTTGATTCATTTGATTAAAATTCTAAAATTGTGTTTTGTGAAATTCACGTAAAATAATAGTAGAAGAGGATAAATTTTGCTACGTTGTAGGAAATGGATATTATAGTATAATATTGAGTGAAACGAAATATAGAAATGAACAAACAAGATCAGATTAGATCAAAACAGTTTAACAAGTCAGATGAACTCAACTTCAGGCGAAAGGCGTTAGGTTGAAAAATTATACGATAACATACCTGATACCTGTTTGCTATTCCATAGATTATCATTTAATATGGTTGCATTGCAAATGTTCTCTGTGAAGTTGATCACTAACTACAAACAGTTTTGAAATTTTTGAACTATTGAACTACTGTTGAACTATAAAATTGTTGCAGTCAAGTAAATCGAGGTTGGGGATCTGTTCTTTTCGTTAGGTCTGATACAGTACCACTAGTGCAGAAAAATAGTAGCCACCATCACTTCGATATTAGCTCTGCTGGCAGTCATTGTAAATGTTAAACTAGCTGAAGTTCAAATCCTGTTGGTATACTATACCGATCTCCCAAATGTTCAGTAGACAAATCCCTCAACTGTATTAACAATGCACTCGTTGGAAATAATTTGATGACACTTTTTCCTCCTTTTTCTTCTCGGTGGTGTTAAAAAAAATAAACTGGCTCTCAAATTATTTTCTACAAAAAAATTTATAAAGAAAAATTCATGAACCAACAACAGTTGAAGCTACAACAATCGATAATATATTTTCCAATATAAATAATTTATAAGCTGGCGTTATTGAAGCTTTCTTTAGCCACCATAAACAGCTTTGGGTAAAATGCAACCCAACGTGAAACTATGCAGACAAAAACTGTAGTTTTCTCAAATATTATATACACGGAACCCTCAGCGAGCGAATTACAATCACACTTGCCTTACTTCTTTTGCATTAAATTTCTAGACAGTACTTTGTATGAATTCATAGAATAGGGAACATTTCTATTCTTGTATTGGAAATTCTGATCATTATTTAATCTCATCAGTTATCAAAACTGATTTACTTAAAACTACAGCTCCCAAACCCCGTAAAATATTTCATTACTCAAAAATGGATAAGAGTGGTCTTCAAAATTTTTTCCATGGTTTCCCTTTCGACCGTCATTGTTTTTACACTGACAATGTAAATGTTTCTGCTCAAAACTTTACAGAAACCATCCAATTTGCTATCAATAAATTTGTCCCTTTCTCCATAGTAAAACCCAAACAAAAATACTTGTATTCGAAAGCTGCCAAAACGGCACTTAGAAACAAACGTAGATCATTTAATATTTGGATTCATAACAAAACTCCCACTAATCGATCCCAATATCTAAAGGCCAACAAAATATCTAATCAGATTATCTCAAACGAAAAGTCCGAAATTGACAGAGCGAAAGCCTCAAAACTTACGTCTATGTCTGCTTCTGACAAGAGATTCTACAGTGCCATTAATTCTTTAAATTCTGGTACAAAATTTTCTATTCCCCCTATTATTGATGGTGATTTAATCGTCAATGATCCCGCAAGAAAAGCTAACTTGTTCGCTGAACGCTTTGCTCTGAACTCCACTGTTTTGGAAACTCCTAAAGAAATACCCCAAATCCAGTCTATAGGAGTTAATATGAATGAACTTCACTTCAAACCCAAAATAGTCGCTAAACTTTTAAAGGGGTTAAACATCAACAAAGCATCAGGAATGGACAATATTCCACCCATTATTTTAAAAACCTTTTCCAAAGAACTTGCACCAACTTTAACTAAAATATTCTACCAATCCTACAAATCTGGTATATTTCCCTCGTGCTGGAAGTTGGCAAATGTCCAGCCCGTCCCCAAAAAGGGACCAAAATCCGATATCTCAAATTATAGGCCAATAGCTTTACTATCGGTCCTATCCAAAGTCTATGAGCATTATATTAATACACATATTTCAAAATTTCTGGAAGAAAATCATTTAATATCCGACAGCCAATACGGTTTTCGAAACAAAAGATCAACTACCGATCTATTAAACTATGTAGCGCATTGTTGGAACAGCATACTTGATAAAGGTGGTGAAACATACGTTATCGCTTTAGACATCTCCAAGGCATTCGATCGAGTCTGGCATGCCAGCTTAATCAACAAGCTCGTTGCGTACGGTTTTCATCCCAATGTTTTGAAGCTGATTCAAAATTTTCTATCCGACCGATACATTTCGGTAACCTTAGACGGATATTCTTCTGAGTCTAAACTAATTAACGCTGGTGTACCCCAAGGCTCAGTATTGTCCCCAACCCTATTTTTGATTTATATCAACGAATTGTTGAAAATCACCAGCAACCCAATAAATAGTTTTGCAGATGATAGTACTCTGCACAAGTCGTTCGAGCCCCTTCCTTCAAAAGGTAAAATGCACGAACGAATTAATCCTGCCCGGAGAGACGCTGCCATAAACGTGAACAAAGACCTGAATAAAGTCGCCGACTGGGGTGACCAAAACCTTGTCAATTTCAACTCCACCAAAACACAGCTGTTGATTGTTTCCAGATTAAAGACCGAGTTCCCCAAAGATATTTTATTTAGTATGTGTGATGAACCAATTGGTGAATGTAAAAACATTCGTTTATTGGGTGTCACAGTTTCAAATGACCTACTCTGGAACGATCATGTAATGGCGATGGCAAAAAGCGCGTCTAAAAAACTCGGCCTCCTAAATAGATGCCAAAAATTTTTCACTCCATACCAATTGCTCCATGTTTATAAGTCCTATATTCGTCCCTGTATGGAGTACTGCTGTCAAGTTTGGGGTGCTGCCTCTCTTTCCATCTTGGCCCTCTTGGACTCTGTTCAAAAACGAGCTATACGAATTGTAGGTGATCGAACTTTGACATCAAAACTTGATTCCCTACAACATCGTCGCACTGTTGCTGACCTCGTTGTTTTTTACAAATATCGTCATCAGCAGTGCTCAGATGAAATCAGCGGCATCATGCCTCAAACTTATTCTTACCCCCGTTCTACTCGGCAATCGGCTGCCGCAACCAGTGAAACGGTAAAGATCCCGCGCTGTCATACTGGCAGATCGCAGAGAGACTTCTTTGTCCGAACTGCGTACAAATGGAATAGTTTGCCGGAACACTTAGTCTCAGGTGACTTCAACCCACAGATGTTTAAAAAAAGCGTTAATCTACACCTCAGAACGCCAGTTGTTGTGGGACCCAGGTCTAGACCTAGGTCTTAAAAGGTATTTATGTGTTGTTGTGACACATATTCTAAACCCTATTACACAACACATTTTATTTAAAAAAAAAAAAAAAAAAAAAAAAAATTGACATCCTAAGTCACGATTGTATAGTCATTATTGATTATTTCCAATCAATTTGAAATCAATGGCTGACACTTGGTCAATTTGTAGTCCTATATGTATTAATATTAGACTACAGTAAGGGAATTTAAATTTATTTGGGATTTTTCAACTTAAGTAAAATTAATAAGTGATGAAGAAGTTTCAACTTCGAAATTGTCATCGCCTCAACGGCGTAAACGATAGCGTGTCTGCCTAATGATTCGAGCCAGGCACTGACGAGGAAGGTTCGAATTCATCCGAAACACGAAAAATGTGAAGTGGAGTTTTTTTCTGAGAAACTTCAAACCATACCTTTGAATTGAAAAAATTTCAATTACTTCTTTACTTACTTGAGTTTAATTTATCTCAAAAATCCCAAATAAATTTTTTCAACATGTTTTTCTAGAAATAGGTTATGCTAATGTGAAAAGCCGAAAGGACGATGGGTTCGATAGTTGTACCAGAAGTGTGTCAAAAATAGCAAATTTTCATATTTTTGCTTAAAAAATGTTTATTTTCAGTGATAAAGAGTAGTAACTTTGAATCTGGAGTAATCTTGATGATCGGCATTTGAATGTGAGACCAGAACCTTGATTAGTGTGTTATAAGTGTTTCACAAAATACCGTTTAAGTTAAGAATGATTTCTTCGGACCGAAGTCTTGATATCTCAGGGCCTTGAGATTTTAGCCCCTTCATATTTTAACATTAAATTGGTTGATTATTTTAAACAGGTCGTGAAAACTGGTGGTTTTTGCAATTTAAAGGTGTGTGACAATTCTTGTTACCGATATCGTTCTTCAATGCATAAAAAACGCATTAGCTCTCTTATTGAAGGAGTTAATCTGCTCCTTGTAAATTATCGCAGTTTTTAATAGTATTTGTACATTGGCGTAGCTAAATAGGGACCCAGAGGGCCCGGTCCCATCTACACGAATTTTGGCCCCCTCTAGAACATGAAGTTTATGAAGCATATATCTGTTACAGAAAATAAAATTGTAATTGTCTTCACTAAGTAAATCGCTTCTCATAATTATTTGAAAAGAGAATTAGTGATTGAATTATCTACCATTAAAGTATTAGAAATAAATTAAATAAGAAAATTTAAACTTTAAAAAAGTTTGCCAATGGCGATTTCTCATTAGGCGATAGAGAATGAACTACCAAAAATGATGGCGAAAGTGTATGTTGAAAGTGTTCGTTAAATAAAAACAATTCGAACTTCGTTTTAAAAAAATAAACGGTCTGATTATCCTATAAGATCTAAGACCACACCAAAATACCAAAAAAATTCGCTTTTTCAAGTTTGTTTATAAATTCATATTATAAATCTATAAAATTTTTATAATTTAATTAGAATTTTTGTTTATAAAATTATAAATAATTAATTATAAAATTGACGACGTGATTGACATTATTTCTCGAGTTATCTAAATTTTATATGCGTGCAAATGAAAATCTGCAAAGTATATTGCAATGGTTGATGGAATTTGTGTTTACATTTTACTGTGAACGATGAAGAATTGGAGTTTTTGGATTCTAATTAACGATAGCACTTAATGTAGCAATACTTTCCTCCACGATTACTATGACTTTCGTTTTTCACCAAATAAAACCAGTTTCCACAAATTTTGCGACAATTTTTTGATTGACTAAAAATTAGTGTTTAATTTTTTCTGTCATATTCTTTCTGTCAAAATTTTTTTTCCACTTCTGCGTAAGTTTTATCAAACTCAAAGTAGCTTTCAACAACAAATACGCAATCATATATCTAAATAAGTATAAATGGAAAATCGAATCAAAACACCGATAAAATAAAAAAATATGAACCTGACCATTTTCGCTCTTCGCTCTTTGCAACCTTAGTAATCGTTTGTATAATAAGAAAAATTAAAACATATTTTTAAGTTTTTTATTTTTGCACTAGTTTTGACACAGAGTGGCTCGAAAGATGTAAGAAATTTAGGGCTGATTGTATGAACGCGAACAGAAGATATATCCATATGACGTCGTTTGTGTTGTATGAATCACGATAGAACAAAAAATGTATCCGAGGATTTTTTATATTCTCTGTTTTATCTGCTGTTTTTCTTGTATAGAACAGTGGATAAAACAATTTGTTTTATTTTCTTGACATGCACAAAGCAGGATAATTTTGAATTAAATTTGTGATTATTTATTAATTTAAATTTGTGCGATTCTAAAATTTGTTTTTTGATATAAATTAATAGTAAAATAAAAAATATTTTTAATATAATTAATTTTAAGATTCCAAATAATTTTTTGAATTTATAATAAAATTTAAATAATAGAAAAGCAAAAGAAAAAGTATTGCCAAAAACAAAAATACAAAAAATTCCATCCGTGTTCATACTTCGACGATTCGAATCGACGAAAAATAAAATTCTCGTATGAAGAACTTTATTCTCCGATTTTGTTCTATCCATCGTTGTTCATACAATCGGTTGTCGGTTCTTAGATACAAGGAAAGTTTAAAGTTAAATTGTGCTCAAACGGGTTAACCAATTTTAATATTTTGAAAGGTACTAAGAAAGGCTTTATAAAAATATTATATGCTGACAAAAAATTCATATTTTTATATGATTTTTATTTATTTTAATTTGTCAACCACGAGTCTAAAGTAATTAGTAATTGTTGCCAATCAACGCGAAAGCAATAAATATCTGACTCACGGCATAGACAAATAATAATATAAGACAAATGAAGTAGAACAATATATTCTCTCACTATTTTTATTTTGTTTCAGGATATTAACTATCTAGTGACACCTGTACTCAAGTAGATGATTCGTAATATTTAAAATTAGTGTTATATGAGTATAAAGTTTAACGTTTTTGTTTTTTGGTTTCTATTTATTCTTATATCTTTATGATTATTATTGTTTTTCTAAATGTATTTGTGTAGAACGTTTAAAAAAAACCATTTTTTTTAACCAGATTTTTTTTCGAAAGGACAAATATTTTTTGTTGTAATTTCGTATTGTTTTACGTTATGTTATGTTCGTAGTCGTGTGAAGTGATTTCAATGAAATTTAAATTATTTAGTTTTTGAAGAAAACTTTTTGTTTACATTTTGTTTTGGGAAGCAATTAAATTATGATAAAGATTTTGTTTTTTTATCGAAAAATTAGACAAAATTTAGTAAAATATTTATTTATGATTTTAGTGAATGAAAAGTATAATCGGTTTTTGGTTTTGTTCGAATTATTTTGAATAATTTTCGGATCAAATTTTATTAGATTTAAAATAATAATATCATTTATTGATACAAGGTTATAGCATAACGGAAGTATTTTGAGTTTAGTTTTTAATTGTTTTTATAGTTTTTTTATAATACAAAAAAATGACAATTTGAAAAATCAGTTGGAAGCACTAGCAGATCTCAGTAATTGGGGATCCTGTTTTAATTGCAACGCTAAATAGATGGTTAACTTAGCCAGCAAGACGCGGTGCGCTAAAATAATTTTACAGGACTAACTATTCTAAGCGAATTAGATAAGCAAGAACTTTATGAAGTCCTCGATGATCGGTTATACCGCCGTTACTCGGTCGTCAGAGCCTCGTCAGTTAACCAGCAGGGGAGATTCAAATGCCGTAAATCTCTCGTAATCATTTTTACTATCATATATTTGATCAATTTCTAAGTATAGAATTTCCTGTCTGGATGTATTGGTTCCGGATCTTCATTAGACAGCTTTTTACATTCTAAAGAGATAATTGCGCCTTGAATCTCTTTAAATTGAGCTAAATCATAATCAAATTGAGAATTTGCATCATTTGCTTTTAACTGAGGAGTTATAATTTTCATATTTGCTATATCGTATCGAGTTGTTAAATTCTCGAGCTGAAGGATACTTTTTATAACTGCCGTTACCTTTAATTAAAGCGAACACATTTTAGAAAAATTTAGAAAGGCGAACACATTTTAGAAAAATTATTAATAATATCTTGATTTAATTGAGCAGTTAATATAAAATTAATATTTTCATTATATTTAAAAATTTCATCGGATAGATAAAGTATCGCTGATATATTTTGAGGAAATCCATTAAAAGCATAAATTGCTTTTCTTCGCCCATTGTGATTTTGAATCAAAGTTAAATTTATGGTTATATTATAAGGTTATATTATAACTATAAGGCATTTCTATTAAAAAAATTTTTTGTTGAATATTATTTCTCGAAAATGGTGATTTATACATATCAGGAAAATCAATGGAACGACTGTTCAAAATGTCAAATAGCTTATCAAAATTTTCAATGAAAATTGCTGTTGCTTCAGCGTTTGCTTTACATGTTTCATCAAACTTATCGAAATACGATGCTGTTCTTATTCCAGCAGCAACAGATCGGCTTAATATTTGGGTCGCATAGCTTACTCTCATTTTAACTAAATTATTTGGAAAAAAATGATTTTGTGTGATTTCAAGAATATTTTTATTGAAACTGGGTGAGCATTCTTTAATCGGCAAACATTTTAATAGAGTTGAACAAGATGAAAGATTGAAACCCAAATATCTCAAAAATTGATAATACGAGGCCGATTTAAAGTATAAAGTATGCCGCTAAAAGTCTTTGGTGCTCAGGCCATTTTTTGGTTTTCGGTTTTTCTGTTAGTCTTGTTTTAATGAATAATTTGGGAATATCTGGGACATCATCAAACTTTTTTAAAATAAAATTTAAATCCATCTTTTTATCAGATTTTTGGTTTGTAAAATAAACTGTATCTTTTAATACTAAATAATCTCTTTTTGGCTTTCTGGTATAAATTCTTGAATTTTAACAATCTTTTTTTGTAAAATTTTAAACTTTTCTTTAGACAAACAATTTTTACAAAGTAGTAAATGGTCTAGTGATGATTTATGGCTTGTAGACTTTAATAAATAATGCTCATCAAAAGTATCAAGGATTGATTCTATTATATTTGAAAATGTTTTGGGTCCGTAATAACTTTTAAGCATTTTATTGGGGTTTTAATAACATCGAGTTGTGATGTAAAGCATTTGGAAGTTGATGGGAATTCGGAATTGATAGGAATATTTGTTTTCAGTAATGAGTTTTTCGTAAGCGTAGTATTGCTGTAACTTTTAAAATTGGGGTTGGGTGAAAAAACTGATAAAGGAAGTTCATGATTTTCTGCTGAAAGCTCAATATTTACAGATGGAAAACAATTTTTTTATATGACATCCTCCTGGGCCAAAATAATACGATGTAAAATGACGTCTATATTAATATAATGGGTGTATTAGTTTATTATATTAAGTATGTTGAGCTTCCTCTTACTACACGTTAAACATCATATTATATATTTTTTGACACATTATTTATTTGGTTATTTATTACATTTACTTAATGTAATTACATTGTAACACATAACAATATATAACACTGTATAACTCAGGCCACTATTTGAGTGAAACTTTCTCTATTAACAACATCACGTACACTGAATATATATTAGTTTTATTCTTTCAATTTCTTTCGTAAGAAACTGCAGCGTCAGGAGCTTGGAATATGATATGATTTTATGAATATACTTTAATGCTGATAATGTTATTAAAGTATAGTGTAACCCTTATGGTCAATCACTACACGTCTACATAAGAAATGATTACCTTTATCTAAATCGTTTAGGTTTGTTTTTTTAATCCACAGATAAAAGTCATTTGTCCCAAATTTTGAAAAATAAACAAATTTTTCCTCTGGATGAGTTTCACTAGACACTTCACAATATTTTAAAACACATCGTTTTTAAAGTTATTTTTCATTTTATTTAGAAAAATTTTCTCTTTCGTAAGGTAATTAAATAAAATAAAATGAAATGAATCACAATCGTTTAAGATTTGGCAATTTAAACAATTTTAAACTTAAAACAAATAAAACTTTGAAAAAAAATACATATGTATATTAAACTGTAAGTTCAACTATCACTAAGATTTTGCAATTTTTACAAACATTGAAATATTTAAAATTTAAAACTTTTTATAATATGTTTAATTAAAACTCTCGTAATTAAGCTTAATTGTCACGAAAATTATAAACAAATAATAGACTCTGGAAAAAAAGTTTAGTTGCCATACCAGTAAAAATACAGAAAAATTTAAAAATAACAGGAATAATCAAATTCAAATTTTTATAAAATTTTAAAATTAAATGTCAGCAATGAATGAATGGGTCCTCAAACATTAATTATCAGTTATTTTAGGGTTTTCTTGCCAATATAAACAAACTGTAGATAATAATATTTTGCCGGTTTTTGTTTGTCTTTCCTGATATTAGTTTTCAGGCTTATATACTTATGTAACTATATTTTTACTTAAGCAATGGACTTGGACCAATGGAATTTTTACATAAGCAACGGTCTTGGATCAATGGACCTTTAACATAAGCAATGGAAAAAATGGATTTAAATATCATTAACATTTGAGAAATTATAATTGAAATGAGAGGGTTGGGCAACGCTTAAATATATTATACTTGAAAATGTAACTGTAACAATGTAATGTCAATAAATTTCATTGTTCGAATAAATTAATTATTAATTTATTGGTTTGCTGCTCCTTTGTTACGTTTACTTGTGGAATATGGTTGGGTTTCTGTTCAATGTTCAGTTATTTTCTGTCTCGAGTTAAATATGTGATCGTTTATGTTAGTAAGGATAAGTAGAGAATTATTATTTAAATTTAAATATATAAATCCCTACAAATGTTTATAGTGACTAATTTCTAACTAATTTCCTGTTTTTTTACTAACCAACCCTAGCCAAATCATTTTCCTTACCAATCTTATTCAAAACCAGAACCTATTCTAATCCAAAATCCCAGGGGGTGCAAGGAGCTATCCATAAGTTAGATCAAACGCCATCCTCACCTGCCTGCCATGCACCCTGCTTGTAACTGACGAGGCTCTGACGACCGAGTAACGGCGGTATAACCGATCACCGAGGACTTCATAAAGTTCTTGCTTATCTAATTCGCTTAGAATAGTTAGTCCTGTAAAATTATTTTAGCGCACCGCGTCTTGCTGGCTAAGTTAACCATCTATCTAGCGTTGCAATTAAAACAGGATCCCCAATTACTGAGATCTGCTAGTGCTTCCAACTGATTTTTCAAATTGTCATTTTTTTGTATTATAAAAAAACTATAAAAACAATTAAAAACTAAACTCAAAATACTTCCGTTATGCTATAACCTTGTATCAATAAATGATATTATTATTTTAAATCTAATAAAATTTGATCCGAAAATTATTCAAAATAATTCGAACAAAACCAAAAACCGATTATACTTTTCATTCACTAAAATCATAAATAAATATTTTACTAAATTTTGTCTAATTTTTCGATAAAAAAACAAAATCTTTATCATAATTTAATTGCTTCCCAAAACAAAATGTAAACAAAAAGTTTTCTTCAAAAACTAAATAATTTAAATTTCATTGAAATCACTTCACACGACTACGAACATAACATAACGTAAAACAATACGAAATTACAACAAAAAATATTTGTCCTTTCGAAAAAAAATCTGGTTAAAAAAAATGGTTTTTTTTAAACGTTCTACACAAATACATTTAGAAAAACAATAATAATCATAAAGATATAAGAATAAATAGAAACCAAAAAACAAAAACGTTAAACTTTATACTCATATAACACTAATTTTAAATATTACGAATCATCTACTTGAGTACAGGTGTCACTAGATAGTTAATATCCTGAAACAAAATAAAAATAGTGAGAGAATATTTTGTTCTACTTCATTTGTCTTATATTATTATTTGTCTATGCTCACGGTCAATTTATTGCCGTATATGGTTTTATATATAGACAACAGGAAAATATTAATTTGAGAAGATTTTTTTGAGTGATTAAAGCTTGAGAAATTATTGGAAATCACTTGAATTTTGCAATTCTTTTAGGAAACCTCCTTTGGTAAATTATTGTGTCGAGATTGTAGTGTAATCGATATGTGTAATTACGGGATGTATAATCAAAGATGAAAGATTCAACTTAAGTTAATGTTAGATGATGAAGTTTCAATTTAGAAATCATCTGAACATGGAAATTAAAACATGTTTTTTCATCATCAACGCTGTGACTGAGTGAGTAAGACACCAGGAATTTAACTAGAATGCTTCTAACGAGTGTAAGGTCAATCCTAACATGAAACACAAACATTTTTCTTAAGGAATTTTTCTAAGAGAAAATGAAAACTGATTTCGAATTACAAAACTCACCTGTACTTCTTTTCTTTAATTTATTTATATTTTAAAGATTTATTATTCACCTCAGTGTGTATCCTATCCATGGAGATGGATAGGACACACACTGAGAAAAACAGCCGAAGCTGTTACAGAGATGTCCCTAGAGTGGAATCTACAAGGCATAAGAAGGGGAGCGAAGACCAGCAATGAGTTGGAAGAAAACGGTGCTAGGCTAGTAGAAGCGGAAGAAGTTGGCAAGACATGGGAATAGCTAAAAGCGATTGCGATATAGTCAAAAGGTCCACTCTAGTAGACGCCCTATGCTCGAAAATGGAGATAAAAGAGAAAAAATATATCTAAAGAACTTAACTTAAATAACACATTGCACAATGCACAAGGAAAAAAATATATAAATGACAGTAAATTCCCGTTATATATTAAAAAAAATACGTATGGACAATTTTATTATTTTACTCAGCAATATTAGGGGGCCAGGCTCACCCTGGAACAATTTCTTAGTTACGCCAATGTTGCATCGCAAGTCGCAACAAATCCGTTAAATTTCACATCGAGTTTTGTTTGTAAATTGTTTTTCAAATTTTTCATTACTTCACTCATTTCTATAATATAACTGAGCTTTTTTTCCAATCAATTTTTAATGACATTTTGGATCATATTATCAATACTTGTAAGGAAACTGAGATATACCTCGGCCAACTCGTTGGAATAGAATTCTTTTAAAATTATAGAATTTAAAATTAGTTAGAGCTATTGAGCTATAAATTAACTTTCCACAGACACAACATATTTGTACAATTGTTCAACGGCAGGAAGTAAAGTTAACCACTCTATAGTCACAACGTGTCATGACAATTCCGTGCACAAAAATCGTAAAACTGTTTAAATTCTTCTAATCTTTTCGAGTGTAAAGAGAATTGGTTAAACGCTTTTAGAATAATTTATTCGATATCTATTTGAAAACCTTTGGCTGCTGAAGAGTTGTCCAGCCGATGATACTTGATGGAGTGATCGTAGTTTTTAAAAATTAGTCATATAACGTCATATATCCCAAAGAGTAATAAATAAAATCCACCAGTTCCAGAGATTTCTTGTTTCTGGTTGTATTAAATCAATATAAAAGAACTTATTCGTGTTGTTAGATTTGTTAAAGCTGGGGGCCTACTCTGACATTCGATAGCCTTCGTTTTAAAAACGATAGTTCTTTTCGACCAATTCAAAATTTCATACTCTTACATTCGATAAGTCAAGAAAATTTTTACTACAATTTTATTAAGTGTTGTCAGCAGTAAAAATAAAAAATCTATTACCGTTTTGTATTAAATATGACAAACGTCAATTTCTTATTAGTAAAATAGTGAATTTGAACACATTTGTGAATTAAAGAATAATTTTTTCAATATATGTATACATAACTTTTAAAGATAAATTCAATATTTTGTTGTTTGTTTCAAATAAAAATGGACTCTCTTGCATTTTATATATCAGAAAATGAAAGTAGTGATGATGATAGTAGAGATTTGAATCATCAAAGAAAGAATTTAAGATTGAAGTCTAACATCTTTAATGTAACTAATAGCGAGTAAGTATAAAATGAAATATAAACATAACTACATAACAATGAAAATTTTATTAAATTTTATTTTTTTATCGTTTATCTTGTGACCTCAACGTCCAACAATAAATCGTGGCTAGAATTTTCTAAGACGGCCGACGACAACAAAAATGGTAGGCAGGCAGAAATATTTCCCACATCTCAGAACCTGACACAAATTATAAAAAGCCCCACTCTCCTTCCTCGTAATGGTGATGATAAGAGTTTTCTTCTAGATCTCTTTCTCACGTCTATGCCAAATATTACGAGTGGAGATTCTGATCAAAACTGGTTTATTAAGAACTGTAGTTCCCAAATCAAGAAAACTGTTCCACTTCTCAAAAATGGATACCAATAGTCTCTGAAGTTTTTTTGAAAGTTTCCCTTTTGATTGTCATTGTATATATACTGACAATGTAAATGTTTATGCCCAAAACTTTACTGGAACCATTCAATTCAATGATGATTTCAATAATGAAATCCTGACAAAACTGTTTGATTTCCAAGGCAACCAATTTGGCCCTTAGAAAAAAACAAAGATTATTTAATATTTGGATTCATGACAAAAATACCTTAAATCGTTCCCAATATCTTATACACAAAAGTGTAAAAAAAGCGTCCATCACACCTCAGAACGCATGCTTTTGTGTAACATAGGTCTCAAAAGGTGTTTATGTGTTGTGGCACATATTGTAATTCCCTTAACGCAACACTTTTTAATAAAAACGAAAATATAAAATTGTAGATTCAAACAATTATTTCGATTGTCGAAAGAATGTAATGAAGCGCTTTCTCAGTGGCGAACCAATGAGAAGGACATAGCAGGAAGCGTACCTAGCGAGATTGATTTTCAAGCCCCAAACTAGCTTCAGTCCATGGGAACGATAAAGTAACCCTGCTACTTCAGCACAAATACAGTCATGTACGCTATTCACGAAAATTCGCAGAAATGGAAAGAAATACAAGTGGAAAAACGAAGACTCTGGCGACCCCTGTTGCGAAAGACCCACGATCAACACGTCCAACCCCTACGTTCACTCACACACGCCCACACCCATACACACACACCCATTCACACCCCTTTATCATTATGACCTAATTAATAAAGTAAATTCACTCACCCCATGATTAAACTCCGTCCTCCTATTCTGCTTCCATCAGCCCTCCATCCGCACGTGGATCACGTCAGGAATCTCTCAAAAATATTTGGTATGATAACAATGTTTAATGAAGTCGCACGTACCAACGTGATACGAAATGTTAAGTAGAAACGTTATGTATATTCGTAAAATTTTGTTGGATCAAAAAAATATTGTAATTGATGTAAAATTTTGTTGAATCAACAATGGTAAGTAGAAACGTTATATAACTTTGTAAAATTTTGTTGGATCAAAAATGATGTAATTGATGTAACATATTGTTGAATCAAAATTGATAGGTAGAAACGTTATATAAATTTTGTAACATTTGGTTGAATTAAAACTGATGTAATTGAGGTAAAATGTTGTTGAATCCAAAAAATATTGTAATTGATGTAAAGTTTTGCTGAGTCATAAATATTGTAATTGATGCGAAATATCGTTGAATCAAAAAAAATGTTGTAATTGATGCCAACTATCATTGAATCAAAATTGATAGGTAGAAACGTTATATAAATTTTGTAAAATTCGGTTGAATTAAAAATGATGTAATTGAGATAAAATGTTGTTGAATCCCAAAAATTGATGTAAAGTTTTGTTGAATCGAAAATATTGTAATTGACGTATACTTTTGTTGAATCAAAAATGATGGAATTGATGTGAAATATGGTTGAATCCAAATTGATAGGTAGAAACGTTATATAAATTTTGTGAAATTTTGTTGGATCAAAAAAAAAATGTTGTAATTGATGTAAAATATTGTTGAGTCAAAAATGGTGTAATTGTTGTAAAATATGGTTGAATCAAAAATGATCTAATAGATGGAAAATATTGTTGGATCAAAAATGTTGTAATTGATGTATACTATTGTTGAATCAAAAATGATACGTAGAAACGGCATATAAATTTGTAAAATTTTGTTGAATCAAAAAATGTTGTAATTGATGTAAAATATTGTTGTATCAAAAAAAAATGATACGTAGTAACGTTATATAAATTTGTTGTTGAACCAAAATGAGAGGCAGAAATGTCAAACAAACTTGCAATCATCAGCGATAAATAATTCTGTATTCATAAACGTTGAATACCATGATATTTAGAAATGTTAATTAAACTTGCCATCAACAGCGGTGAATAATTTTGTAGTTGTAAACGTGGAATAATATGTTTGATTATAGTTGACCAAGTTGCATAAGTACCAAACGACCTCTTGGTACCAATAATCGTTGAACAAAATTCCGATGTAAATGCAGTAACTTCACCCGTGACAATTGTAATATGTTCTTTTAGGAGTATCAACCAGTGCGGACATGGAATAATTTAACTAGGCACGAATACGATTTTTCTTATATTTATTGAACAATAATATTAATTAAAGGAGTTAATAACATTACTGGCACGAACTAATTTGCCTATACACTAAGGAAGTAATGAACAGCTCTTCACATGCATTAAATAATTTTACTATGTAAATGTTACACAAGCACTAATTGCAACATCTAATTTTGCTACCTACTAAAAGTTAATAAATAGTTCAATAAATTACACAAACACTAATTGTAATTTCTAATTTTGCTAGGTACAAAAAGTTAATAAATAGTTCAATAAATTACACAAGCACTAATTGTAATTTCTAATTTTGCTATGTACAAAAAGTTAATAAATAGTTCAATAAATTACACAAACACTAATTGTAATTTCTAATTTTGCTATGTACAAAAAGTTAATAAATAGTTCAATAAATTACACAATCACTAATTGTAATTTCTAATTTACTATGTTCGTTTTTTTTGTCGGGATAGTATTAGAAATTTGTATATACATTAACTGCAACATACTAATTTTGGTTGTAAATAAACGGATTTACAAAGTGTATATACATTAACGGCAACATACTAATTTTGCTTAAACAGATTTTCCAAGTGTAGATACATTAATTGCCATATACTAAGTTCGGTGGTATTTAAACTAATGTCTAACGTTTATAACCACTAATTGTAATGAAGGCATTTCGATTTATACATTTACTACTTGCCATGAATGAAATTTGGTTTGTGCGTACACCAATCGCAATCAACTAACCTTAATTTTATAGATAACTAATTGCATTTAAATTACTGTGTAACGTTATACACACGACTAGGAATTTATTAATTTTGATTATTATACACATTAATTGCAATATATTCATTCGGATTGCCATTCAGCTAATTGTTAAAGGTTATAAACACTACCGGTGATTAATGAATTTTAGATTAGTATACACACTACTTGTAATGAATTAATTTAAGATTTTGTATCTACACCAATTGCAATGAAAATACTGTGTCAAGTTTATAAACACTAGTTGCAACATAATAACTTTCATTATAAACATATACTTGAGGCTTTCAATAATTGGATAACCACAAACATTAAACTATGGATCCCACGGTCAACGTTCTCATGTAATGAGTCTTCTTTCACTAAATAATTCCATAATATTCATTACCTGTGGTTCCAGTTAATCCTTTCGTTGGTTTTGTAGCTCTTCAATTGATATCTTAGTTGGTTCAGTAACATCCAAAAAAAAGGTAGAATTGTTTTTACTGAGATTATCCTCCCCGAAAACACACAAATTACCACACCCAAAATATTCGGCGGGTAAACGTCAACAGCAAAAAAATTAATTAATATCACAACAGCTGGCGGTTGTTTTGACATCCAATTGACTAAAAGACGTCAACACAAGAATCAGAATGTAATAGAATAAGCAAGTCAAAAGGCTACAGTGGCTCATTATATAGCCAAATTTTGTAGTCTCGCAATAACTCGAATACAGTGTTTAGATGAGAGATAATTAATTTACATCAGACTTTCAAATTATTGGGAACTTATTATAGTTCACGAAACCGTTTGCTACTTGATAATATTGTACTAAAATAAGGTTGGGATCCAGAATATCTCCGACACATCCATAACATTTATAATTGGATTCAAAATGAACTAGATGCAGATTCGATCATGGATATGATGTTTGGAAATTTAATAACTACATTCGGCAATATCAATACAGTGAAGTTCGGATCAAACACGGAAGGATTGTTGAAAGCAAAACACCCATACAAAGACAAATCAAATGGTCAACAAAGCAAAAATAGCAATTCGTTGTATGTTGCCGATTGGAAACAAAATACACGTAGCTGTTGTGAGGTTCTAAGAATTTCGTTGTTTCATTACGGTTTGTGTTTTGAAACAAAAAAAAGTTCAAACTCAAGTAGTAAGGCGAGAACAATCGAATGGAAGTATAACGCGCGTCAATTTTAGTGCGTTGTAAGATTAAATTCTGATTAATTTGTAGTGATTATACGGATGATGATTAAGGAAAATTATTAATCAATTCAAATTAACCAATATTGTGTTATATTAATGAATAAATAATTCAAGGTAATTAGTGTAATTTTCTTTCTCCCCATACGTTTGTCCGGCTATTGCAGATTTAGTAGATTTTGAGAAATATAAGGAAACTATGGGTTAAGGAAACTACATGAAATATGACTATTGATGACGAAGGGATGAGAATCTATTACAAGTGGGACAGATTAATATAAGGAACAACAACTAAGGAAACTGCGACTGTAATACACTGCGTTCTGACATTATGCCAGACTATCCATTACAGAACAAGTGCTTTTTGGACGAAC
This sequence comes from Diogma glabrata, assembly GCA_963693315.1. Lineage (NCBI taxonomy): Eukaryota > Metazoa > Arthropoda > Insecta > Diptera > Cylindrotomidae > Diogma > Diogma glabrata. The sequence continues at coordinate 189,114,122 of OY856186.1, read as the reverse complement.
ACCTACGACCAAAAAGAAGTTGAAAAAAGCATAGGCTGGTCGCCAATAGACCTTGTATATACATGTTAGCTGGGTGAAGCCCTCGACGTACCACAGATTAGCAATCAATGCGATCAGTATTACAAACTCAGTCTTAGCAGAAACAAAGTAACGAAGTATCTAAGAATATACAAAAAAAACTTATGGGAGGGGTATCGATAAAATCAGTATTCTACTCTATTGCAAGCGGTGGGTAACTAAAATCTTCCAGACCCAATTTCGGGCAGATCTGGGGGTTCCCGAGACTCTAAAGTCACAAAAAAAATTGATTCAATCTGCTACAGATCGAAAGGAGAAACACCGTAGGACCGACTTCTTTAATGAAACATCCGACACAATTTCGTTTTTTTCGTTATGCAGGCTCGCAACCCACACCTGAACTAACACGAGTCTCATGCGTCTCCGACTCGCTAGCCGGGCCACACTGTTGTACGCTTCCGTCCAAGTGACTCGGAAGATCGTTCACGTAGATTCAAGGTAACCCACTGAACCAAATTCAAATACGTTCAATCACGGAATTTACACTTATAAATAGTCAAAACAAAAAAAAATTTTTTTTTTTTTTTTGAAACAAGACCCGAACACCACAGCTGATACCCGCTTACTGAACTGTGAATTCAAGACGAAACTACCCTCATATGGCCGTCGATAATCTTGACTTACAATGGCGGTAACACAAGCGAGAGTTACTAACATAGGGACAAAAGAAATTATCACCGATATTAGGCACGAATGTCCTTGGAATGGTAAACACCTCTACGTTTAGAAGCCAGGTCCTCCAGTTCGTAAGCAGCGCTACCTACCAACCTTCAAACGTTGGCTTCGCAAACTTTTGTGAGAGCGATACCGAGGATTTTCTGCAGTTCCCCGCATCGCTCAAAATAATATTACGACAGAATTCAATGTTTTGTTTTTGGCTAAACCCCCAAGAGATGAAGCTGGTGGATTGTGGGCCCTCGCAATACACTCGTCAGCGTATTCCTCGGGTAACCACAATCTCCATACCTCGCCCCTTGGAAGAGTCTCAATATCTATACCCCAAGCCAGCATTTCACCTGGCCTGAAATTAGGTTATCTGCGAACACAGGAACAGACAATGTCGGAGCTTATTGTCGGCAATAGATCTATCAATTATTGTCTTAAATTCATTCATAGGTGATTCAATATACTTGCCACTGACAGAATTTCTGGTTGTCAATTATTTGAGAATTTGGTGAATCGATTGATTCATTTCCACTATCATCAGCATCATAAATTTTATCATATTTTAACTTTTCCACATCGCAACAAAACCAACAGAACTTGGAAATTTTAAAACTGACATTTTTGTTTTTGAAATTTGAACCTATCTAAGCCGGTTTAAACAAATGTTATTGATACTCCAAGGCTTCAGGAACGTCCCGCTCGACCAATTCGATGTAAATAATTCAGTGATGGATTTGGAACATCAAGATTTATTATTAAATTTATATTTTCTGCATCCATTCTGCGTGACTGTGATTAGAATACGAAAGTTGAATTCTCTTATATTTTTCTAATAATCTAAGACGTTGTGTTTGCTCATGTGCGCCCTTTATCGTTAATCAATAATTTAAAATAGCGTTCGGCACGGGATTGAGAATTGGTGAACGTTGAACATTGCTTACACGAAATCACCCGGAATATGTTTTTCTATTTCTACAATCTACAATTTCATTTCATTGGAATTATTTTCTGGCTGTGGAATTGCGTAACCAAAATTTAAATTTTAATTTAATTATTCAATCATCAACAAAAAAATTTTCATAACCGTATTTGACCACTTTAAATATTTTTAGGGCAGAATTTAAAAAAATTATATGGAAATTTCGCGTCTCAAACCTCAAACAGCTGCGCAATATTTTCCTCCAATTCGACAATTATAATTTTTGCTTTAAAAAAAAATGTTAATCTGACAACAGCCGAGCGTGTAACACACAAAAAAAAACTATCCTGGCTGATGCTTGTATTTGATTTGACCAAACAAGGTGAAAATTGTACTGTGAAAGAAAATGGGTATACTACAACTATGGCAGAAGATGAGCACAAAAGAAAATTTACAGACCCAATTCCGGGCAGGTCTGACGGTTCCCGATACTCAAAACTGAGTAACAAACAACAAAACAAATAGAAGTGCGGCAAGCCTACCGGTTTGACAGGCAAGTTAAACTTAAAATTATAAATTTAAATATTTTGCGTATTATAATATATACATATGTATGTTCTGTTAATTTAAAAAGAATTGATCTACTGATCGGAGAAATATTATATTTTTTGTTTTGTTTTTTTTTTTTTTTCTTTAATAATTGATCAAATAGCCTGAAATTATACAACGGATCACAAGAATTTAATGTTATTGATTTCCTTAAATTCTGGAAAACTTCGAAATACATATGTATAATTTACACTATATAATACGTGTGATATCTACTGTATATTTTTAGTATAGTAGGTATACTATTTTGGATTCAAAAAAAATTACTTAAAATTAACATGCAACAGAAAATGTACTTAAGGTTAATGTTTAAAGTTGTTTGGTATTAATCCCTCGTTGTTTGTTATATAGTAGTTATTATTTATTATTTAGTTGTATGGTACTTGACTATTTAATTTCCTTCTCTTGTATTATATTATTTAATTGTATTATATTTTATTATTTAATTTCCTTTTCTTGTATTGTTTTGTTTTATGATTAGCGGATCTAAAATATATTGAATAAAAATATTTAGTTTCCAAAATTATCAGTGGTTTTGAAGGATATTTATTTATTTATATATCCATCTATTTATTCATTTATTAATAATATATAGTTGTTTATGAATTATTTATTTATTTATTTATTTATTAATAAAGATTTATTTATTAATCTATTAATATATATATTTATTAAATTTTTTTTTCTCAGTTTTACGAAGGACAGACGGACGGACTAACCATGAGGGGAGTTCACCACTCTGGGGTTGGAAGTGGTGATCGCCGTTCTTTCTTAATTTATGTTGATTTATTTTGTTTTTTTTTTTTGTTTGTTTGGGGACCAAAAAAAAGTTTAAAATTACACTACGTTAAAGGATGGGAACAAGGTAAGGGAAAGGGAGCAAGAAGGGATGAATAAGGAAAGGAGGAGGTGGGGTGAGACAGGAATAAGGTGGGATATGTGTCGTCGGCCCGTCACCCGGATGACAAGTGCCGCTGGAATGGTCAGAGGATAAATCCTCTGCACCATTATTCAATCAACCGACACTTCCCATCCGTGATCGAGAACGACGAAACATACGGGGAGGTGCTATGATCTGAGTTAATCCAATTAACTCACGACATGAAGGCTGAGCGAACATCTTCCCTCAGCAGTTGATATCGAACTGCTTTGGAAGATGTTCCCCAGTATCATTCGCGAGAACCGGACAACTCAGACCATAGGGTGCTAACGCTCCAGGGAGGGGACTCTAACGTTATGGAGTCGTTAGCCCAGCTGAGAATCTCGCTGCCACAGCGAACCCAGAGCATAACCAGATGACCAGGCTGGATGTGATAGGCGTATACACCATTTCACAAATATCTAAGCCTGGCATCTGGAAACCTCTGGCATTCCCCGTGCCAGTAAGAAACCCAGCCGTTACTAGGGTCCGTGGGTTTGTAAAGCCCATTGAGAATGATCCCGAAGAATCATTCTCACCCTTGCGTTTTACAAATACAAAAAGGGATCATTGCTGGAGGCGTAGGGACGCAACTCCCCATCAAAGAAGAGTCTGAGGAATCTCAGACTTCCTTTGCTCCTGCGCGTGTGAAGCAGGGAATTGCTTCCACGCCGCCAGAGTCTTTAACTATTATATGGTGGAAAAATAAAATTAATTTGAAGGAAAAAATTTAAAAAAAAATTTTCTAAGTTTTTTGAATTTATGGAGGGACTCCTCCAGAGTCCTACATTGCGGTAGGGACCCTTAGAGAAGCCCCACGTTGGGCGCCAATTTGTAATGAAGCGCTTTCTCAGTGGCGAACCAATGAGAAGGACATAGCAGGAAGCGTACCTAGCGAGATTGATTTTCAAGCCCCAAACTAGCTTCAGTCCATGGGAACGATAAAGTAACCCTGCTACTTCAGCACAAATACAGTCATGTACGCTATTCACGAAAATTCGCAGAAATGGAAAGAAATACAAGTGGAAAAACGAAGACTCTGGCGACCCCTGTTGCGAAAGACCCACGATCAACACGTCCAACCCCTACGTTCACTCACACACGCCCACACCCATACACACACACCCATTCACACCCCTTTATCATTATGACCTAATTAATAAAGTAAATTCACTCACCCCATGATTAAACTCCGTCCTCCTATTCTGCTTCCATCAGCCCTCCATCCGCACGTGGATCACGTCAGGAATCTCTCAAAAATATTTGGTATGATAACAATGTTTAATGAAGTCGCACGTACCAACGTGATACGAAATGTTAAGTAGAAACGTTATGTATATTCGTAAAATTTTGTTGGATCAAAAAAATATTGTAATTGATGTAAAATTTTGTTGAATCAACAATGGTAAGTAGAAACGTTATATAACTTTGTAAAATTTTGTTGGATCAAAAATGATGTAATTGATGTAACATATTGTTGAATCAAAATTGATAGGTAGAAACGTTATATAAATTTTGTAACATTTGGTTGAATTAAAACTGATGTAATTGAGGTAAAATGTTGTTGAATCCAAAAAATATTGTAATTGATGTAAAGTTTTGCTGAGTCATAAATATTGTAATTGATGCGAAATATCGTTGAATCAAAAAAAATGTTGTAATTGATGCCAACTATCATTGAATCAAAATTGATAGGTAGAAACGTTATATAAATTTTGTAAAATTCGGTTGAATTAAAAATGATGTAATTGAGATAAAATGTTGTTGAATCCCAAAAATTGATGTAAAGTTTTGTTGAATCGAAAATATTGTAATTGACGTATACTTTTGTTGAATCAAAAATGATGGAATTGATGTGAAATATGGTTGAATCCAAATTGATAGGTAGAAACGTTATATAAATTTTGTGAAATTTTGTTGGATCAAAAAAAAAATGTTGTAATTGATGTAAAATATTGTTGAGTCAAAAATGGTGTAATTGTTGTAAAATATGGTTGAATCAAAAATGATCTAATAGATGGAAAATATTGTTGGATCAAAAATGTTGTAATTGATGTATACTATTGTTGAATCAAAAATGATACGTAGAAACGGCATATAAATTTGTAAAATTTTGTTGAATCAAAAAATGTTGTAATTGATGTAAAATATTGTTGTATCAAAAAAAAATGATACGTAGTAACGTTATATAAATTTGTTGTTGAACCAAAATGAGAGGCAGAAATGTCAAACAAACTTGCAATCATCAGCGATAAATAATTCTGTATTCATAAACGTTGAATACCATGATATTTAGAAATGTTAATTAAACTTGCCATCAACAGCGGTGAATAATTTTGTAGTTGTAAACGTGGAATAATATGTTTGATTATAGTTGACCAAGTTGCATAAGTACCAAACGACCTCTTGGTACCAATAATCGTTGAACAAAATTCCGATGTAAATGCAGTAACTTCACCCGTGACAATTGTAATATGTTCTTTTAGGAGTATCAACCAGTGCGGACATGGAATAATTTAACTAGGCACGAATACGATTTTTCTTATATTTATTGAACAATAATATTAATTAAAGGAGTTAATAACATTACTGGCACGAACTAATTTGCCTATACACTAAGGAAGTAATGAACAGCTCTTCACATGCATTAAATAATTTTACTATGTAAATGTTACACAAGCACTAATTGCAACATCTAATTTTGCTACCTACTAAAAGTTAATAAATAGTTCAATAAATTACACAAACACTAATTGTAATTTCTAATTTTGCTAGGTACAAAAAGTTAATAAATAGTTCAATAAATTACACAAGCACTAATTGTAATTTCTAATTTTGCTATGTACAAAAAGTTAATAAATAGTTCAATAAATTACACAAACACTAATTGTAATTTCTAATTTTGCTATGTACAAAAAGTTAATAAATAGTTCAATAAATTACACAATCACTAATTGTAATTTCTAATTTACTATGTTCGTTTTTTTTGTCGGGATAGTATTAGAAATTTGTATATACATTAACTGCAACATACTAATTTTGGTTGTAAATAAACGGATTTACAAAGTGTATATACATTAACGGCAACATACTAATTTTGCTTAAACAGATTTTCCAAGTGTAGATACATTAATTGCCATATACTAAGTTCGGTGGTATTTAAACTAATGTCTAACGTTTATAACCACTAATTGTAATGAAGGCATTTCGATTTATACATTTACTACTTGCCATGAATGAAATTTGGTTTGTGCGTACACCAATCGCAATCAACTAACCTTAATTTTATAGATAACTAATTGCATTTAAATTACTGTGTAACGTTATACACACGACTAGGAATTTATTAATTTTGATTATTATACACATTAATTGCAATATATTCATTCGGATTGCCATTCAGCTAATTGTTAAAGGTTATAAACACTACCGGTGATTAATGAATTTTAGATTAGTATACACACTACTTGTAATGAATTAATTTAAGATTTTGTATCTACACCAATTGCAATGAAAATACTGTGTCAAGTTTATAAACACTAGTTGCAACATAATAACTTTCATTATAAACATATACTTGAGGCTTTCAATAATTGGATAACCACAAACATTAAACTATGGATCCCACGGTCAACGTTCTCATGTAATGAGTCTTCTTTCACTAAATAATTCCATAATATTCATTACCTGTGGTTCCAGTTAATCCTTTCGTTGGTTTTGTAGCTCTTCAATTGATATCTTAGTTGGTTCAGTAACATCCAGTTCAGTAACATCCAAAAAAAAGGTAGAATTGTTTTTACTGAGATTATCCTCCCCGAAAACACACAAATTACCACACCCAAAATATTCGGCGGGTAAACGTCAACAGCAAAAAAATTAATTAATATCACAACAGCTGGCGGTTGTTTTGACATCCAATTGACTAAAAGACGTCAACACAAGAATCAGAATGTAATAGAATAAGCAAGTCAAAAGGCTACAGTGGCTCATTATATAGCCAAATTTTGTAGTCTCGCAATAACTCGAATACAGTGTTTAGATGAGAGATAATTAATTTACATCAGACTTTCAAATTATTGGGAACTTATTATAGTTCACGAAACCGTTTGCTACTTGATAATATTGTACTAAAATAAGGTTGGGATCCAGAATATCTCCGACACATCCATAACATTTATAATTGGATTCAAAATGAACTAGATGCAGATTCGATCATGGATATGATGTTTGGAAATTTAATAACTACATTCGGCAATATCAATACAGTGAAGTTCGGATCAAACACGGAAGGATTGTTGAAAGCAAAACACCCATACAAAGACAAATCAAATGGTCAACAAAGCAAAAATAGCAATTCGTTGTATGTTGCCGATTGGAAACAAAATACACGTAGCTGTTGTGAGGTTCTAAGAATTTCGTTGTTTCATTACGGTTTGTGTTTTGAAACAAAAAAAAGTTCAAACTCAAGTAGTAAGGCGAGAACAATCGAATGGAAGTATAACGCGCGTCAATTTTAGTGCGTTGTAAGATTAAATTCTGATTAATTTGTAGTGATTATACGGATGATGATTAAGGAAAATTATTAATCAATTCAAATTAACCAATATTGTGTTATATTAATGAATAAATAATTCAAGGTAATTAGTGTAATTTTCTTTCTCCCCATACGTTTGTCCGGCTATTGCAGATTTAGTAGATTTTGAGAAATATAAGGAAACTATGGGTTAAGGAAACTACATGAAATATGACTATTGATGACGAAGGGATGAGAATCTATTACAAGTGGGACAGATTAATATAAGGAACAACAACTAAGGAAACTGCGACTGTAATACACTGCGTTCTGACATTATGCCAGACTATCCATTACAAGAAGCTTTTCAATATGTATTAAAAGAAATTCAAGGAGAATATCCACCAAAAACAAACAGTGGTATAACTCCAACAATAAAATTAGCTGCTACTCTTCGATTTCTTGAACAAGGCAGTTACCAAAAAAGTGTTGGCCAAGATTTACATATTGGGTTATCCCAACAAGGGGGGCAGAGTAAATACTGCTTATACTCAATGATTCTGCACCATGGCGAGTCATTGGCGCCACAAAACCAATGCAACTCAAGCGTCTGTTCTCCATGTTAGGGGCGGCTTGGAGCGGGCGTCTGTCTTGGATCAAGCGGCTCGCTATATAAACGTGTAGCAAGCGTCTGTTCTCCATGTTAGGGGCGGTTTGTAGCGGGCGTCTGTCTTGGATCAAGCGGCTCGCTATATAAACATGTAAAAAGGTTGTTTCTGGTGACCTTAAGATGCAGAACGAACCCATTCACGAAAATTTGGGTTGGGCGAAGGGCTAACACCCCATTTCCGTAAAAAACTACTTGTCATGAATTCTGTACACAGGCCTCGGATTATCTCGGATTCGTTATTAGAACGACCTCGGAAACTGTACCCGGACTACGATTTAAAAATGGGAACCTGGAACGTGCTAAGCCTAAGAAGACCAGGAGATCTACTGAAACTTACAAACCAAATCAATAGCTATACACTGGATATAGTGGCGTTACAAGAACTAAGATGGCCAGGGAGTGGAATCCACGAAACAGCCAAGGGATACACTCTCTACTATTGCGGTCATGAAAACGGAGGAGAATTTGGAGTTGGCTTTCTCACACATCGTCGCGTGAATCAACATGTTATCGACTTTCGCCCAATTAATATGCGGATATGCACAATGAGAATCCGCACGCAAAAATTTAATGTAACGATCATCAATGTTCATGCACCTACTGAAGACAAAGCAGATGACATTAAAGACCTGTTCTTTCTAGAACTCGAAGAAGTCATCAATAACATCCCGCGGCACGATATAAAAATCGTGGTAGGTGACTTCAATGCGCAAATTGGTAGAAGTGCAGAACTTAAAACACATGTCGGCCCTAACAGCTTGCATCATGCTAGTAACAATAACGGCTTTCGCACAGCTGAACTGGCTATGATGTATGATCTAGTAATTTCTAGCACTTTCTTTCCTCATAAGAGAATCCACAAAGCAACGTGGAAATCAAATGATGGAAGAACTGAAAATCAAATCGATCACGTCATGATTTCTAAGAGACACTCTACAAGTGTAACTGACGTTCGATCATACAGAGGTGCTGATATGGACACCGATCATATGCTTGTCATCTTTAAGTATAAGTGCAAATTATCATCTACATTTAATAGGCAAGCAAAAAAGACCGTGCGCTGGAATGTCGAAGCATTTAAACACCTGGAAACACTGAATAGATATCAGGAAATTGTAACGAAAAACATAGAAGAGCATGACATCCCATCTGAGATGCCATTAAACATACAAGAAGAATGGCAAACGCTTCAATCAACCATCATATCCGCAGCACAAACTACAATCGGAAAACGACCACCGAAATCACGTAACGAATGGTTTGATGACGAGTGCCGCGAAAGCATTGAGCACAAACAAAAACTGCGAGAAAAATGGTTAACAAGAAACACCCGAAGCTACCAAACTGATTATCTATGCGCCAGAAAAGCCTCAGCAAAACTCCTACGGAAAAAGAAACGCGAACACATGAAGAGCTGCATCGAAAACATCAACCAACATGCGGGTAATGGAAATTCGAAAGAGTGTTTTGCCAATGCGCGGAATCTGACCAAAGATTTCCACCCAAGATTCACAGCCATCAAAAATGGAAACAACGAGCTTACAACAAGTGAACGTGATGTGCTGGAAGTATGGCGATCCCACTTTCAAGACCTACTGAATAGGACGAACGAAGTTCATCCTATTCGAGCAATTGCTCCGTCAAGTGAGGAGATTTTTGTCCCTTACCCAACAATAGAAGAAGTGGAAGCTGCCATCAAAAAATTAAAAAATGGCAAATCACCAGGTATCGATGGAATCCCTGCAGAACTACTTAAGAATGGAGGAGCAGCTCTGGTCTCACGTATATATGATCTGATTCTTGCAATCTGGGACCAAGAAGAACTACCTGCTGAATGGAAAACAGCTCTCATTGTTCCGCTACATAAAAAAGGTGACCGCCTACAGTGTGCAAATTATCGTGGAATCGCACTGTTGAACACTGCATATAAAATACTAGCTAATGTCGTACTCGCTCGGCTCATCCCGTTTGCCGAATCTATCATCGGCGACTATCAGTGTGGTTTTCGTCCCAACCGTCAAACCACAGATCAATGTTTTACCTTAAGGATGATTCTGGAAAAATGTTGGGAGTACAACATCAGCATTCACCCGCTCTACGTTGATTTCAAGCAAGCATATGATAGCATCATCCGCGACAACCTCTGGTCTGCACTCATATGCCTTGGTATTCCAGAGAAACTTGTTTCTCTGTGCAAACTCACAACATCGGGATCAAACTGTAGAATAGTAATCGAAGGGTCAGTCTCTGATCCTTTCGATATAACATCAGGTGTTCGACAAGGTGATGCACTCGCGCCTGTACTGTTTAATTTGGCGCTTGAGTACGCGATAAGAAAAAGCCGCATTGAGACACAAAACTGTATATTTAACAAATCTAGTCAAATTCTTGGCTATGCAGATGATATTGTGCTTCTCGGACGTAGAACAAGCGATATCAAGGATAGTCTCTCTCAGCTTGAAAGAAATGCTAAACGACTTGGATTATGCATTAACACCGGCAAGACTGAACTTTTAACAACATCCAGGAATATACCTCCCGGCAATCTGAATACTGGCGACTATGAAGTGGAACGTGTAGAAAACTTCAAATACCTCGGGTCTGTAATAACATCGTCAAATGACATGCAGGCAGATATTAAAGCTCGTGTCTCAGCCGCATACAGAGTTTTCTACGCATACTCAAAACTTTTGCGATCTAAACATCTTTCGCAGTCGTGCAAACTCACACTTTACAAAGCATTAATTCGACCTGTGCTTACCTTTGGAAGCGAAAGCTGGACACTGACTTCCTCCGATTGTAGAATTTTATCAACATTCGAGAGGAAAGTTATACGAACAATTTATGGTCCATGTAAAGTTGCTGAAAATCAGTATAGAATCCGAATGAATCATGAAATCAGACAGCTTCTTGGAGGCTGCGATGTAATCGGATTCATTAAATCTAACCGGATTAGATGGTTTGGTCATGTAGAAAGGGCACCATTAGATAGAATGATTAAAAAAGCGTCCCAACAACAACCAACTGGTGTTCGTCGAAGAGGAAGACCTAGACAACGTTGGCGTGATGACATCATCCAAGACCTTCGTGATATAGGATGTCGAAACTAGGGTCAACTGGTCATGGAACGAGACGATTGGAAGCTGATTGCACAGACGGCAAAATCCCTCCATGGGATGTAAACGCCAGAGAGAGAGAGAGAGTTATCCCAACAAAGCATCAGCAGAGTTATCACTGAGACAATTAATATCATGGAGAGGAAATTGTGCTCAAAGTGGATATCATTACAAATGTCTTCTGAAGAAAAAGCGGAAAATAAAAGGGAATTTTATTTAAAAGGGGCGTTTCCAGGTGTAATTGGGTGTGTGGATGGTTCTTTAATTAAAATAATTAAACCAGCAGAAAATGAGCATATCTATTTTTCAAGAAAGGGATACCATGCAATTAATGCTATGTTTGTAAGTATTATTTAACTTTTATTTTGTGTAATATGTATATTTATTTTTATTTAAGATATGTGATCATTCAATGCGAATAAGAGCAGTTAATGCCAGATATGGTGGAAGTTGTCATGACTCTATGATTTGGAATTTAAGTCCTGAAAAAAAATATATCGCTGAAAATTGGACAAATGATAAGACATCGCGGATTTTAGGTAATTAACAGTTTTTGTATAGTATATAAATTAAATAAGCTAAATTAGGTGATTCTGGATATCCTCTTGAGCCATGGATTATGACACCATATAGAGCAGCTGCTTCAAATAGCCAAGAAGCAAAGTATAACACCATACATGCTAAAACAAGGAATCCGATTGAACGATGTATTGGATTATTAAAAGGTAGATTTCGATGCCTTCTAGCGGCAAGAGAATTACATTATATACCACAAAAATGTGCACAAATAATCAATGTTTGCAGCATGCTGCATAACATTTGTATACATTATTCGCTTAGTGATGAAAATAATGATGAAGATGACTTTGAAGATGTCGAAGATAATGAAAATGTATCAAGTCAAACAATGCAAAATGAAGCCGTTAGGATAAGAAACCAAATTAAAAGTGCCTTGTAGTTTGTATTATAAATAAAATGTAATTCCTTTTTTAAAACTTCATTCTTTAACTCAAATTCAATTTTTAAAAAATTAAAATAAAATATGTAAAATTAAAACAACAAAACAAATTATTATTATAATAAATTAATATAATTATATATCACTATAACTAGCCAATTGTAATTCAATTGCTTTTTTCTTCAGCTCTAACTTTTCTTCATTTAGTTTTAATTCTTTAAGTACATTTTGTTCTTTAATTTTATGGTACTCTTTGAGATGCTTCAACTTTTCTTCTTTTATCTTAAAAATTTTCTTGTTATAACGTAGATTTTCTTTATTTGTGTATTCTATTTTGTCTAACTTTTTTAAAAATTGTTTATAAAAATCTTCCTGCAACGTTAGTTGTTTTTCCAGCATATTTTTTTTTGTCGCTGTTCTTTTACGTGGTGTAAATGGTGAAGTTATTGTGTTGATATTTCCATCATTTTCAATTACTTCATTTACATCCGACTCCATTACATCATTATAATTTAAAAAATTCTCGGATGTAGATGCAACTGGAAGACCAAATGAAGGTACATCTAATCCACCAACACATTCCTTTAAACTTAATATGTCTACTATTTTTTGTTCTAAATCGTTAAAAATATGAACTTTACTAGGTCCACCGCCAGTTCCAGTTCTTTTAATTTTATTTTGGGTTAAATTGCTTTTAATTTTATATTTCCAATCTTTCCATACCTGTAAGTTAAATTGTTATTAAATAAGTATACATATATATATTTTAAAAAATTCTTTACTTTTTTCCATCCGTTAACATCATTCATTGGTGGCCCACATGCGTTTAACTTTACCATAACTTCCTCCCAATGATGTTTAACCGTGATCCGTCCTTCTGCAGTCTGTTGTGATCCCGTAGCAATTGTGGGATTTTGTTCTAAAAATTCAACTAAAATTGCAAATTGTTGTGTTGTTGTGTGTTTTTTTTTTAAAATAACAGACCTAACAATAAAAAAAGTTGTGCAAAATTATAATATTTAAATAATAATATATGAACGACATTTATTCAATATTATACTTACATTTTAGGAAGAAAAAAAAATTAAAGTTATTTCGAATTTGAAAACGACCGGAAAATGTGCGCGTATACAAAAACGAAACAAAAATTTTCAAAAACAATATGGCCATCGTTATAAAATAATTTAAGAAAGTATCGTTGCGCTATCTAGACTTTTATATAGAAAATAAAATATCCGATACCATTTAAGACTAACAATAAAAAAATATTGTTCAAATTCATAAAATTTTTCTTTTACAAAATTATAGCATACATCACAAACTTATATTTAAATAATGACATATATACAAATATTCTCAATATTATACTTACATTCTAGGAAGAAACAAATTTAAACTTCTTTTCGAATTTGAAAATGACTAGAAAATGTGCGCGAATACAAAAACGATACAAAAATTTACAAAAAATATATTGCCATCGTTAATTTAAGAAACTATTTTTGCGCTATCTATAATTTTATTTGGGAAATAAGATAATCGATAGCGGTTATTCGCCTTCGAATTTCAGAGTACCAAATAAACGAAGGCTATCGAAATTGGGTGCAAAACGAAGGCTATCGAATGTCAGAGTAGGCCCTCTGGTTCCATAATTTTTTTTATATATTTCAATATATAAGTATTAGAAAATTTTATAACGCAATAAAATAAACTTATTTGAAATTATCAGTAAAAATAAGCTTTAAAGTTCCACAAATAATTTTGACATTTGAGGTTAAAAATAGTTTATAATCATTTATCTCCCGAGCAGAAATTTGTCAGGGCTATAGTAAGGCCCTGATCAGGTTTGCCCTAATCCGCATCCGGCATTGGTAGGGCAGCCTGATTGGGCCCTGATTATAAGTGTAACGCTTTTTCCCTATCAGGTCCTGATTGGGATTACCGGATCAGATCCTGATTGGGATAATCGGATCAGGCCTTGATTTGGATATCCGGACCAGACCCTGATTATATTTATATTTTATATACATAAAATAATTAAATTAAAATAATTATAATGGAAAAAATTAAAACATACATACCATCTTAATCACTATTATTATAGTCTTTCAGCCGAGAAGCTATAACTAAACCATACATGAAACGATTTTAACTATATATTTCCTAGTGAATTTTAACCAATTTAAATTTCAGCTAGGGGTCAAATACGAAAAACCTGTTCAGGGCCGGATATATTCCAATAAGGTTAACCCTAAACGGATATTGTAATTCAAGCCCGGAACAGGCTCACATCAGATTGTATGACTGACTAGGCCCTGATCACGCCCTGACTGTATTCAGGCTTCCCTAACTAGTTAACGCTCGGGCTGTTAAATTTATATGAAATCACTCTAACGACTATTTAATTTTTAAATCAAATAATAGTTTTGAATAAAGAAATACGAGAACGAAAAAAAAAATATTAAATATTACCTTATAGATTTGTTGCCAATATTAGATTTTCTGATATTTATTGATCACATATGCAAATTTTTAATTTTTAATACATTTATTAACAGTAGAATCGACCAGAGACCGAAGTTCGAAATGTAAATTAACTCCCAACAAAATAAATACAACAAACAAAATAATCGATAAAAACCACCAAAAGACACACCTTCACATTTCCGCCTCGCGAAAATCATCCAAATTCCAAAAAATGTGTTCCGGCAAATCTACTGCTCAAGAACTTTCCAACGCTATATAGATATTGCCCCACTTTTGTTTGGGCAAATAACTTTGAATGGTACCACGAAAACAGTGCTTACGTATTTATATAAATAGAAGATTATTAAAGTTTAGAAATTATAACTAATTTGAAAAATTTTACTTAAAAGTTTATAAATGCAAATGATCAAAAGGAAAAAACTGTGGTAAAGGAATAGTTAATAATGGAGAATGACATTATATGAATTCGGAAACTTTTTTTTTTTTCCACAATGGGGCGAACTACATTTTGTTATGGTGAATTACAATGATAGGTGGTAGAAAAACGCGTAAGTAAATTTTCTGCTAAATCGGTTTTGATCTGAGCAGTGAGCACAAATATCATTTTCATTTTTTTGGGTAAGCTCTTGTTTTTGGGATATTAGCAAAACGAGAATATTTTTCGGTGAACACAATTGTTATTCTGGTTTTTGACTCTCATATTTTAGAAAACAAACAAATTCAATATATTAATGAAACAAGTTTTAAATATTTCCATATTCAACGCCTTAAGCAAACAATGATTTTAATTTCGTAGAGCCTATAGTAAATTAAATTACCTTTATTTTAAGTTAAACAACATGAAAATTGGTGCAGTTTGCACCAAATTATTTAAGTTTGCCCAATTTTATTTTGTCTTTTGTCAACCGCGTGTAAGTATTTCTTTTATTTCTTTTTGTGTCGCACCGCAAATAATATTTTACAAGTTCAGTCGTTCTCAAACATCAGCTAAGAATTATTTTAAAATGGTAAAGTGTAAAGTCAAATTTATTTAAAAGGCGTCGTCAAAAAGTTTCAAGTGTAAAAATCGTTCAAATTCATTCTGTTTTATTTGTGGAAGTTACATACATGCTGCTAAAATAATCCATTTATAAGAACTGCACTAGTGTTTGCAATCTTGGTATCGGGTATTTAGGATACCTTTGGATACCCGGGTATTTAGGAAGATTTTTCGGGTATTTAATATCCGGATATTTTGGTCGGGTACCCGAACAACAAAAAGTCCAGTTTTTCTCAATAAAATTTACAAAATAAAATTCAGCTCATTCTCTTTTTGCAAATTTGAATTATTCTTTATGCTAGTTGTTGACAAATGATTCAATTCTAACCATACAAATTGCAATATGTCCATAAACATTAAACCAACCACATCCGTAAACATTAAACTGCCCTCTAGTTAATTATTATTGTTTGGATTACGAAAACAACAGAAAAACGACGAAGAACACATAACAAAATTTATGGAATTTTAGTTCTTTTTAAAATTAAGTCGTAAAAAATTAGGGATCTTCATTGGTTATTTGTTTATATTTAGTTTAAAATAGAAACGGTAAATATAATATGATAAGTTTTTATTTAAGATTTAAACTAATAATTAAAATAAGTGTCATCGAAAGTTTGGGACCAGTGACCAGAAAATGTCATCAGATAAATCTCGGTGCCACGTAGTTGGATGCGCACGAATAATTTCAACTAAATGGGGAAATACGTCAGCAATGAAAAATCAAATCGGATAATGATGCGGCTAATTATAATATTGAAAATTTACAACTACAAAAATGTATTGCTGTCTACACAAGATCTGCCATAGATAACAGTGGTACTACAGTTGATAAAGAGCTGAAAATGTTGTATTTAAATAAAGGAAACCGAAAAAATGATAGAAAATTTAAATCAATCGTTATTGACCGTGAAGCCAACATCCACTTTATCGGAGCGGGTTTTTTCTATTGCAGGAATTTAAAAAAAAAATACGAAATCGGATGAGTACAGCTACCCTAAATGCTTTAATATTTTTGAAATATTATTTTACAATTAAAAAATGATCAATTTTTAGTTTACTACTGTGAGGTTTTTTTTTATTGTCTTTCATCTTTTAATTTTTTTATAACTACCCGGGTTATCCGGGTAATCCGGGTAATTTGGAAAATACTAATCGAGTAACCGGGTAATTTGAAATCGGGTAATTTGCAATCACTAAACTGCACATCTTCATTACTTCGGCACAGAATTGAATAAAAATAAACCGTGGATGCCGAAAAATAGTTATGCCAAGTTAATACTTTCAAAATGGTACAACAGAGAAATTTTCATTTAACATTTTAACTTTGCGTTACGACTAGGTTTTGTCAGTGGGGGCGCAAGGGTTATACGACCGATTTAAAGTTTTAATTGCGTCATCACATGATCTTCCCAACAGCGTAAAATGTTTTCATCTCGCGTAGGAAATACAATTTTTTCTATAATAGTAAATATATAAACGATATTTATTCTAACAATTTGTTGTTTTTTTTTTAGAGGCAAAGTTTCCACTATTGATTTTACGGTTTAAACCGTAAAATCAATAGTGGAAACTTTGCCTCTAAAAGAAAAACAACAAATTGTTATATAGTGATTTTACCGCACTCCGAAAACAAAAATTAAAATTTTAGATATTTATTCTCTTTCATTTAACAATATCAGCTTTATTTGTATGTTTTTTCCACAATAATAGTATGTATTATTGTATTGTTTTCTAGCCTATAGCCTTATGAACTTACCCTATTGTCTAATGAAAATTTTCCTATAAAAAAATTATCATTATTCAACTGGTATGATTCCAATTGGTCAAATTGTTTTGATTTTATTGAAATTATTTTCAATTTATAATCACAATAGCTTTGATACGTTTTGTTCAAAAATCAAATTTTAAGTTAAATTCTCTTATTTCGTTTAGTTGAATTTGTTTGATTGTTGAGGATGGGGTTTTTTTATCATCAAGCTTTGTTTTAATCAGAAATTTGATTTATCAATTAAAACAATAAAGATTTATTGTTTTAATTGAAGAAAATGTTTTTATTTTATATAATACACAATTCTTTGTCAGAGAATAAAGTAGTGTAATCAATTCGTGTGTAATGAATTTTATTCTCTCGCAAATTTAAAATTTTCGCTCGTGCCGAAATTCAATATATTAATGAAACAAGTTTTAAATATTTCTATATTCAACGCCTTAAACAAACAACAAAGTTGAGCGCAACTTTTGCTTGAGAATAAACCATTTCATTACCCGATAGATTAAAATACTATTATTAGAAATTATTAGATTAGAAATCGGCAAAATAACATTCAAAATTCATATTCTTTTTTTTTCATGGTTACTTTGATTTAAAAGCTTTATAAAATTTAACGAAAATACCATAGCAACAACAATTTGTTATTCTTTTTACACTAGTGGAAAAGAACCTATTTTCACAGGGGATTAGGCATGATGAAAATAGACTTCTCATATGCTATCATAGACAAAATCATTTTTTTTCAAATTTTGAGTTTTGTTTTTATTTTGAAAATTTGAAGAACTTTATGCAAACTGCACCAATATTCGTGTTGTTTGGCTTAAAAAGAAGAGGTATTGAATTTACTACAGGCTCCAAGAAATAAACACTTTTAAGGTCATTGTTTGTTCAAAATTTATGGCGGTGAATATGTAAAAATTTAAAAAAACGTGGATTTTTCGATTTTTTTCATCTTTTTTCGAGAATAACTTCTAGAATCCTTGATGGATTTTTACAAGTGTTTGCTAGCATACAATATTTACTATGCACTTGTTTTATTAATATATTAAATTTGTTTGTTTTGTAAAATATGAGATTCAAAAACCGGAATAACATTTTTCATTAAAAAAATTGGTTTTTCATGAATATCTCAAAAACAAGACCTAACATAAATAAATAAATATAACATTCGTGTTCAGCAAAATACAAAAAAGTTGGGTTTTATTGAGGGCGATTTTTCTTGTAAACTAATGTAATTAATAACTAATTAGATGTAAGTTTTTCAATAAATCATCCATTGATAAAACATCCAACAACGCCAAAAGTATTATATTTCAAATATTTTTAAATTTAAAAAAATTGACTAATAAAAAAAAAATAACAAAAACAAATATAAAAGAAAATTAATTATAACATTTTCTTTGTACAAATTGAAAATAATATACAGCCATTCTGTTTGACAGCTGGCCTATTTTTTCAATATTTATCGATACTGTGAATCTACTGTATTATTAAATACATACAGCTATCAATCTTGCTGTTGACGTTATCAATATGATTGTTAATTAGGCACAAGTTTGGTTGTACAGGAGTTAACGCACTTCTTACCCATTGCAAAGATACGAGAATATTCTGTAATTTCGATTCTGTTCTCAGTGGCGGTTTTGCTATGTATCAACCGAATTTTGTAATAAACATTACGATTTCCAGCACGCTTTGTCATATGGAAATTTTTATAGTGGTTTAGAAACAATTTGCAGTAAAACAAAATTAAACGAAATATATATAATCATAAATAAATTAATCTTAACCAGTATAGAGAAATTCTAAATTCATCACTGTTATAAATGTTTCACCAATAAAATAAAATTGCTTCAAGTCCTTCAGAAATTCAGTTAAGTGCTGTTCATGTTTTTCATATACATATATTTAAACAGTAAGGTGATGAAACATTCCATGAAAATTGACTCAATTCAAATAAATCTACTATTCTCGAATGGTTTTTCTCACAAGGTCGACACGTTTTTGTCCTTAAAATATTCCATTTCTCCCAAAAACCTAAAAAATAAAAAAAATTTATGAACTTCAATCACGATTTAACTGTATAACAATTTCGATAATTCACTCTAAACTCAAATCATGAAATATTAATATAAACGAATTTTTTTTATCGCATAACATGTGACCCATACCTATATGCCTCACTTTTTTTACACTACTTTCACACTAAAAGATATCTCAAATTCAAGGAAGCTCATGCAAAAGTTTGACATATATAACAAACTCACTCACGGTCATTGAACTTTTCGATGTAAAATATTAAAGTACATGTAATTCAAAAATAATTGCACAATTTCCACCCATTTCCACCACATCTACAACAATACCAAAACCAATCATTAAAATTGCTTGAATAATTAACGACACAATTTTTTTGCAACTTTAAACTAAATAAATAAATTAAGCGGAAGTATCATACAAATCGATAGTTATATATTTATTTTTATTCATTTTTAATTAAAACAAAAAGGAGAATTGGAATATAAGAAAATTGCTCCAAATTTGTTTTTATATTTTCAATACAATGTTTGTATGTATTTGTGCTAGTTAAATCTCATTTCATTTAACCTAGATTTATTTTTCCAATTTGAAATGAATACGAGTTAAGAGCTTTTTGTTCTAATTTTTCTTATTTGTAATTTTTTAAAAAGAGAAAATAGAGACATTCTCGAATCTCAATCAATGCTGCTCCTGAATTACGAAAGTATTTCACAACGAGAAGTTTTAGTTTTTGTTGAAGAGAATAGAGCTTTTGGTTTTTTTGTAATTATTATGATGCGAATTTTTGCATACAGCGTTTACCGGTGTGATATTTACGCATGATTTTTAATTTGTAAATATTTTTACATGACTGGAGAAAATTGGGGAGGTTTTTAATGTGTTTTTCTTACTATCATAGATTACCAACAGAAAATAGATGAAAATATGTTGGAATATGTGATAGTCACGTAGACAAGAATATAATGGTTAGTAGAGATATAGGATGTAAGTTGAATGAGGAAGGCCGCTTATTATGTTAGAGGACTTGCTTATCTGGTTTTTGCATTTAACAGTAATGTTTGAAAACACAAACATTATTGATTTAGATTTCAATATATTAAATGATTTCATGTTACTGACTAATAATAAAAGAAAAAACTCCCCAACGATTCATTGAACTTAGGATCTATAACGACAGGATCATAGAGAGGAGTTGAAACTAAGAACAGTCCGCCAAATCTAAGGCATGCTTTTGCAAAAACTATTTACTTGAGAGATACTTTAGAAATAGGTATTGAACGTCAGTTGAATATCGGGTTAAACTTTAAAGGTTAAAATCGGGATCTATATTAATGTAGAATTTATAGAAAAAATATGTCCTTGCAAATTAGCATTTTCTTTTGGGTCAATAATAGGTATATCTCTATTAACAAGAGGAGGTAATGAAAATTTATAAAAGATGCCTTGGATAGCCTTAGCGACTTCATAGAAACTAAGCGAACTAGTTCAGTGCTCATCAAATTTAGAAGCTTTTTTCCTATTAAGCAGATTATTCTCTTTCAATAAATTTTTCTCTTTATCAATTAATTTTCTACATAAATTCATCTCTTTTCGACACTGTCTAAGGTTTTCACCAGTTTTGTTTTGGATAAACTTTCGAAAAGCCTTTTTTTAGTTTAATTGCTTTGTTATATTTACTCGAAAACCATATATCAACTTCGGAATGACCAATTTATTGGGAATAAAGTTAAAAATTTTGTTTCCAAGGAAACAATTTAAAGAAGCCTTAAAGTCTTTGCCAATATATAGCTTTGTAGTCCCATACAAGAAGGGGATTCACTTTAAACTGATTAGAAATTGTTATATTTGATTGTATGTAGATCAAGTTATGATCTGATCCACCTTTATGGGCTCTGAAATTTAAAATTGTGCCAAGTATTTATGATTTTTCAAAAATCATTTAAGTAAGTTGCTAATTTGTCCGGAAATGTCAGGCACTCTAATAGTCTATTATATTATCTGTGTTAAATTATGATAAAATGCAAAAAGCTCAATTCCGTTTCTCTATCTCATCAGTAGAGGAGCTGTGTATGAACCATTCTTTATTGTGGACTTTAAACTTGGCATTAGGATACTGAGCCAACCTATCGATCATATCAGATAGATAATGAAATAAGTTAAAGTTCTCAGACGAATTTGGAGAACGATGCAGTCCAAAAACAAACAGCGTTTGATTACATAAAATAATTTTTAAGGACGCCATAGGGTGGTGTTTAGTGTTTAATTCAAACTTTTTTACCCTCACATATGGAATGGAATTTCGAAAATAAGCGCAAACATCATGTTTATTGTAGACTGAAGTTTCAAGCACACAATAAGGACAAATATATTTACTCTTACCTAATGTTCCTTCCCACTGATAATCGTTTCAGTTAAAAAAAAGGATATCAGGATTGCGCTTAAGATATTAATGGACCAAGTTGAGACTGACGTTCAAACCGCTTATGTTGGTAAAATTGATTGACTATTTAGACATTTCAACTTAAAGTTTACGGTTTGAATTTTAATCCCATCTAAATGCATTTTTGAGTAGAGAAAAAATAATAAATAAGAAAAACCCTAACTACTCTAATTATATTAAAATTAAAAACCAAATCTAATCTGACCAACCAACCAACCCAACAGCCCCAAAACTTGAATCTTAGCTTAAGTCTTAGCTGCCAAAATTAACAGTTCAAGCTTTGAAATCGCAATTAATTAACTGCGATTCATTTTTGAGACAAATACATCAAAATGTGATGTAACACAACTAATCAAAATTATAGTACATAAATAGGAGTCAACAATCAATTAAATTTACCAAAATAAAATCAAAATGTCTTTAGGAAAAAGGATATAAGAAACTAAAACCTTCGAACTTCTTAGTTATTCTTTAAATTTCTTATCCAAAAACAGAAACTACTTTTATTACTAATCAGAGTAATTTTTCAAATTTGGAAACGCCGATAGTTGTAGATTTTGCCACAAAAGATGAAAATACTCCTTTTTTGTGAAACAAAATTTGTTCACGAGACGTTGTAATGAAGACTGCGTATTCCTAATAGTGGAATTACTATCAGGGACATTAGAGGAGTAGCGTGCCATGAGATTTTTAATTTTCGACTAGCTTCAGTCTGTGAATTCGAATATGCATTTCCTCAGCCCAGTACAAATGCTGCATTGCACGCAAAAGTTTCATAAGAAGACGGATTCACATTAGCAAAGAATAGGAACTCTAACGATACCCAAAAACCAAAACCATCACACACACACACACACACACACACACACATACACACACACACACACACACACACACACACACACACACACACACACACACACACACACACACACACACACACACACACACACACACACACACACACACACACACACACACACACACACACACACACACACACACACACACACACACACACACACACACACACACACACACACACACACACACACACACACACACACACACACACACACACACACACACACACACACACACACACACACACACACACACACACACACACACACACACACACACACACACACACACACACACACACACACACACACACACACACACACACACACACACACACACACACACATACACACACACACACACACACACACACACACACACACACAAACACACACACACACACACACCATTTCAACTACGATTACTACATTTAAAAATTAAAATGTTTTACTCACACCATTATTGGCCGTTAATCCAACTCTTCATGCCTCAGTAATTTAGTCAAACATAATTATTAAGCTATAAATTAATATAATATAACCACCAATCGATGCGCCAATGGTCTCGGCGATTGTTGAATATGAATAGCAATACGATACAATAAACAAAAGTTGCGCCAATGGTCCCGACAATTGTTGAATATGAATAATAATACAATACAATAATCAAAAGGCCAATTGTTCCGACGACTGTTGAATATGTATAATACTACGATATAATAATCAAAAAATGCGTCAATGGTCCCGGCGATTGTAAAATATGAACAATAGTACAGTACACTAATCAAAAATTTGTGCATTTGGTCCCGGCGATTGTTGAACAATAATGAAATCAATGAATTGTTGCACCATCAATAACTGTTTGTTCAATTTATTACCCAGATACAATATTTGTTGCACTATTTTACTGTTTTAGATTTACTGTCGATTTTTTCCACCATAACAAATTAATCGATCGATCATATAAAATTTTTCATTAACACGGTATCAGTTTATTTCCAATTTCATACCGTTCAATGAAATAATTAAACAAAACTGAACAACGCTTAAAACGAAAGAAATTCATAACCCGAAGAGATGTCATCAACGATTAATATCAAAAAAGTTAATTCTTATTAAATATTATATTAATCCACACAGTTTTCCGATTATAGCGTAGAACACCATAAACCTAAGTCTCTTTAAACATGTAAAAATAAGTATGGTTCTAAACAAATTTATTTAACTAAACACTATTTTATAGACCAAGCTCCCACGACACTTTAGTCTACCTCACATGTAACCTCTGTGCAATTGGGTTTAGCTTATATAACCTTTTTCAGAAAATATCTATCCAGTGGCCGACTTTCTCTTTTACGTTAATTAATATTTTTAATTAATTTTTGTAATCACTAATTACAAAAGCCCACTTATTTGGAATGTAACCTCGCTAAAATTTCTTGATATAATTGAGACTTTTGTATAATTTAAGAAAATCTTGGTCTGCCTTGAGGTTTTTGTTTTAAAGTACCTGGCAGACCTGATTGAATGGATGAAAAATTGATGCCACAGCTACCCCACATGTAACCTCGCTGAAATTTCTTGACATAATTGAGACTTTTGTTTAGTTACAAAAAACGTTGGTCGGCCTTGAAATTTTTGTTTTTAAGTGCCTGGCAGACCTAATTGAATGGATGAAAAATTGATGCCATAATTACCCCACATGTAACCTCGCTGAAATTTCTTGACATAATTGAGACTTTTGTTTAGTTACAAAAAACGTTGGTCGGCCTTGAAATTTTTGTTTTTAAGTGCCTGGCAGACCTAATTAAATAGATGAAAAATTGATGCCATAGTTACCCCACATGTAACCTCGCTGAAATTTCTTGACATAATTGAGACTTTTGTATAGTTACAGAAAACTTTGGTCGGCCTTAAGATTTTTGTTTTTAAGTGCCTGGCAGAACTAATTGAATGGATGAAAAATTGATGCCATATATACCCCACATGTAACCTCGCTGGAATTTCTTGACATAATTGAGACTTTTGTTTAGTTACAAAAAATGTTGGTCGGCCTTGAAATTTTTGTTTTTAAGTGCCTGGCAGACCTAATTGAATGGATGTAAAATTGATGCCATAGTTACCTCACATGTAACCTTCTCCAGATTTTTGTATATAAAAGAGTACATCTTGTCTAATAAAAAAACATCTGTCGTCCTCGCAAAAAACATTAATAAATATAGCCGACGTTATTTTTAATAAATGACATCGCGCGCGAGAATAATGCTTTACACCAGCAGTTTGAATTTTAGAATGGTTCGGTAACAATTTTCAATAATTATATTTTTTGACATTTTATTGTTAATAATTTCGATGATATTGATAATTTAATAATAAACAATTTTCATGATTATTATAATAATCTGGAACATTCTTACTATATACTTCCATACATGCATTAAAAAAAATACCCAAAACGCAGCAATCTTTGAAGTTTCATATCTCTTTGACTATTTTACACACTTTTTTGTTTTATATACAATTTGTTTATTGCTACCATCGAGTGTGAAGCGTAAATCTACATTGTTCGACGTACTTTTAAGTGAAAAAAGAGTTTTACATATTTTTTCAAGTCGTTTAATTTTTTAATATACATATTATATAAAATAATTTGTTTTTCTAAAGGGTTGTTATTATGAATAATTTAAAGTTTAAAATCTGTTTTGTATGTGAGGAAAAGGACAAAAATGTTACTATATTTACAGACAATAGTAATCCAGGCTTCAGATACCGACATACTCATTATTTTATTGGGTAATTATTATAAATTTTTGAACGTAGAAATATGGTTACAATGTTTTCATAACCATAATGACATTTTATATTATCATTGTTCACGTTTGGCAGAAATATTATGTGAACGATTATGCCGCAGTCTGCCTGGGTTCCACGCTTATACGGGATCAGACTATACAGCTGCCTTTGTTAAGAAAGGTAAAATTCGGCCGTTCAATATTTTAGAAAAATCACTCAAATTCCAAAATCTCTTTATATCATTGACAACTCCAATTGCTATTTTAGACGACGACAAAATGGAAAATTTGCAGGCGTTTACAGTAGAATTCTACAACATTAAAAATTGTAAATACTGTAAATACTGCGAGATATGAAATATTTCAACAGTTCTACACTGCTAATAATCAGCATGAATATTTTTTAAAAAAACTAAAAAATTTTGACAGCTCTTTAATTCCTCCGTGCTGGCGTTCTCTTCAACAAAAAGTATTACGCACTATTTTTATTAACTCTATGTGGCAAAACGCCACAAATGCTGAATGCATGGTTTATCGTCCTGAGGAAAACGGTTGGCTTCTCGAAGATCAAAAATTAAAACCACTTTGGTACAAAGGATCATCACTTCCTCAACGCGTAGAAGATGTTCTTCTACAGGACGATAAATTCTATGAGGAAAATGATGACGACGATGACAATGATCGAACAGAACTGGATTGTTTTGATGATATCGACGGATGACCGCTTTCTTGATGTAAATATGAAATT
This sequence comes from Diogma glabrata, assembly GCA_963693315.1. Taxonomy (NCBI): domain Eukaryota; kingdom Metazoa; phylum Arthropoda; class Insecta; order Diptera; family Cylindrotomidae; genus Diogma; species Diogma glabrata. Next base: position 189,087,494 of record OY856186.1, on the reverse strand, counting down.
ACTTAAATATTCTTTTTGTTTTCTACTATTATTTACTAGCAAAATATGATAAAAATTATAAAATTAAATATGAAATATTAAAATATTATTTTAAAAGTATTGAATTATAATTGTTATTGTTAAAATTATTTGTAATAAAAAAATCTCTTATATTAATTTCTTTTATCTAACTTTTTATGGATGTGTGGCAGTATATAGTAAGAATGTTTCAGATTATTATAATAATCATGAAAATTGTTTATTATTAAATTATCAACATCATCGAAATTATTAACAATAAAATGTCAAAAAATATAATTATTGAAAATTGTTACCGAACCATTCTAAAATTCAAACTGCTGGTGTAATGCATTACTCTCGCGCGCGATGTCATTTACTAAAAATAACGTCGGCTATATTTATTAATGTTTTTTGCAAGGCCGACAGATGTTTTTTATTAGACAAGATGTACTCTTTTATATACAAAAATCTGGAGAAGGTTACATGTGAGGTAACTATGGCATCAATTTTACATCCATTCAATTAGGTCTGCCAGGCACTTAAAAACAAAAATTTCAAGGCCGACCAACATTTTTTGTAACTAAACAAAAGTCTCAATTATGTCAAGAAATTCCAGCGAGGTTACATGTGGGGTATATATGGCATCAATTTTTCATCCATTCAATTAGTTCTGCCAGGCACTTAAAAACAAAAATCTTAAGGCCGACCAAAGTTTTCTGTAACTATACAAAAGTCTCAATTATGTCAAGAAATTTCAGCGAGGTTACATGTGGGGTAACTATGGCATCAATTTTTCATCTATTTAATTAGGTCTGCCAGGCACTTAAAAACAAAAATTTCAAGGCCGACCAACATTTTTTGTAACTAAACAAAAGTCTCAATTATGTCAAGAAATTTCAGCGAGGTTACATGTGGGGTAACTTTGGCATCAATTTTTCATCCATTCAATTAGGTCTGCCAGGCACTTAAAAACAAAAATTTCAAGGCCGACCAACGTTTTTTGTAACTAAACAAAAGTCTCAATTATGTCAAGAAATTTCAGCGAGGTTACATGTGGGGTAACTATGGCATCAATTTTTCATCCATTCAATTAGGTCTGCCAGGCACTTAAAAACAAAAATTTCAAGGCCGACCAACGTTTTTTGTAACTAAACAAAAGTCTCAATTATGTCAAGAAATTTCAGCGAGGTTACATGTGGGGTAACTATGGCATCAATTTTTCATCCATTCAATTAGGTCTGCCAGGTACTTTAAAACAAAAATCTCAAGGCAGACCAAGATTTTCTTAAATTATACAAAAGTCTCAATTATATCAAGAAATTTCAGCGAGGTTACATTCCAAATAAGTAGGCTTTTGTAATTAGTGATTACAAAAATTAATTAAAAATATTAATTAACGTAAAAGAGAAAGTCGGCCACTGGATAGATATTTTCTGAAAAAGGTTATATAAGCTAAACCCAATTGCACAGAGGTTACATGTGAGGTAGACTAAAGTGTCGTGGGAGCTTGGTCTATTAGGATAGAAAAAAAATAGAAGCACCAGCCTATTCGATTTTATAAGTTTATTCCGCCCCATGTAAATATAGGAGGCAAAACTTATTATTTCAACTTGACATCGAATAATATTTTGATTTATCATTTTGATTCAAAAATAAAATTTAATTAATTTAAGAAAAACACACAAAACAATTAATACCGTAAATTTATTTCAATAATCAAATTAATAGAAAATAGAAATGATTTCACTAAATTTAATTCACATATTGTATATACATAGTAAAATTTACCGTTGAGTGAAAACTATTTTGTTTTATATTTTTTTTCAAATTTGTTTTTCTGATTTAACTAACCGACTTTAAATCCGTGATCACACGCAAATACAATCGACAGTTCTCTGTGTACCAAAGACAATGGTTGTCAAATAACGTCTGCCATTTTTACTTTTCAATCCTTTTTCTTTTAATTTAAATTACACATATTTCTTTTAATGATTCATAAGCATTTTAATCACTTCACGAACTGCTCAATATGTATACTCGTCCAAGTATATATCGGTCAAAACTCAACGAAATACCAAAAAAAACTAAAGAAAAAGAACCACTGGACTTATTATTTCGCATGGATATAACCAACGATACAAATTATATCGACTGCGTAGAATCGGTAATCAATTCACCGCAAGTCGACAGAAATCACTTCTGGGACAATCGCTTTGTAACAACGCGTTAGCGTCGAGTGGAACAATTTCACGAACGTAAAATGTTTTTATCTCGCGTAGGAAATGCAATTTGTTTATGATAGTATATATATAATATATAACCGATATTTATTATAAATTAAAATTATTATACTAGAAATCGACAACATAACATTCAAAATTGATATTCAATTTTTTCATGGTTGCTTTGTTTTAAAAACTTTGCAATTACATGAAAATACTATAGCAACTACAATTTGTTACTTAGCGAAACCAATTTTACACTAGAGGGAAAAAACATTTTCGCAGGGGATTAAGCCTGCATGAAAATAGACTTTTGATCTGCTACCGTAGAAAAAATAATTTATTGTAAAACTTATATGTATTCTTGAATATTACCTAACAATAAAAAAGACAAAAATTATAAATTATTAAATGCATTTCCCCTGTATTAATAATAGTACGAGAGGCGAGCGACATAAAATTGCAAGCACTTTATAAAGGATGATTTTTTAATTTTTTAATATTATAACATATGTGACGTTGAGTAGAGAAATAGTCTACCGTCAGTCAGCTGGATTCGTTAGCGTACCTTGCAACTACTTTCTAAAACCTGAAAATTGGTTTAAAAGCAGTATATTAATTAAAAATAAGTTTTATGATCGTCAGTCACACAAATCCTGGAACCGAACGCGTCAGTCACGCGTTGAAGTTGTGAAAACGGTACATCGTGCAAGTACTGTCTAAAATCTGAAGTTTAGTATACTGGTAAAGAATATTATTATAATCACAAAAAATGTAGTCGGTTAGTTTCTTTCTGTAACAGATGCCGTCAGTCGCCAAATAAGTCATGCCGTTCTGTAATATTAACATATATTGAACTTCATTCAATACCTACGTATTACAAAATGTGTCACAACAAAAACCTTTTAAGACTAAGGATAGAGGTAAACCTTACAGTATACGAAAAAAAGTATACTAGTGTACACTATACAGTATACCAGCCCTCCAATCTGTATACAGTGCCTTCACTAAACATATCCATCATTTATTTTTGGTATACAATTTTCTGTTTAACTCTATTCTCATTTCTCCACTCAATCCAACACAACTGAAATTCAGTTTCTAATTGGTAAAATTAGATCATCAAATCACTAAAAACAGTATCTAAATAACTGAAACATAACTCAAATTACAAAATAGGCTGAATTCTCACAGCTCTGAGTTATCAAGACTTCGGTTTTGGTTAAGGATTTTGATATAGTTTTCGGCATAAAACTTTTATGAGGATACTGTTTTTAGTTTTGGGCAGCGATGTTTATCAAACATAACTCTTTGTTAAAGCACATGTATTTTTATCTCTGTTTAGAAATTTATTACAACACTAACACGAAACATCGTTGCCGGAAAATCATAACAGATCATAAATTAACATAGTTTAGTGAAAAGATGATACAATTAGCAAACTACTCAAAAACTTCTCCTATAAGCGTTTCGAGAAAATATTACAAAGTCACAAGTTCATATTTCTTTCAAAATTCCAAAAATATTGTAAAAATTAAATAAAAGCAAACTTTTTTCAAAATTCTAAAAATATTCCAAAAATTATTACAAAATCAAAGATTAAAATTTTTTCAAAAATTCTAAAAATATTGCAAAAATTATAACAAAATCAAAAATTGAAAGTTTTTTCAAAATTCCAAAGATTAAAATAAAATCAAATATTCAAACTTTTTCTAAATTCTAATAATATTCCAAAAATTCTTAAAAATTCAAAAATTAAAATTTGTTCCAAAATTCTAAAAATATTGCAAAAATTATAACACTATCAAAAATTGAAAATTTTTTCAAAATTCCAAAAATTATAATAAAATCAAAAATTTTAAATTTTTCGAAATTCTAAAAATATTCCAAAAATTCTTACAAAATCAAAAATTGAAACTTTTTTCAAAATTCTAAAAATATACAGTAATCCCTCCGACTGCGCGATAGTTCCGTTCAAGGAAAACAGCGCGTAATACAAAACCGCGCAATGTGAACCCTATTTTGTATGAAACTTTGGGGTTCGGTTCCAAGTTTTGAAAAAAATTAAAAAAAATAAATTAAAAGTTTTACTTAAACAAAAATTAATATATATATATATATATATATATATATATATATATATATATATATATATATATATATATATATATATATATATATATATATATATATATATATATATATATATATATATATATATATATATATTAGACTGGTCGTTAAAAACTAAATTTTCCGAGACGCCCCCTAGAAAAATTCTTTGTGGTCAAAAAACCACAACGGCATTATTTTTTTTTTTTTTAAATCAAAAGAACACGTGCCGCAAAATCGTTGAAGTTGATTTTTTGAAAAATTCGTAGATTTTTTCAAATATCTCATAAAATATGCAGATGTCAAAAAAAATCACTTAATAATTTTTGTAGGAAATTTAATTTTCTACAAAAAAGTTCCAAGTCATTTTTTCTCGAAAACGTATAGTTCTCATGATATTTTGAAAATGAACTTGTAAGTTTTCGTAATTTTTAAAAAACATAAAAATAAAGATGACGAAAAACTCCTAATTTTCTTCTTATGCTATAGAATGAAATGTATAAAAAAATAATCGTGACAAAAAAAATCAAAATTAGTACTTTTTCGTCGAAATTTTCATCGTTTGGTTTTACGAGTTTCGAAGAATTTCAAGTTTTATTTCAAAATATCATCAGAAATATAGGTTTTAGGAAAAAAATGACTTGGACCTTTTTTGTAGAGAATTAAATTTCCTGCAAAAATGATTATGTGATTTTTTTTGACATCTGCATATTTTATGAGATATTAACAATTTTATCAAAAAATAAACTTCGATGATTTTGCGGCACGTGTTCTTTTCACTTAAAAGAAAAAAAAATAAAGCCATTATGGTTTTTTGACCACAAAGAATTTTTCTGGGGGGCGTCTCGGAAAATTTAGTTTTTAACGACCAGTCTAATATATATATATATATATATATATATATATATATATATATATATATATATATATATATATATATATATATATATATATATATATATATATATATATATATATATATATATATATATATATATATATATATATATATATATATATATATATATATATATATATATATATATATATATATATATATATATATATATATATATATATATATATATATATATATATATATATATATATATATATATATATATATATATTAGACTGGTCGTTAAAAACTAAATTTTGCGAGACGCCCCCTAGAAAAATTCTTTGTGGTCAAAAAACCACAACGGCACTAATTTTTTTTTTTTTAAGTCAAAAGAACACGTGCCGCAAAATCATCGAAGTTTATTTTTTGATAAAATTGGTTATATCTCATAAAATATGCAGATGTCAAAAAAAATTACAAAACCATTTTTGTAGGAAATTTAATTTTCTACAAAAAAGGTCCAAGTCATTTTTTTCCTAAAACCTATATTTCTGATGATATTTTGAAATAAAACTTGAAATTCTTTGAAACTCGTAAAACCAAATGATGAAAATTTCGACGAAAAAGTACTAATTTTGATTTTTTTTGTTTTGATTATTTTTTATACATTTCATTCTATAGCATAAGAAGAAAATTAGATCTTTTTCGTCATCTTTATTTTTTATGTTTTTTAAAAATTACGAAAACTTACAAGTTCATTTTCAAAATATCATGAGAACTATACGTTTTCGAGAAAAAATGATATGAGTCTTTTTTGTAGAGAATAAAATTTCCCACAAAAAAAGGTCATGTGATTTTTTTTGACATTTGCATATTTTATGAGATATTTGAAAAAATCTACGAATTTTTCAAAAAATCAACTTCGACGATTTTGCGGCACGTGTTCTTTTGATTTAAAAAACAAAAAAATAATGCCATTGTGGTTTTTTGACCACAAAGAATTTTTCTAGGGGGCGTCTCGGAAAATTTAGTTTTTAACGACCAGTCTAATATATATATATATATATAAATTTTTGGTTGTTTGATAACATAAAAAAATTAAGATATTAAACAAATTTTCCAAATTGGCAGAGCTTATATTTTTAAGCCATGATTTCAATTCAAAAAGAAACTTCGCCATAGATGTGCTGTAATACTATTTGGAATTTTGTTATAAATAAAGGGAGCAAGATACACTAGGAACTTACGATAGCTTTCTTTATAAGCCATAGGTACATTACAAATCGATTTATGCCTCGGCTTCGCCTCGTTGGACAAAATTACGACGAGTGCGGAAAAAATCAACTTTGTACACCTCGATACACAAAGTACTATTATTTAACTTTTTTAATCCCATCTCTTAACTTTAAAATAAAATTTTTATTAAAAAAATAAAAATATCTATCATTAATAGAACCGAAGTTATAAATTTTTGAATATAGGCCGTCAATCCAAAAATCACGAAATCCTCGAAATTTGGATCGCCTCTATTTTCCGAAAAAAAACCTCGAACACCTATATTTTTTTCGATATCATACCCGTAAACAAATTTTTAAGCCTAATCACAAATGCGTGTCGGTCAGATTTTGTTCAAATCTGTTCGATTTGTAAAAGAATGATATGTTAAATTCCATTTTTTTTGCATTTTAATTTTACGAAATTCACCAACATATTCTAAAAGAAAATTTTAAAAGTCGCGCAGTGTGAAATTTTAATCGCGCATTGCGAAAATTATTATTGAAAACTCATCTCGCGCAGTTGAAAATCGCTCAATGAGAACCCGCGCATTGGAAATACATATATAAAATTCAAAAATTCTATTTTTTTCCAAAATTCTAAAAACATTTCAAAAATTATAACAAAATTAAAACTTTTTCCAAAATTCTAAAAATATTGCAAAAATTATTACAAAATCAAAAAAAACTTTTTAAAAAAAAATACAACCGACTTCAGAAAAAACAAAAGAGGCACAAAAAAGTGAAAAATAACTCAATTGTTGCTTTTAGAAACAAAAATACGTTACATTTTGATTAATTTAATTTAATTATACCTTACTATAGACAAAAAAATTACGCTATTATACAAAGTTACTATATTAAAATAGTTACTTTTTATTATATTTATTATAGTTATTATAGTTGTTATAATAGTTATTATATTTTAAAAGTTATTTGTAGTACAAAACTGTTGGAAATCGGTGCCAAGCCCGAGACATATTAGTCGGTTTTTCGTCAATGTGGCACCGACTTCGAACAGTTTTGTACTACAAATAACTTTTAAAATATAATAACTATTATAACAACTATAATAAATATAATAAATAAAATAAAAAGTAACTATTTTAATATAGTAACTTTGTATAATAGCGTAATTTTTTTGTCTATAGTAAGGTATAATTAAATTAAATTAATCAAAATGTAACGTATTTTTGTTTCTAAAAGCAACAATTGAGTTATTTTTCACTTTTTTGTGCCTCTTTTGTTTTTTCTGAAGTCGGTTCTATTTTTTTTTAAAAAGTTTTTTTATTTTTTATTTTTAGTGTAGTCATAAAGCAAATGTCGGCTAGAAAGCGTTCTAAAAGTAATAACTTCAAATGCTGGAAAAACTTTCATCAGTGACAATCTATTAATTATGGTTTTGCGATTTTGTGCACGAACGGCATATATATTTCCCGTGATAGAAAATTATTTACGATAACCTTGACAAGTATAGCAATATAATACTGCCCAAAATATCCAAACAGATTAATATGTTTTGACGAAATCAGCGAAAATGCATTAAAAATATGGTTTTTTCTAATTTTCTGAATAACGGTATTTTTCACATCAAAGAAACAATTATGGGACCCTCTGGGAATGAACTCAAATAGAATAAAATTTAAATCATCTAAATCGAACGAGCCGTTTTTGAGAAATCGGTGTACTACATATAAAAAAACCTACAGTGAAACACAGAACCTCCTGCTTTTTTGAAGTCGGTTAAAAAGTAACTATTTTAATATAGTAACTTTTTTAATAGCGTAATTTTTTTGTCTATAGTAAAGCATAATTAAATTAAATTAATCAAAATGTAACGTATTTTTGTCTATAAAAGTCATAATTGAGTTATTTTTCACTTGTTTGTGCCTCTTTTGTTTTTTCTGAAGTCGGTTCTATTTCTTTTCAGAACGGCTTTTTAATTTTTTTATGTTTAGTGAAATCATAAAGCAAATGTCGGCTAGAAAGCGTTTTAAAAGTAATAACTTCAAATACCGGAAAAACTTTCATCAGTGACAATCTATTAATTATGGTTTTATGATTTTTTGCACAAACGGCATACACATTACCCGTGATAGAAAATTATTTACGATAACCTCGACAAGTATAGCAATAAAATACTGCCCACAACAAACAAACAGAATAATATGTTTTGACGAAATCAACGAAAATGCATAAAAAATATGGTTATTCCCAATTTTCTGAATAACGGTATTTTTCACATCATAAAAAAAATTATGGGACACTCTGTGAATAAACTCAAATAGAACACAATTTAAATCATCCAAATCGAACGAGCCGTTTTTGAGAAATCGGTGTACATACATAAAAAAAAACTCTACAGTGAAACACAGAACCTCCTTCTTTTTGGAAGTCGGTTAAAAATACAAACTTTTTTCAAAATTTCAAAAATATTTCAAGAACTATAACAAATTAAAAAATGTCCATGTTCAATTATATTTACGTCACACAACAGCTAAATTTTTTTTTCCAATAAATTGGCTAAAAAAATAAATGAAATCATTTTTTTCGACACACTTGACATTATTTTTTTGACAAACTTATAATGCCATAATTCTCTATAATAATAATAATTTCATGTCATATATAAAATTAATTTTAGTTTTTGCAAAAAATTGGGTAAAAAAAATAAATAAAATACTTTCTTTTGACACACTTGACAACATTTTTTTGACAAAGTAATAATGCAATAATCTAACATCCAGATTTCTCCACATTCCATGTTACTACTCATTTTCTCTTAAAATGAACATTTTTTAAACAAAAACAATGTAAATTTTCATGTTTTGACACACTTAACGATTTTTGACACACTTCATCTGTCATATTTAATGTTCAATTACATTTCATGTCATCCAAATAATTAGTTTTATGTTTTATATATTTCTAGTCGATAACGGAAGTAATGTTTCCCATATTATGTTTCTCAAAAAAACTGGGAAACAAAATTTATGAAAATCAATCTTTTGACACACTTAACGATTTTTTTTGACATACTTCTAAAATAATAATCAAGGTCCTAGTCTTATAACGGATGTCAATCATCCAGATTTCTCCAGATTCTGAAAATAAGCGTTTTTTAAGCCATCGGACCTGCCAATTGAGTATACGTATTTTTAGAAAAAAAAATTTTGAAATCCCCCTAGCGGTTTTCTAGATTTCGTAGGTAATGACGGACGGCCGGCAGACAGACATACATTTTTTTTTGTTGCTTTTTTAGAATCAGTAGGTCCTAAAACGTCGAGAAATGCCAAAAAAATGGGGGGGAAGAATTCCACTTTCTGCTCTTGAATGTAATACTTAGCTAATAATCTTTTTCATCCCACATAATTTAAATTCAAATGTTTGTACTAATAATTTAGATATTGATTGAAGGGAATTAAATAAAACTACATTTTGCTTAAATGGTTTTTGTGTGCCACTATTAAATGAGTATTTAAATGATGAAATTATTGAATAAAGAATAAATCTATTCTCCTCATATACATATCTGACTAACTGTGCTAGTTGTATCCGTACATCATTAACGAACTCAAATTACGTATTCAGTTCTATTAAAATTGAAATATGATATTTTGTGTCAATACCAATCTCGTACTAATTTGTGCTCAATGTTCATATCTTAGCTGAACCCAAAGTGTATTTTTTGAAATGTTTGTAATTATCAAACTCTACTCTAAAGTCTAAACCAAACCAAACAATTTTCTATTCCGTTTTCTACTTTCATAACATTTCCAATCTTCTTCTCTCTTCAATTTTCTCCTTAAAGCTCTTATTTACCAGTAAGGTAAAAAAAACAAGAAATGCCCCTCTATTTCTCCATAATCCTCTTGATTTCCCGTCCATTTTCCTTAGTCGCAATAGATATTACAATTGAAAAAGTTCGTTTAAAAAAAAATTAAATTGATAAGAGAAAATCAAAGTGAAAATTTTAGTAAAATCTTATTTTATTTTAAAAACAAAAAAGCTATTTTTTATTAAAGTGTTCTTAAAGCTCTTTTATTCCTTTATATTATAATATATGTGAAAAATCTATTTGGATGGTTTTGTGAGAAAATTATATTTAGTGAAAATATATGAAAAATTCAAAAAAAAAATTTTTATTCTAAAGTGTAAAACTTAAATTATTTTCAACAATACATATTTCAATAAAATAAAATGATGTAGTGCCAAAAAGGGTTTAAGGAATTTTCTTAAAGTTTTATAAACCGATTTTATAAACCGAAACAAAGCAAACCTTTCTGTAAAAAAAAATTAAAAAATTAAATAACAAAGTTCAAGAAAAAGAGAAGGAAAATAAAGAAAAAAAGGTAAGCCAGTATGATTCATAAACATTTTTTAAAGAAAAATAAACAAGTTTGTATTAAATAACGTGCAACAGAGGTGATTCACGAATGTGAGAGTTTTTATGGGTTAAATTTCAAAGGTAATAAATGTGATTGGCGTAAAACATATTCTTTTGAGAGCAATCGAGTTTTAATTATTTTATAATATGGAAAGTATAAAAATTATGAGAATCAACATTTTAGGTTCAAATTTCGGTTTGGGTTGCGTATTGTGCAACCAATTTATTACCAAATTATTTGCTTGGAATACATTTTAGAGTTGTAACTTTTCCAAATAAATATCCATTTTAAAATCGGATCAAAACATTTCAGTTTTTTAAACCGCTTTATCGATTTTGCGTTTTGCTTTATTATTTAATTTTTGTGTAACAGGTATAAATGATCTTCCAGTTTGACCAATTTATAAATAGGGATAACCACATGCCAAAATTGATACTGTGAAGACAATTGTTTTGATAAATTAAAGTTTCTGACATATATAATATTATTTACTTTTAATTATTTTCATAATTAAATTTAAAAAAGTCAGTCGGATGAGAATAAATTTCGCTCGTCAAGGGTGCGGTGTGGTGAATGTAAAAAACTAACAATATATAATTAATATTTATAAAAAATTTTCTAATATATCTGTGAATTTGATTTTAGTGAACGGTATTTTTCGCCGGTGATTTTGAATAAATATTGAAATTCTTTGAAAATTGATGTAACAATTATTTAGAATCCTAAAACATAACTTTGAAACCGTAGGATTGTAAAAATAACCAACTTTTGTTGGTATAAATGCAAATTTTTGATTTTTTTATCAATAATATAAATTTTTAAATATAATACTTCTATATAATAATTTTAAAATTCACTATTTATTTTTTTAATTATTAGTTCTTGTTAGATAATTAGTTTCTACGTTCTATGTTGAACAATTTCGGGGTAAACGCTCCATTTTAAAATCGTCATTTTGAAAACGCCACTCGGACGTGTCATTGAAAAGAAGACATTAATATGAAAATGTTGATCAGTCTCACGTTTTTTAAGCCCTAATTTTGATTGTAGCGGTGGCCCGCTTGATTTTAAACGTTCCATATATGTTACACATACAGCAAAATAATATTTGTTCTTTGAAACAATAGACTTTCTCTTCAAAAATATTTGTTACAAGTGAAAAACTAAATGTTACACATCGAAATGTTAAAAAACAATTTTTTGTAACACATGCACAAAAATATCCAACTCTGTTCTGAAATAAAATAATCAAAAAATAAATATGTATGTTACAAATAGACCAAAAAGTACATTTTGCTACAAAAGATGAAAACGCTTCTTTTTTGTGAGTGAAAATTTGTTCACGTGACGCGTTAGCGGTCGAGTGGTGCAATTTCACGAACGTAAAATGTTTTTATCTCGCTTAGAAAATACAATTTGTTCTATGATAGTAAATATGTAAACGATATTTATTAGAAATTATTATATTAGAAATCGACAAAATAACATTCAAAATTCATATTATATTTTTCCATGGTTAAAGCAACCTTTCACTATGTTTTAAAAACTTTGTAAAGTTATATGAAAATGTAACTACAATTTATTATTCTTGTTACACTAGAGGAAAAAAAACCATTTTCAAAAGGGATTAAGTCTGCTTGGAAATAGACTTTTCATCTGCTATCATATATAGAAAAAATATTATTCATTCTTCGAAATAGTAGTTTTCGAATGCGAAATACTTTTGTTGCACGTGATAAATAAATGACACACATCAAAGAAATGCTAAAGAATATTTTTTGAGTTAAAAATATATTTGAATTATAAGCTAAACACGACATCTTCTTGTGAGAGTTGTACTAAAATATATTACTAAATTGCTTGTTTTTATGTCAAAAGTATGTTGAGTGACTCAAAAGTATGACTAGTGGCTCTAGACTTTCATCTAGATCTAAGTATAAGCAAAACACGAACAACACTGAACATATGCGGGTCATTCTTTTACAAACCGAACACCTTTCTGACCAACACATTTTTGACTTGGCTGAGATTTTTTTAGGGGTTTGACATCGAAAAAAAAAATATACGTGGTCGAGGATTTTTTTTTGGAAAACAGAGCTGGTCTAAATTTCAAGAATTTCTTGATTTTTGGCTTGGAAAATTCATAGCTTTAAATATAGAATCTTCTGGTTTGTTTTATTTAAAAGTAAAAAGATTCTATTTAAAGAAAAATAAAGTCAATAAAAATTGTTAGCAAATTCCTGTTGTTATTAACAAATAAAATGTTAAAATTGATATTTAGTCATTTCTCCACCCACGTAATGAGTTTTTAGTACGACCATCCTATTTTACGTTCAGTTTTCTATAAAACACGTATTTTTAATTAATAGAGAAACGACTTTTACCCCTAGAAATAAATTAGTTTATCGAATGCGGAACGACACAAAATTTCATAAATTTTTGTCGTCACGACAGTAAAACTCATTTCTCCATTAGTTAAATATATGTTTTAATAGAAAATTGAACGTAGAATACGATATGGTTATATACAATACTCTTTTTTTTGTTAGATACTGACTAAAAATCAATTTTAACTTTTAATTTGTTTATAAGGAAATTGATAATAAATTTTTATAGATAACAGTTTTGTTTTTAAATTCCATCTTTTATCTTTAAAATAAAACAAAAAAAAGAGTCTATCTTTAACAGAACCGATGTTATGGATCTTTGAAAATAAGTCTTCAAGCCAAGTCTCCAAGCACAAAAATAAAAAATCCTCGAACACGTATATCTTTGTTTTTATATAGAACCCGAAAACAATTTTTCAGCTAAATCAAAAATGTGTTGGTCAGATTTTGTCTTAATTTTTTATCGTCCCGCGCTCGAATAATTAATTTGTTTTCTTACAGTAAAAATCATTTCTCCATTAATTAAAAATACGTGTTTTATAGAAAATTGAACGTAGAATACGATGGTCACACTAAAAACTCATTACGTGGGTGGCAATGGCTAAAAAACGATTTTAATATTTTATTTGTCAATAACAATAGGAATTTGTTAATAATTTTTATTGACTTAATTTTTTTTTTCAAATAACGTCTTTAAACTTCAAAATAAAACAAACTAGAAGTTTCTATCTTTAATAGAACTGAAGCTATGAATTTTTGAAAATAAGTCTCCAAGTAATAAGTCTCCAAAAATCAGGAAATTCTTGAAATTTAGAACCTTTTGATTTTTTTGAGTTTTTTGTATAAGAACCCCCAGAAGGGAGGCAGATAGGGGATAGGTATGATCCGAAGAATTGTTGTAAATAAAAAATTAATAGTACATAATCATACATTTGACTCCTCTAGAGGTCACCTCGGGTGAGCTATGAATTATTTTTTAGCATTTTTAATTTTTTGAGAATTTAGAACCGCTCTATTTTTCAAACAAAAAAAAATCTTGGAACACGTATATATTTTTTTTTCCATGTAAAACCCCTAAAAAAATTTCAGTCAAATCAAAAATGTGTCGGTCAAATTTTGTCCAAATCTGTTCGATTTGTAAAAGAATGCCCCCCACCCATATACAGAACAAAAAAATAGAATGTCAAAAACTATTCGCAAAATGCTATTGGTCCGCAAAACTATCACATTGAAATACAAAATTGAACTTGATAGGAATTATTTTAGCTGAATAAGTCCTCACCTGTATTAATTTAAACAATTCACTTAATTTTGTAGTCGAATTTCATTTGAAGACTTAATCTCAATCGATTTGTTTTTATATGGGGGATCAACCCATATTTTTTCCAATTTATCAACTATATTTGCTGATTATCGGTTAATTGAAAAATCGGTGTGTTGATGGTTGTTAATGGATTGCTTAAAAACACTTTGACCTAGATGTTGTGCTGTTAGATTGATGATTTTGGAAACCTTTCACTTTCCACTAGGATTATTCCGAATAACACAAACTAATATATGGTTATTTATATCAAACAATAGAACTGATAATTTTAGTTATTTATTTATTCTTAATTGAAGTCGAACGCCCTGTTCAAATGACCCTCTGGCCACCGACACCACACGGTCTAGTCCATCCTTTCCAGGGTAAGTTTTCTCAATCCTGCCAATATGCCACTTTGCTTGAGGTGAGTTTTCATCATTGACCAAAACTAAATATCCGATAATCAAATTTTTTTCTTCTTTCAACCACTTGTTGCAACTTTGAAGACTTGTTAGGTACTCAATGTGCCGTCTCGACCAGAAGTACTGGATTAGATTCTGTGGCATTTGCCATCTCGTTAAATGTGACATCTTGACATCGACATCAAAACTTGGCTGAGGGATTATTGTGAGTGGTTGACCAATCAGGAAAGGCGCTGGTTTGAGAAATTCTTCATCGGACGAGCTCGTGCCATAGATTGGACGTGAATTTAAGACAGCTTCAATCTGTGCAAGTAATGTGCTCATCTCTTCGTAGGTAAGGATAGACTCGCCAAGAACACGTCTTAAGTGAAACTTAGTCGACTTGACGGCTGCTTCCCATAACCCTCCTAGGTGCGGCGCTGCTGGAGGATTAAAATACCATTGTAGGATTAAAATACCATTGTATTTGCTCCCTTAAAAGAGATGAATAAATATTCATATTCATATTTCATTATAATATTTATCAATATTATAATATTCAATATTTATATTCATATTTCATTTGTTATTAGCTCAGATAAAGTTGCCCCCTTGTCGCTATAGAACGCGCTGCACACTATAGAACGCGCTGCACTCTTCTTGCACAAAATCAATGCACTGCAGCAAGAAAGGAATCGGCTGATGCATCACTAACCAACTCTATATGTACGTCCTTGGTACTAAGGCACGCAAAAATTGATATGTAACCCTTATGTGCCTTATGTCATCCTTTTGCTGGTTTAACAAGAATTGGACTGGCATAATCAACACCAACCCTTAGAAATGGACAAGAGTATGTATCTCGTGCGTTAGGAAGGTTACCCATTAGTTGATGACATAGGTCTGCAATGTGCAGACCAGCAAAGTTTGCCCAGCATGCAAATTCCTTAAATGTTCATTTGCAGCAATTCGTTCAGCTAATTTACTTTTACCAGAGAGAATGAGAGGGATGTTTCGTAGCCTTAGAAATCTCGGCATTCTGAATACGCCCTCCAACACGAATAATGAGGTCATCAAGATACGGCAAGAGTGATTTAATTTTGCTGGCTGAAAGGACGATCTTCTTGTTTTTCAGATATTGTATTTCTTCTGCAAAATCCATGCACTGATATTCTCGTATTATATCCTTTTCAGCTTTAACGATTTCTTCAATAGCAAGAAGCATTGAGACATCCCGGATGAAGCGTTTTTGGCAGATCATAATAAATCGCGGTACATATGCCCAAACTCGTACAATCTTCGGATATGAAAATACCGCACGAGTAGCGCTACGACAGAATCTTCGGTGGCAGTCTGGAAAACCTGCACGACTGGTTTTCTCTCCTCAGCTCGTTCATCATCTTCTTTAACCTTTACAACAGCTTCAGCAGGCCATTGGGATTCATTATGTTGCATCCATACAGGCCCATGCCACCACAAACGTGATCGCGATAAACTCGAAGGAACAACACCGCGCGACGCTAAATTGGCAGGATTATCACTAGATATAACATGATGCCATTGCAGTTAACCTTGAGCATGTTCGACACTCGATTTGCCACATAAGTTTTCCAACGTCGTGGTAGTGATGAAAGCCAATGCAGCACAATAGTAGAGTCGGTCCAATAGGTTATCGTAACTTCATTCTTAGGAAGATACTTTTGTACATAAAGCATCAATTTAATCAAAATATTGGCTCCAAGCAACTCCAGATGTGGGATTGAAAGTGGCTGAATGGGGGTAACCTCAGTTTTAGCCTTAAAAAAATTTGTGATCCTGGCTCCGTTATGATAGGTTCTGACGTATATCACTGCAGCATATGCCATTTCAGAGGCATCAGAGAACCAATGCAGCTCTATTCTGAAAGTTGAGGTTGGTAACCATCTTGGTATTTCTATCTGGTCTACATTCAACATTTCATTTCGAAGGTTGCACCAACTGTTAACAAAGTCAGTTGGCAGACTATCATCCCAATTCAGATCATGTAACCAAAGTTTTTGGAACATTGTTTTAATAATGATGGTGCAGGGTGCGAGTCAACCTAATGGGTCAAGCAACCTAGACGCTTCTGATAAAAATTCTCGCTTTGTGAGAATCGGGGCTTCATCCATTGAACATTGAAATTTAAACTGATCAGCAGATGGATCCCATTGGATTCCCAAAACCTTCACACTGTGATCACCTAATAAACTAATGGTCTTTAATTCGCGATCCTCTTCTGTGATATTTTCCAAACCCCTTGAAGAGGTCGTAGACCGTTTCCTTAGGCTGAGACTTGAAGTTTTAAGACATTGAATGATGGCTTCTTGAAGTTTCGTTGCCTTTTCTAAATCAGCAGCGCCAGTCATCAGATCGTCTTCGTAGAAGTCTCGTCGTATAACTTCAGCGGCTTTAGCGGCTCTATCTTTAGATGCATCTAGATTTTTAGCATCAGTTGTAAATAGAAGACCTACAATAAACCTTCCAGCCGCAGCCCTAAAATAATTTTGTTTAGAATGTTCTTCACAGAATTCTTCTGCATTAGTTTGTGCGTCAATACTAGGAACTTTTTCAATTTCCCAGAACTGCTACAATAACTTGTCCATATCGTCTCCAATATGTAAATTAACAACGGATCCGGTTAATGCCTCTTGTTGAACAGATCCCGCTGATCCGATCTCCGCTTTTCAAATATGGAGTTATGAGCAATTGCAAAGTCATCTAATTTTAGTTGTTCAGATTTCAGAATTGAGAAATGCCTATCAACACGTCAATTTCTCCCGGTACGTTGAATTCGGGATCTGTCAGCGGTAACCCGTTAATTTGGTTCCAATTTGTTACATCAATTCTCAGCGAAGGCAACTTTGTGGACAAAGCTACCTTCGCGGTGGACAGCTTGCGGCAGACAAGTGCTTGCTGGTTGATCTTCTGAGTTGATTGGAGACGAGAGCTGATTTCAAGATCGACAATGCCTCTTGTTGTCTTGTAGCCTCTTGTAGACAATGCCTCTTGTAGATAAAAGATGAGACAAAAAGTAAAACAGAGATGTATTATTTATTTTGAGATAAATTTGTTTTTCTACTACCCAACTTAAAAAATCTACTTTCGATGTTTGTTCATTGCATCGAAAATTTCTTTTTCGTCACCAGTGATAAAAAAACCTATACAAATTACTATCGTACCTAGTGACGAAAGCAATTTTTTAAAAGCCATCTACTTTCTAATTTCTTAACTAGAATAAATCATCCTAGAACACCCGTTAAGAGAATCAATTATAATTAATTGAATGAAATAATTTTTTAGTGTTAATTTGTCTTTCTTGGGAAGACGACGTTAATTAATTTTAGAATTATTTACGGACAATTTACATTAAAAATGTAAAAATAATATAATAGTTAACTATATAAGATTCACATATTCTTTTTAAATAGTATGGTAACAAACAGTTGGTGTTAAGATATTTTAAAAAAAATTATTTCACCTATTTATTTAAGAAAAACGAAAAAAAATATTTATGTGCATAAAATATTTTACGTTGTTTTAAAATATATCAGGAATTTACGTAACGTCATTCCCATCCAAAAACTAAATCAAAACTGTTGTTTTTATTTTAGACTTGACTTTGTATATTAGACAACTGTTGTACAATCCTTCAGTAATAACTAACCCGCTTTTCACTGGTGGGTGCTGGACAGTTAGCTTTACTGGAAGATTTGTATGATGAAGAAAAATAACGTTAAAGTTTTAATGTTAAAATAATTCTTATTTATTTATGGTAATTCATTTTCTTTAAATAAGTAATTTTTGCTGCGTTAACAATTATATCAAGTTATTATAAAGAAAATTAATTAAATATAATAATGCAATTTTGCACTATTATGCATTATTATGCATTATTGATTTCCGCTGGGTTGGTTGATATATTTTTATCTGTTGAGGTATCAACATACTCCGGGGCCCAGCTGTATACTGTTATACTTCTAGTTGCTGGGCTGCAGGAATTCCATTAACCTCTTTACTGCATCGATATTTGATAATTATAATAATTGCAATGGACACAATTAGTCCATACAAAATAAAATAATGATGAACATCATGAACTGATGGCCTTTGCAAGAAAGGTAAGGTTTCTTGATATTTTACTGTATTAATAGAATTTTCTGCGATTCTCACTTCTTGAAGAATACTGTTATTGATGGAGTAATTCAAAAGTTGACTAAAGTTGTTAAACCCGACTTCATCATCAAAATCCATTTGATTCAAAATTACTGAGTAGATGGTACTGTTGTATGATCCCTGGGATTGTAACAATATTTTTTCACTCTTTGCCACGCACCTTGGTTTCAGTATAAGTTTTCCGCTTCCGTTTAGATGAATCATAAATTGTTCTTCTTTGCATATGATCCGAAGATTGGTTTCATTGCTTAATGCAAACAACCAAGTGTTGTTCTTTAATTGGTACCAACTATCAACAGGTTTTGCTTTTTGAGCGTTACAGTATTTGTTGATTTTGTTCCAGTAGAGTATTGATAGTTCACACGATTTTGTAGGATCAGTTGTATGAATTGGATGTGTTTGCTTACATAAAAACTCTTCTGAGCTTGCTGCAAAGCACTTATCCAAATCCGTGGTTGACATAAAATAGTATTGGTCCATGTGTAAGCCTGTGATGAGAATCTCTCCTTTTGGTACAATTGCTTTAGATTCATTAAATGTATTCATTGGAAAAGCGGTGAGTTTGTACATATTATGGAGCATGTTGTCTGCTAATGGAAGATTGAAGTTGACAATTAGCAGATTTTCAATTGTTCTTGCTGTGACTGTTAACACACGATACATGTGAAGGATGTTGTGTTTTCCGTTTGGCCATGGTATTTGTTGTCCCTTTGGTATATTTTCATTAATATATGATAGTTCTTTCTGCAATTGTTCTGTTGTTAAGATAGAAGTTTTTGCCATTATGGAATGTGTGTTTGTCAACACTTGTATAAGTGTTGTTTGTCTATTTCGGAAATTAACCATTAGAAGCGTTGTGTATAAAGACATTTTAATAAATGTTGTTTCATGATTTATTCCTTCCAAAACTAATTGAGATTGCTCTTTGAATTGTAACCAATGGTTGTTTATATCAGCCTCTTGTCTTTTTAATATGTTCAAGGTGGATTCGGCAATTGAGGTTTGATTTTTCTGCAGCTGGAGTAAGTGATTTTCATTCATTTGAAGTAGTTTTATTTGTTGTTTGTAGTGATTAGCATCCCGATCATCCATTACTCCAAATAATTCATGTTCTATTCGACCAATGACATTGATCAAACCTCTTTTTTCTCGATGATGAGTTGGATGTCTGATCAACTGGTCGTGCTGTACTATTTCCGTTAGCATGTGATCAAACTGTTGATATGTTTGATTACAATTTGAAATATTGGTTTTCTTGCATATTTGGCTTATTTTTTCCAAACAGCGGTGAAAAATATTTAGTTCTTGCTCGTAGGTTGACAAATTTAAATAGACGATTATGTTCCAATTATTGTTGGTGAACCACATTTTACCTAATTTTTCAAAGATAATTCCTGGTTGGTTGTTCAGTTTGTGAACCTCACACTGATTATTTACGAAACTTATGTTTGCTGCTTGACCAGGACAAAGGATTGCAAATATCACAAACATTGTAAACATATAGTGGTTACTGCTTATTTTGCATGGTGCCGTGTTCCTTCTTGTACATCTAGTATTGGTGGTAGTTTTGTGCTCTTCAGACTTCTTTTCGTTGTTTCCTTTTTGTTGTAGATTTGTATCATCATTAATTTCTACTTTTTCAATAGGTAGGCGTGATAATTTAGATATAGGCCTTTTCAGAATGACCTTCCTCGGGCCACAAATTGTCGCCACTCGCACCTTGTTATCTAGTCCTGGATGTACTTTTTCTACTCTGGCCGTCATCCATTTTGTTGGTGGCAGTTGATCATCTATTACCAAAACTAATTCCCCGATATTTAAGTTAGTTTCAGTTTTATTCCATTTAGACCTTTGTTGCAGAGTTGATAAATAGTCCTTGGACCATTTCTTCCAAAAATGCTGTTTCATTGCTTCAACCAATCTCCATCGCTTAAGACCATTTAGGTTAGATACTTCTATATTTGGATCTGGCGGTGAAATTAAGGAATCGCCAATCAAAAAATGTCCAGGCGTTAAAACTGATAGATCACTTGGATCAGATGTCAACGGTGATAATGGTCGTGAATTCATGCACGCTTCTATTTGAGTGAGTAACGTTGTTAATTCTTCAAAGGTTAACGTTGTTTCCCCTATCACCCTTTTTAAATGATACTTCATTGATTTGACTCCTGCTTCCCATACACCACCAAAATGTGCGGCACGAGGTGGTATAAAATGCCAAGTAGTGTTGTCTTTGGAGAGAAGCTCTTCAAATTCAGGATTAAGTTGTTGCATAGTTAATTTTTTTCTTTTGTTGAGCTCAGCACTGGCGCCAACGAAATTTGTGCCATTGTCACTGTAAATATCAGTGCATAGTCCACGCCGTGATGTAAACCTCTTGTATGCTGCAATGAATCCTTGTGATGTAAGATCACTTACGACTTCAATATGGACTGCCTTTGTAGCCATACACACAAAAAGTACTATGTAGCCTTTGTATGATTTATGTCCTCTTCCTTTTGTTGTTCGAATGTTAAGAGGCCCCGCATAATCTACTCCTGTTTTTAAAAATGGTCGAGAAGGAACAATTCTTGATGATGGTAGATTACCCATTATTTGCTGATTGGCCTTAGCTTTGAATCTGTAGCATTTTACGCATTTATGAATTGAATTCCGAACACAGCTTTTTGCATTAATAATCCAAAAACGCTTTCGGATGTAAGATAACGTTAGCTGCGCTCCTCCATGCAAAGTTGTTAAATGAGCATTCGTTATTATTAGCTCGGTTACTGGATGTTTTTTGGGTAAAATAATCGGATGTTTTTCGTTGAATGAAAGTGTTGAATTTTGTAATCTACCTCCTACCCGTAGTATACCTTGTTGGTCTAGAAACGGACTCAAAGAAAGAATTTTACTCTTACTTGAGATATGCGTTTTAGTTTTTAGTTGTGATATTTCTTCATGAAAGTTTTTAGATTGGACTGTTATTACGATCCGCTGCAAAGCTTCCTCCATCTCTATCGTTGTTAGGGTTAGAGACGTCGGATACTGTTTTTTTCTAAGTCGGTTTACAAATCGCTGACAGTATGCTATAACTCGTTGTAGTTTTATTAATTTAGAGTATCTTGTACAAAGAAGACTATATGGATCAGTTGTCATCATCGTAGTTAGCACAGTTCTTTTTGTATCTGGAATATCTTCAATTTTTAATTCAGTTGTTAATTTTGGCCATTTTTCTTGATTTTCCTTTAACCAATTTGGTCCGTTCCACCATAAATGATGTTCACTTAATTTATCTGGATCAATTCCTCTAGTAGCACAATCTGCTGGGTTGTCTTCTGTTTTAACGTGGTTCCATTGTGAAGCATCAGTAAGTTGTTGTATTTCAGTTACTCGATTGGCAACGAAAGTTTTCCATCTCATTGGACTACCTCTTATCCAGGCTAATGCAATCGTGGAATCACTCCATGCATATGTTTTTATATTTGAAATTTGCATTGCTTGTTCTACATTTCGTAACAATTTGGCTAATAGCAACGCTCCACATAGTTCTAATTTAGGAAGAGTGAATTTTGTTTTTATTGGCGCCACCTTAGTCTTAGCTGTTAGTAAGGTGACTGTTTTTAATCCCTTCTCATCTTTGGTTGCAAAATATACTGCTGCTGCGTATGCAAGTTCTGACGCATCACAGAAACCATGTAACTCAGGTGTATTACATTTTAAGTTATTGACCCATCTCGGAATTTTCAGTTTTTCTAGCGCAGGTAATGTCTGTTTGTAAAGAATCCATTTAGAATTTACATTATCTGGCAGTGGTTGATCCCAACTAACACCAGTCAACCATAGTTGTTGGAGGAGTATTTTGGCTTGAATGATTGTAGGAGAAAGCCATCCAAGAGGATCAAACAGTTTTGATGCTTCCGAAAGAAATTTTCGTTTAGTTGTAATAATTTCTGTATCCGGAATCGTTACCTTGAATTCAAAAGTATCTGTTGTTGGGTTCCAACTTATTCCAAGCGTTTTTATTGTATCATCGAGTTTTATCTGATATGATTTTGTTTCTTGAAACTCAATTGGTATGTTTGATAAAATACTAGGGTGATTTCCAAACCATTTCCTCAGGTTAAATCCGCCACTGCTTAAAGAATCAAGAAGCTGCTGTTGAGTTATAAGTGCTTCTTCGATTGTTTCGTTACCAGAGAGTAGATCATCAACATAAAAATCATTGAGAATGATTTCCGAAGCTAATGGATATCTAAATTCGTTATCGTATGCAATCTGTTGAAGTGTTCGGATGGCTAAGTATGGTGCAGAGGTTGTTCCAAACGTAACTGTCGTAAGTTGGTATTCTTGAACCTTTTCTGTAGGTGAATTGCGCCACAATAATCTCTGGAAATGCTGATCATCTTCATGAATTTTAATTTGTCGATACATTTTTTCAATATCGGCACCATACACGTATTTATGTTTACGCCATCTCAATATTATAGATAATAAATCTTGTTGGATTGTCGGCCCAGTCATTTGGTTGTCATTATGGCTGACACCGTTGGTAGTTTTAGCAGAGGCATCAAAAACAACTCGTAATTTTGTTGTTGAGCTGTTTTCTTTAATAACAGCATGATGAGGAATATAATACGATCCGTTGTTGTTGGATGTAACTGGTTGCATGTGTCCTAGCTGAATGTATTCTTGCATGCAATCCTTGTAAGATCTTTTAAATTCTGAACACAATTCGAATCGTTTCTCTAGCTGTAGAAGTCGTGCAAAGGCTCTTGTTGACAACGGACAGAGCTGTTCGAAATAATAAAACAATAATGTTATGTAAATAGTCATACTTACCAATAATATCTCTGTCCTTCGTCAAAATATTTGTTGAATAACCTCAGTCAACATTTCGTGGCTGTTTGTTTTGTTGTCTCTGAAAAAAGAAAGAAAAAAATTGACTTGTATTAATTGGTTAATTACTTTAATTTAAGCTGTTAATTTAAGTTTCGTAATTAACTTTGCTTAGCCGTCGGGATTTTTATTAACACTGGATATTGTCTGTCTGCAAACATTAAAATTATTTATATTAAGTTGTTCACAACTTACAAGTCTTGCAATCCATGACATCTCCAGCTGTTGATGTTTCCGATCCATAGAATAACACTGAAAGAGAAAGGTTTTATTAATTTATTGTTTGTAATTTAATCAAATAATTTTACCTTTAATAATATTATTGTTTTTTGAAATGTCAATTTTTGACATTTAGTTTTCATCTGATGAGTTCACGTTCTCACCACTTGGCAAGATTTATCATATCTTGTGTCGATACGACAGTATTTAGTACTAATTTATGCTAATGTTGAACACGTGAGCTCTGCAGTCAATAAAATGATTAGTTTTTTGGCTATATATTTTAGATTTTATGATTAATAAGTCTTTCTTCTTCGTTTAATTTCTGACAAGTGATGGTTAATTTTTGAGTAGTTAATTTAATACAAATAATGTTCAGAAGAAATGTAAAATTAATGTGAATTATAAAACATTGTAAAACAAAAATGTTTTTAAAATAAAATAAATAGTTCTACATTTAATTGGTGAAATTGTGCAGTGGTGTTTTTTGTGTTCATCTGCCTGCCAGTGTTTGCCGAAATTATTGTTGCATGGCCGCCATATTTAAGCATCCGAATATCTGATTGTAATGCTGATTAATTTTCACAAGGAGTGAAATTCATGTTACAAGCCCTATTTGGCACAGTGTCTTCAAACATTTTTTACTTCTTATGAAATTCATTTTTTAATTCATTGCCCTTTTTTAGGCAATACAATAATTTACTAGCGCATGCCAACACAATGATCATCATCATCATCATCATTCATATATGCTGCTGCTAGGCGTGATAACAGTGGACATGCTTTACAATTCATAACATATTATTTTATCCGTCGTCATCATTGTTAGTTGTCATCATTGTTAGGCGTGCTAACTGTGGACACGCACATTATCCATCAACTTATATTATATGTCATCGCTCATCATATATTACTTTATCAGTCGTCATCATTGTTAGGCGTGCTAACTGTGGACACGCACATTATTCATCAATTTATATTATGTCATCGCTCGTCATATATTGTTTTATCAGTCATCATCATTGTTAGGCGTGCTAACTGTGGACACGCACATTATCCATCAACTTATATTATGTCATCGCTCATCATATATTATTTTATCAGTCGTCATCATTGTTAGGCGTGCTAACTGTGGACACGCACATTATCCATCAACTTATATTATGTCATCGCTCATCATATATTACTTTATCAGTCGTCATCATTGTTAGGCGTGCTAACTGTGGACACGCACACTACCAATCAATTTATATTATATCATCAGTCGTCACATATTATATTATCAGTCGCATTCATATTATTTTATCAGTCGTCATCATTGTTAGGCGTGCTAACTGTGGACACGCACACTACCAATCAATTTATATTATATCATCAGTCGTCACATATTATATTATCAGTCGCATTCATATCATATTATCAGTCGTCATCATCATCTTCTGCCATTGCTAGGCGTGATAACAGTGGACACGCATACTACCAATCAATTTATATTATATCATCAGTCGTCACATATTATATTATCAGTCGCATTCATATCATATCATCAGTCGTCATCATCATCTTCTGCCATTGCTAGGCGTGATAACAGTGGACACGCATACTATCAATCAATTTATAGTATATCATCAGTCGTCATATAGTATATTATCAGTCACATTTATATTATATTATCAGTCGTCATCATCATCTTCTACCGTTGCTAGGCGTGATAACAGTGGACACGCATACTATCAATCAAGTTATATCATATCACCAGTCGTCATATATTATATTATCAGTCGCATTCATACTATATTATCAGTCGTCATCATCATCTCCTATCATTGCTAGGCGTGATAACAGTGGACACGCATAACATCATTCAATTTATATTACATCATCAGTCGTCATACATTATTATTCTCAGCCGTCATCATCAACATTTGCCATTCTTAGGCGCGATAACTGAGGACACGCATATAATAAAATCAAAATTCTTGATAGCTCTCTGGCTTTTTATTTAACGTCGTTCGTCAAAAAGAAAACATACAGTCCACTGCCAAGTCAGAGGCGCCATCATTTTGGTCCTTCGAGCCGGATTTGCCACCGGAACACAGCTGTCATCACAAAGGAAAAATAGTAGAAAACCATATCGTCTAGATTGGTTTCTCAGGTATTCCGTTAATTTTAGTTTTAAACATTTAAGTAATCATATTATATTTAAAACCATAAATTAATATACTAAAATACAAATATCTTTTAAATACAAATTATATTAACATTAACTTTGAGGTTTAAACGATACACGGTCACATCAATAAGTAGTCAAATAAGTGTCAGTGATCTTTCTGTCGTTGTAGTTGGTTGTCCTTGTTACAACAATTCATTATACGTATTTCGAGCATTGTCAATTTTAGGTTCCAAAACAGTTCGAACCCCGGTTCCTAGTTCACTCATTGGTTCAGTAATTCTCCTTTGTGTTAATTTTCAACCCGCATCATGGCTGAATTAGAGCTCCTCAAAAAGCAGCGTGCTGCGTTTAAGGGCCAATTGACCAATTTTAAGACCCAAGTTCCAACTGCTGAATCATTTGGAGCAGTAGAAGTTCTTCTTAGTCGGCTTCAACGTGTTTACGACAAGTATGACGGTGTCCAGTCAAAAATCGAGATATTAGATGAATTTGCTACTCCTGATCGCTCTGGCTTTGAGGAAGAGTATAGTAAGTTAGAGATCGTGTTGAGAGATAAATTGCACGACCTCAAAAAATCGGAAGACAGTTCCCTGTCAACCTCATTTCACAATACGTCTCAGCATGAGCTAAATCCTAATACCAATGTCTCTGCTGGAGTTAGACTTCCAGAGCTTACACTGCCGTTCTTTAGTGGTTTGGAATCGGAGTGGTTATCGTTTCGAGACATTTTTCTTGATTTAATCCACACGAAGGCTTTAGATGAAACAGTTAAGTTCTTATATTTAATCTCAAGTATTCGAGCAGGGTCTGCGTTTGCACTAATCGAGAGTCTTCCCGTAACTGCGGCCAACTACACTGTAGCTTGGAAATTATTGTGCGACAAATATAATAACGAAATATCGATTCAACGGCACCATACCCGGGAACTCTATGACGCCCGAACTCCTCAGGAGCACTCAGCTAAAGCTCTCCAAATGTTTGTTGAGAAGATCTTCAAACATTATAATGCATTAAAATCCCTAAAGGTAGCTGTTTCTGAATGGGATTTAATTCTAGTTCACCACCTGATTCAACGATTGGACACGGCATCTAGGGTCCATGTGGTAAAACACACCAAACCAAATGATTTGCTTCGGTTTGACGAATTAATGCAGCTGTTGCGTAACCGAGTCAGAGTGCTCGAGACATTAGCATCTACATCAGCTTTCACTCATTCTCGAGTGAATAAGTCATACAAACCAGTCGCTCTAAATGCCACACACACACCGCCGGCAAGTTCGTCCGACAAATGTAGTTGTTGCTTGGGAAACCATATGTTGGCTCATTGTCCAGAATTCTCCAGCACTAAATTCACGCCAAGATCCAGATATGATTTTATCAAGAATCGCCGTCTTTGTGGAAATTGCTTACGAGATCGTCATCCTCTCAGTGAATGTCGTCAACCGCCGTGTCAAACGTGCGCACTCAAACACCATACATTATTGCATTTCGAACGCAACAATCAATTTCCGGATGTTAAAATGCAACCAGTTGTAGCTAACTGTTCCGAACTTCAGTCACTCAATAATGATTGCAGTGAAGCGACGTGTGCTGCGGTAACCAGTCTGAAAGTCTCATCAGAGACTACACCCACCAAGTTCAGCAAGGTCATTCTTATCGGCACTGCTTTAGTGCGAGCATCAGTTAATGATGGTATCCAAATCCTCTGCAGAGCTTTACTAGACAGCGGCTCAACAATGAATTTTGTTACTACACAAACATGCAAATTGTTACAGGCACGTAAACACGTCACATCTAAAACCATTACCGGTATTGCGGGATCACAAACATTGATCAAACACAAAATCTATTTAAAAATCTCTTCGTGTGTCTCAGCCTTTGCTACGACGTTAAAATGTTATGTTCTTCCCACCATTACCCATGAAATACCTTCTACAAGAGTTATGCTTCCCAAGCTAACCTTACCTGATCACATAAAATTGGCCGATCCCCACTTTAATGTACCAAATCGGATCGACATTCTGTTGGGTGCTGAGATTTATCAATGTCTGTTCAAAGGGTCATCAGTTCAACTTCATCGCGACTTACCTCCATTTTATGAGTCTGAATTGGGCTACGTGGTTATTGGTAAAACGAATATTTCATGCACTCCAAGGACTCAATCTCAATCACATATAGCGTTGTGCAGCATCCAATCTCTCGAAGCTCAAGTAAAACGATTTTGGGAACTGGAATCAGTATCGTCCAAACCGGTGTGGTCTAAAGAAGAATTCGCATGCGAAACTCATTTCAAGGAACATGTCAAGAGATCAGTTGATGGCCGATACACCGTCGCACTCCCTACCAATCCCAAGTTAGACCAACTAGGTTTATCCGATCTGTCAGCGCGTCGTCAGTTCTACGCCCTGGAAACTCGTTTACAAGGGAAACCTGAGGTCTATAAACAATACCAAGACTTTATGCGTGAATACTATCAGTTGGGACACATGACCACTGCGGTACACGACAGTGATAAATGCAACTTTTACTTGCCCCATCATTATGTGATAAAGGAACAAAGTGAAACAACAAAGTTGCGCGTAGTATTCAATGCGTCCGCAAAATCTTCATCTCTTGTTTCCCTGAACGACTGCCTGATGGTAGGCCCTACGATCCAACAGGATCTTGTTTCGATAATGCTTCGCTTTCGGAAACATAACATTGCGTTCAGTGCTGACATCGCGAAGATGTATCGACAGATCAGACTTCGAGATGACCAACAAGACCTTCAACGAGTATTTTGGCGCTTAAACTCTTCCGAACGCCTTCAAGTGTTCAAACTCGCCACTGTTACATACGGAACTGCAAGTGCTCCATTTTTAGCCACTCGGACGCTACATCAGCTCGCCATTGATGAACGTATCAAATATCCAGAAGCATCTAAAATTCTTGATAGTGACTTTTATGTAGATGATGTATTAACGGGAGCATCAAACATGTCAGAGGCCAGCCAACTGAAGACAGAGTTAATTGAACTTCTAGCCTGCGGTGGCTTCGAACTACGAAAGTTTGTTTCTAACATGAAGCAATTATCATCGGAAGATCACGACACATCAACCGTTACCATTTTATTGGGGGTTATATGGAATACAAAATCTGATCAGTTCGAAATGGTATTTGACTTGCCTCCTACTGTTGCTTTATGTACCAAGCGCAGGCTTCTTTCGGAATTATGCCAAATTTTTGATCCTTTGGGTATTTGTGCTCCAATTGTTCTCACCGGAAAACTCATCATGCAAGCTATTTGGAAACTTCAAACTCTGGGTTGGGATGATCCACTACCACCTCACATCGCACAAGCCTGGTCAACTTACAAACAGGAATTAAATACATTACAACGAATCAACATCCCTCGGTTAATTGCTTCCTCCACGTCTAATCCGATCGAACTGCATGGGTTTTGCGACGCTTCCGAGCGAGCATACGGTTGTGTACTGTACACCCGAACCTTCTCCTCAACGAATCAATATCAACTAAATCTCATTTGTGCGAAAACAAGAGTGGCACCGTTGAAGCAGGAAACGATCCCACGGTTGGAACTATGCGCAGCAGTACTCTTATCAGAATTGACTCAGAAAGTTATGTCTGTCTTGAAAATGAATTTTAGTGCGGTATACCTTTGGACAGATTCACAAATCACGTTGCATCGAATTAAGTCAGAGCCATCAAAATATGCAGTATTTGTAGCAAATCGTCTTTCAAGAATTCAAGAACTTACGTCAGCTAATGATTGGTATTACGTTCCTACAGCTGCAAACCCAGCGGATTTAGCGTCTCGAGGACTTATGCCTTCGTCCTTTTCTGCGGCATCACTTTGGTGGATAGGACCCGAGTTCTTGAAGAGCCATTCGTCAGCCTGGTCAATCTCACATGACATCAATCTACCAGATGAATTTGTGAACTTGGAGGTGCGTAAAACCAACGATCGTGGTTTAGTCCACTCTACAACAGATGATAACTCTCTTTTTATTCGATTTTCGTCTCTCACAAGGCTAATTCGAGTTGTTGCCTATATGCTTCGTTTTACTAACAATACAAAACATAGAGATATTCGAGAAGGTAATGCCTCCATTTTTCTATTACCTAACGATATTAAAAATGCTACACTGTGTTTGATCCGAATGGTTCAACGAAGTAATTTTAGTGACGACATTCGGTGTATTAAAAAGACTAAGTATTGTTCACCTAGCAGTTCACTTCGATCTCTTGCGATATTCTTAGATAAAGACGATATATTAAGAGTCGGCGGTCGTCTGAATAACGCAATAATTTCAGAGGATCAGAAACATCCGATCCTACTACCTGGTAATCATCCCTTCAGTGTATTAATCGTACGACATGAGCACCAAAAATTGCTACACGCTGGGCCTCAATCACTTTTATATAACCTTCGCTTGCAATATTGGATAACTGGTGGACGCAACTTATGCAGGACAATCGTCCATCAATGTGTTCGTTGTCATCGAATAAAACCACAATTACGCAATCAAGTAATGGGTGAGTTGCCATCTGATAGAGTGAAATCCGTGGAGCGTCCATTTCTCATCGTCGGAGTAGATTTCTGTGGGCCATTTTCATATATCCAAACCAATAAAGCCAGAACAAGAATTAAATGCTACATTTGTCTTTTTGTCTGTTTCACCACCAAAGCAGTGCATTTGGAACTTGTGATGAGTGCCTCAACTGAATCCTTTTTGGCTTGCTTACGAAGGTTTATTGCTCGACGCGGAATATGCATTCGCATCTATTCGGACAATGCCACCAATTTCGTCGGATCACGTTCGGAACTGAAGGAGCTCAAAACGTTATTTCTTTCTCAGTCATTTCAAGACACCAGCTTAAAATTCTGCTCCGAAAACGAAATAGAATGGAAAACCATTCCTCCACGGTCTCCGCATTTTGGGGGTTTGTGGGAGGCTGCAATCAAAAGTGCTAAGCATCATTTCAAACGCGCAGTTGGCAATGCAGCCCTTACTGTGGAAGAACTCCTTACACTGATTTCACAAATCGAAGCATGTCTCAATTCTCGACCTCTTACGCCCTTATCTAGTGATCCATCAGACTTGACCGCTCTTTCACCTGGTCATTTTATTATCGGTGCTCCTTTGACATCAATCCCAGAACCATCATTAATTGATTTGTCCAGCAACCGGTTGTCACGCTTGCAACGAATCCAACAAAATTTACATCAATTTTGGGAAAGGTGGCACAAAGAATACTTATCGGAACTCCAACGACGACACAAGTGGCATCAGGGCTCACATAAGTTCCAAGTAGGTTCTTTAGTTATCCTCCATGACGATAATTCACCACCATTAAAATGGCACTTAGGTCGCATAACAGCATTACATCCTGGACAAGATGGGATCACTCGTGTGGTTACAGTCAAGACAGCACTGTCAGAATTGAAAAGAGCTGTCAATCGTATAAGTGTTCTACCATTTGAAACCGAGATCGACAAAGGCGTTACTACCTAACATGTTCATCGTAACGTAACTTGTTTTCAGACATACCATCATTAACCCGATTTTAATACAAACTCGGCTAAAATCATTCATATGTTCCTTCTACTAACTTGATGATCCTCCACATTAAATGAACCACCTAGCCTTGGTCATAACATGTGTATCAAATAGGAGTTGTTTCTATTTTTTTGATGTCACATACATCTCCTCACAACCATAATCTTTAAACTCTCCCCACTTATAAATTAAGTAGCGATGAGTTGTCTATAACTTAAAATCCTGCAGCTCTAGTCAATTCGGCAAACAACTACAATTGCCGCTAGGAACAAGTTGGTTGTTACAGTTGTTGACTGCATAGACAAAGGATTATACGAATCATCGTCTCCTATATCATGTATCAAGCGATAAAAAATATACTATGTAGGTCATTGTTATCAGAATAATTCGTATCAATTAAAGTTCTCATTTTAATTGAAGTTGTATCATTTAATTTCAATAGTAATTTATATGTTTTATCTAACTTCATTCCAATACAGTACTAGCATTTATAATTTCCCGCTACCTAAACCAAACAGAGAATTTCGTCCCATTTTCGCATCAGTTATATGACTTCTGTGAAGAGCATTCTCACGTAACCAACACTTTCGTTGGTTCCGTGAAGAGTATTTTAACCAACAAACGTTGGTTCGAGTCTTCACAATGTACAAGAGTTGTGAACTTGAAATCACTAAAACTGGTATAAGAAAATCAAAAGTCAAAAGACTTTTCACAGTGCAAATCGATCAAGAACTTACAACCTCGATCGGCTGTTACTTATCGTAATTTCACATTCCTGTGAAGAGCATTCTCACGTAACCAACACTTTCGTTGGTTCCGTGAAGAGTATTTTAACCAACAAACGTTGGTTCGAGTCTTCACAATGTACAAGAGTTGTGAACTTGAAATCACTAAAACTGGTATAAGAAAATCAAAAGTCAAAAGACTTTTCACAGTGCAAATCGATCAAGAACTTACAACCTCGATCGGCTGTTACTTATCGTAATTTCACACTCCTGTGAAGAGCATTCTCACGTAACCAACACTTTCGTTGGTTCCGTGAAGAGTATTTTAACCAACAAACGTTGGTTCGAGTCTTCACAATGTACAAGAGTTGTGAACTTGAAATCACTAAAACTGGTATAAGAAAATCAAAAGTCAAAAGACTTTTCACAGTGCAAATCGATCAAGAACTTACAACCTCGATCGGCTGTTACTTATGGTAATTCCACAATCATAACTTTCTAATTCATAAGCTAGTGCATCATAGCTACATTTTGGCTCATGATGCCATTCTCGTCAACACATTATGCAATGTGATTAAAACATTCAGTCTTCATTATTGATTTGCATAGTCCATGTCTAACCACTTATTTCGTCGGTTGCTACGCACACTCCATGATTAACCATTCAGTCTTCATTAATGCTTTGCATAATTCATGTTTAATCATCTATTTCTTCGGTTGCTACGCACACTCAATGATTAAACCTTTAGTCTTCGTCAATGCTCTGCATAATCCAGGTTTAATTATTTATTTCTTCGGTTGCTACGCACACTCAATGATTAAACCTTTAGTCTTCGTCAATGCTCTGCATAATCCAGGTTTAATCATCTATTTCTTCGGTTGCTACGCACACTCAATGATTAAACCTTTAGTCTTCGTCAATGCTCTGCATAATCCAGGTTTAATCATCTATTTCTTCGGTTGCTACGCACACTCAATGATTAAACCTTTAGTCTTCGTCAATGCTCTGCATAATCCAGGTTTAATCATCTATTTCTTCGGTTGCTACGCACACTCAATGATTAAACCTTTAGTCTTCGTCAATGCTCTGCATAATCCAGGTTTAATCATCTATTTCTTCGGTTGCTACGCACACTCAATGATTAAACCTTTAGTCTTCGTCAATGCTCTGCATAATCCAGGTTTAATCATCTATTTCTTCGGTTGCTACGCACACTCAATGATTAAACCTTTAGTCTTCGTCAATGCTCTGCATAATCCAGGTTTAATCATCTATTTCTTCGGTTGCTACGCACACTCAATGATTAAACCTTTAGTCTTCGTCAATGCTCTGCATAATCCAGGTTTAATTATTTATCTCTTGGGTTGCTACGCACACTCAATGATTAAACCTTTAGTCGTCGTCAATGCTCAGCACATTTAATGGTTAATCCGCTATAACGTCAGCTACACACGCACATTAAATGATTTTATCCGTCATGATTTTGGACTAATTCAAATTTTAAATTCACTGTCATCAATTTCGTCGATTGACTCGTCTTCGAAAGTATTTTAATATACGAGTCATTGTCTCTATCGATCAGAATATTCATCGTCTCAATTTGCGTCATCTGTAATTCCATTTAGGAAGCAGAAACTATTATCAGTTAGGTCCAATTCAAAATCTAATCGCGTTACTCATGTATCACCACTTCACAACGTCAGTTCCGTTTTGAGTCGTTTACCATTGTCGCTTTGTTACAATCATAACACCACCGTTGGTCGAGTCCACAAAATCAGTATTTAGCAAGCTTGATGAAGGTCTCAAGTTGTTGCCTGCGTCACTAAGAACTACACGTTACTGCCCATCGTGAACTCTAGCATACTATTCAACCAACCTCAACGGCAGAAAGTACACTGATACTTACAGTAATGCGAGCTTTTAAACTTCACTTCTTGTCATTTGGCATCTCTCATGATATCTCATGTTCAATTGTAAATAAAAAAAGTACATAATCACAACAGTTGTTGTTGATAAATTTATTCAAAATAAAAAAATTTTTTTGTTTTTGTAAAAATAAACATTTCTAAAGCAAAAAAATGATAATTGGTTATGAACCAGAAATAAGTATCTTAAAACTAGTAGTAACATAATTTTCTGAATTAAAGTAACTTACATAAAATGTTCTGAATTAAAATTAAAGTGGTCATATGACATACTTATGATATTAGCTATAAGTTGTTAACTCTCTGAATTTTTAAACATCCAATTAGATTAATAGTTTTCATCAATTCATGATTTATAATAATTTATATAAGTAATTATCGTCAAAGGCGGGAATATGTTGACAACGGACAGAGCTGTTCGAAATAATAAAACAATAATGTTATGTAAATAGTCATACTTACCAATAATATCTCTGTCCTTCGTCAAAATATTTGTTGAATAACCTCAGTCAACATTTCGTGGCTGTTTGTTTTGTTGTCTCTGAAAAAAGAAAGAAAAAAATTGACTTGTATTAATTGGTTAATTACTTTAATTTAAGCTGTTAATTTAAGTTTCGTAATTAACTTTGCTTAGCCGTCGGGATTTTTATTAACACTGGATATTGTCTGTCTGCAAACATTAAAATTATTTATATTAAGTTGTTCACAACTTACAAGTCTTGCAATCCATGACATCTCCAGCTGTTGATGTTTCCGATCCATAGAATAACACTGAAAGAGAAAGGTTTTATTAATTTATTGTTTGTAATTTAATCAAATAATTTTACCTTTAATAATATTATTGTTTTTTGAAATGTCAATTTTTGACATTTAGTTTTCATCTGATGAGTTCACGTTCTCACCACTTGGCAAGATTTATCATATCTTGTGTCGATACGACAGTATTTAGTACTAATTTATGCTAATGTTGAACACGTGAGCTCTGCAGTCAATAAAATGATTAGTTTTTTGGCTATATATTTTAGATTTTATGATTAATAAGTCTTTCTTCTTCGTTTAATTTCTGACAAGTGATGGTTAATTTTTGAGTAGTTAATTTAATACAAATAATGTTCAGAAGAAATGTAAAATTAATGTGAATTATAAAACATTGTAAAACAAAAATGTTTTTAAAATAAAATAAATAGTTCTACATTTAATTGGTGAAATTGTGCAGTGGTGTTTTTTGTGTTCATCTGCCTGCCAGTGTTTGCCGAAATTATTGTTGCATGGCCGCCATATTTAAGCATCCGAATATCTGATTGTAATGCTGATTAATTTTCACAAGGAGTGAAATTCATGTTACAAGCCCTATTTGGCACAGTGTCTTCAAACATTTTTTACTTCTTATGAAATTCATTTTTTAATTCATTGCCCTTTTTTAGGCAATACAATAATTTACTAGCGCATGCCAACTGAGGCATTGATGAGTTGGCACACAATGATCATCATCATCATCATCATTCATATATGCTGCTGCTAGGCGTGATAACAGTGGACATGCTTTACAATTCATAACATATTATTTTATCCGTCGTCATCATTGTTAGTTGTCATCATTGTTAGGCGTGCTAACTGTGGACACGCACATTATCCATCAACTTATATTATATGTCATCGCTCATCATATATTACTTTATCAGTCGTCATCATTGTTAGGCGTGCTAACTGTGGACACGCACATTATTCATCAATTTATATTATGTCATCGCTCGTCATATATTGTTTTATCAGTCGTCATCATTGTTAGGCGTGCTAACTGTGGACACGCACATTATCCATCAACTTATATTATGTCATCGCTCATCATATATTATTTTATCAGTCGTCATCATTGTTAGGCGTGCTAACTGTGGACACGCACATTATCCATCAACTTATATTATGTCATCGCTCATCATATATTACTTTATCAGTCGTCATCATTGTTAGGCGTGCTAACTGTGGACACGCACACTACCAATCAATTTATATTATATCATCAGTCGTCACATATTATATTATCAGTCGCATTCATATTATTTTATCAGTCGTCATCATTGTTAGGCGTGCTAACTGTGGACACGCACACTACCAATCAATTTATATTATATCATCAGTCGTCACATATTATATTATCAGTCGCATTCATATCATATTATCAGTCGTCATCATCATCTTCTGCCATTGCTAGGCGTGATAACAGTGGACACGCATACTACCAATCAATTTATATTATATCATCAGTCGTCACATATTATATTATCAGTCGCATTCATATCATATCATCAGTCGTCATCATCATCTTCTGCCATTGCTAGGCGTGATAACAGTGGACACGCATACTATCAATCAATTTATAGTATATCATCAGTCGTCATAT
Organism: Diogma glabrata; assembly: GCA_963693315.1. Lineage (NCBI taxonomy): Eukaryota > Metazoa > Arthropoda > Insecta > Diptera > Cylindrotomidae > Diogma > Diogma glabrata. Next base: position 189,050,489 of record OY856186.1, on the reverse strand, counting down.
AGTATATTATCAGTCACATTTATATTATATTATCAGTCGTCATCATCATCTTCTACCGTTGCTAGGCGTGATAACAGTGGACACGCATACTATCAATCAAGTTATATCATATCACCAGTCGTCATATATTATATTATCAGTCGCATTCATACTATATTATCAGTCGTCATCATCATCTCCTATCATTGCTAGGCGTGATAACAGTGGACACGCATAACATCATTCAATTTATATTACATCATCAGTCGTCATACATTATTATTCTCAGCCGTCATCATCAACATTTGCCATTCTTAGGCGCGATAACTGAGGACACGCATATAATAAAATCAAAATTCTTGATAGCTCTCTGGCTTTTTATTTAACGTCGTTCGTCAAAAAGAAAACATACAGTCCACTGCCAAGTCAGAGGCGCCATCAGCTCTGTTGATAGATGCTCCCAAAGGTTTGTAATCTTCTTTAAACGGAATACGAACGATGTATCGACCATCCAGTCCTAAATTATGTGTTGATTTATAATGTTCTTCACATTTTTGTTCTTCTGTTGTAAGAGTTCGTTTGAGTACCACTTCTTCGATCTCCCAGAATTTCTTTAATTGGTTGTCTATTTCTATAGAAGTAACCATTGATTTGATTTGGCCTTGGTTAGAGCTGCCATACCTTCCTGATACTATCCAACCAAATTCTGTTTGTTGAGCCATCGGTTCTGATGTATTACCTTT
>OY856186.1:188930556-189049567 GCA_963693315.1 Diogma glabrata | reverse complement strand
ATTCATATAATTTCTTAAGAATACATTTATTTCCCTGTGATTTCTCTCTATTTTTCCCAACGTTTCATGGTGATAGGCAGTGGATATTGCATGTTTAATTCTTAGAGTTTCGCATATATTTTTGATAATTGAATTACAATATTCTGTCCCTTGATCAGATTTTATCGTTTTCAATGGTCCAAAGACTAAAATAATTCTTTCTATTAAAGCTTTTGCTATTGTAATTGCCTCTTTGTTTGGTATTGAAACGATGATTACATAGTTGGTTAGTTCACATTGAGCGGTTAATGCATATCTATTATCATTAATAGTTATAGGTAAAGGTCCTATAGTATCTATTTGCACGATATCGAACGCTTTGTTAGGTGTTTCTGTAATTATTAGATTTTCTTTTGTTTTTCTTAATACTTTATTTTTAGCACATTTGTTGCAATTTTTTATGTAGGTAGCTATGTCCTTAGACATACCTTTCCATTCGTAAACTGATTTTATTTTTGCTATAGTTTTCCTTTGTCCTGTATGACCACCTAATATTGGATCATCATGATATTTTTTTATTATATTCTCTCTTTCTTCTTTATTCATAATATTTTTGCGCGCTTTTGTAATAATTATATTTAACATTTTTAAATTGATGTTGGCCAACTTAATAAATTTTTTACTATCAATGTATTTAAATATGACGTCATTAGTATATATCTTTAAATTATAAATATTTAATTTGCAAGCTAAGGCCTCTAGCTTCGATAAAAATTGTCCGAAGTCAATTTCATCATTCACAAATTTATTAATTGGTAACAATTTTAACTCATTAAAATTGTACACTTCATTTTTAAATTTTTCTTTTCTGTTTTTAGGACATTGTAGCAATAGGGTTAAACATTTGTTGTTATTTGTGTCAATAAACTTAAGACATGGAATTTTAACAAGATTATTATCATTATTGTCATACAATACTTTTGTTGTTTCTACTGAAATTTCTTTGTCATTTTTAGGATTTAGTATTTTGTTAGACATCGATCTCGTTTGAATGGTTAGAATTGTTTTAATAGAAGATGTTAGAGTTTTTAAATCTTCGATTGCGATTCGCGATAACGCGTCTGCGGTAACATTGGTATAACCTCTTACGTGTTCTACTTCAAAATCGTATTCTTCTAGTTCTAATCGAATTCGTGTTAGTCTGGAGGAAGGATTCTTTAAGGAAAAGAGATGAACTAGGGGCTTATGATCTGATCTAATTAAAAATTTATTGCCAAATACGTATGGTCTAAAGTGATTTATAGCGAAAAAGATTGCTAATAATTCCTGTTCAATTGTTGACTTGTTTGATTCTCCACGTGTAAAAGTTTTTGAAAAATATGCTACTGGTAGATCATTATTGGAATGTTCTTGACTTAGAGTTGCGCCGCATCCAATCTTGGAAGCGTCTGTAGTGATTATAAATTTTTTATTGAAATCTGGGTATTGCAATATTGGAGGATTTTGTAAATAATTTTTTATTATTTCAAATGCCTTTTGGCAGATAGGAGTCCAGTTGAAAGTTTCATTTTTCCTTGTAAGTTTATTTAATGGAGCGGTTGTTTCTGCAAATTTAGGAATAAATTTTCTGTAGAAATTAGCAAATGCCACGAATCGTCTGGTATCATCTGCATTTTGTGGGACTGGATAATTTTTGATAGCATGTAGTTTGGATGGATCAATTTTAATTCCATCAGCAGTGCACTGATGTCCAAGAAAGGTAACTTCACTTCTGAAGAAGGAACATTTTTTTGGGTTTAATTTTAGGTTGAATTTTCTACAAGTTTCAAATACTTGTTGAAGGTTTTTTAAATGATGGTTTTCTGAACAACCAATTACTATTACATCATCCATATAAAGAAAAGCGCTTTCTGGTGCAACACCAGAAAAAGCCAATGACATCATTCTTTGGAAAGAATTTGGTGCTATTTTTAAACCGAATGGAACACGGGTGAAACGAAATGTTCCAAAATCTGTAGAAAAAGCTGTGCAATCTCTTGATTCTTCTTCCAATTCTATTTGATGAAATCCACTTAAAAGGTCTAAGACTGTAAAATATTTTGCCCTTCCTAGCTGATCCAAAATCTCTTCAATTCTAGGAATAGGATAAACATCGCCAATCAGTTTTCGATTCAATTGTCTAAAATCAACTACAAGTCTGTGTCTTTGTTTGTTACAACCTGGTAGAGATTTTTTCGGTACCAAGAATATAGGACTAGAATATTCAGAAATGCTTGGTTCAACTATTTTATTATCGATTAGTTTTTGGACTTGTGTTCTTATTTCTTGTTTTTGAGAGTTGGGCAATCGATAGTTTTTAATATAGACTGGGTTATCATCCATTAGTCTCAACTTTTGCTTATAAAAATTATTCGAAGATAAAGGTTCATCTTCAAGACCAAAAATGTCGTAATTATTCTTGATTAAATTTTCAAATTTGTTCCTAATATAACCATTAATATGGTTATTATTTTGAATAATATGATTGTAAATTTGGGTATTTCTGATACTATTTTCATTTGGTTTTTGTTTAAAAATTTCAAAGTCTGTCAATTTTTCAAAATTAAATTTGGATATTGGTATGTTAATTGAATCTGAATTTGTATTTAAAATTTTAACAATTGGTTTCCCAGAAGAAACTATTGAACTTGCTACAAAAACGCCTGGTATTAATTCTTTGTTTAAAATTACCATATCTTCGTTTAACAATATCGGAACAGTTCTAAATACTTCAGCTCTCGGAGGTATTGTCAGAATGTTTTTATTGAACGATTCGTTAACAGGTATTTCAACACTTTTAGAGCCATTAAAATCAAAATTTAAAGTTAAAGTCCAATTTTCATAATTTAATATACATTTATAAGTACTTAAGAAGTCTTGCCCTAATATTCCATCTGTAGGTATATTCAAGTCATTTTGTAGTACATGTAATTTTACTTTAAGTGCATAATTTGGAATGAAAATTTCTGTATTTAAGGTACCCAATGAGTTTACAATGGTATTTGTAACACCTTTTATTTCTATTATGTTTTGCTTGTCAACATTTGTTATGTTATTATTTTTAATTAAAGAAATTTCAGCACCAGAATCTATTAGAAAAGTTTTAATTCTATCAGAGTTTGATATTTTAAATTTTACGACGGTTGCATAATTTAGATTAATAGTATAAACCTGTTTTAATTTTTGTGTTAGGAGTCTTGATTTAGACTGAGGTTTTGTACTTGAAACCCCAACTCTTCGTCTCCTGTTACATCAGTTATTGCTCTAACATTTCTTCTAGCATTGTTTGCGTAAGTATTGATATTGAGCGTATTTGGACGATTTCTATTATAATATGTATTGTTGGTACTAAACTGTCTTCCACGGTTGAAATTTGAATTGTAATTTGGACGAAAATTTCTTCTATTAATATTCCCATTAAAATTACGTTCGTTAAAAGTATTTTGTCTGAAATACTCATTATTTATATGTCCATAACCTCTACCTCCACGGGTAAATCGTAGTATGTTTGCCGCTTTTGCAGTTTTTTCTGCACTAATAGCCTCGTTAAACTTGGCTACCATTTCATCTATATTATCATACTCCTGCAACATTGCTGCTTGAATACTGTTGTTCGTTGCATAAACCATTTTGATGTTGGCTTTAACATCGCTGATTGCTATTTTGTTGGCATTTTCTATCGGCATGACAAGAGTTTTGTATGCTAAGCGTAACTCAGATCTAAGACTTACAATTTTTTGTATATATTGGTCTTTGTTTATGAGAGTTAAACTATTTAATGCTGATTTTACTTGCTCAACTGTTTTACCAGAGCATTTCCTTTTTAAATTATCAATAATTTCATCTATCGTGGTAACATTATCCGGTACAGCTTCTTCAGCCTTCTCTTTTAATTTTGTTAAAATAATAGTAATTGTTTGAGCTATGTTCGCTTCGTTTGTGATTGTAGTTTTAACTACATTTAATTTTCTTAAGAAATGAGTCAAATCTGTAGCATTTCCATCGTAATTTTCTGTAATGATTTTGTTGACGAGGGAGATTATATTAACTGGTGTTAACGCAGTATTCGTCATTGTTTTTGTTTCAACTACGTCAATAGGTGTGTTAAAAAAAATTTTAATTTCGTCAGATTCTACCTTAGAGAATGGTAGGACGTTTAGAAAACTAAATCTATTATATTCTATTCTAGAAAATAAATCACTAAAAATTATAGGGGAAACCTATAGAACCAAAAAGAAAGCCAAAACACCTAAAAAAGTATTCTACAAGTAAAAAAAAATATTCTACTGAAAACAAGTGTTCTACAAGGTTACTATTGAAATATTCTGATTTCAATCAAACAAAAATTCGAACAACAATGTACTTATAACAATACTCAGTAATTTTTTATATCTTATTATTTTATAAAATGTTTTAAAATTCTAAATGACTTTATCGTCTACCATAATAAAAATAATACCTCAATGAAATCAATTATACCTTAGGAATTATCTTCATCAGCATTTTAAAGAAAATATAACAAAAATCAAACACTAAACACATTAAACATATTTTGATCAAATTAATTTCATTTCTTTTATTTTAGTATTTATTTTTTTCGTTTCATTTAACGAAAACAACAAAAAAATTATTAGTAAAATTTTAACGAAAACATAACTTTTCTTTGCTTATTCGATTTCATATTTTTCTTAAAAAAAAAAAAATTGAAAGGTCAGTAAATTATTTACTTAATCACTTATTACATAATTAAATTGAAAAAAAAATTCTAATTCTATATTCATTTAATAAATTTAATTTAAAATGATAACTTGCAATCTTATTTAAGTGGTTTTGATCCAAATTCCAAATATGTCATCCTTCGTGTAACTTTATCCCATATGTCCCATTTCTTGATGATTTTTTGGATGAGATAATATTTCTTGATGATCTTGATGTGTTAATATTATTGCTTGATGATTTTTTTTTTGAAAATATTAAATTTGATGACATCTTTTTAGAATTGATATGAGATCTGCGTGTTGAGTTACATTGTTTTTATACATGATCAAGATCAATGCGAGATCTTGCAATCTCCCTTGTAATGCTTTTCTTGATTTTATTGTTAGCGAGTTGTATGGCTTTACAACAGCTAAACACTATTATTGCGATTATTATTAAAACTAAAATAACAATCAATATGCTATTTGTGAGTTGATTTGAATTTGTAATGGTGTTAATCACTTCATTGTGGTTACTTAGCCCTTGATTCTTTGAGTCTTTAATAATTGTGGGCTTTGGTTCTTCAATTTTTGAATATGGAGAGCCCATCACTGAACATTACTTATGTTTGTTTTATTTGTATAAATTGATATTGAAAGTTTCTTTTTTTCACAAAGTAACCACTTCACAAATTATTATATTCACTGTATTATACGAAGTCACGGTCGCCATGATGAGATCTTTTTAGTTATCAATTAATTAAAACACTTTAGATATAGTTTATTAGAGTTTATTTAAATTAATTAATTATATTTATTTAGAAAGGTGTGTACACTTCGTTGTCTAATTAATTACTATATCTATTCTAATAATGTATGCTTTTATTTCGAATGGATTTATGAGGTAAGCATTTATATTTGACACCGCACATGCCAAATATATTATTTGTTTTCCGGTGCTCGTTTGCACACGCCAAGCATATTTTGCTTACCGTTGCATTTCATTATTAAAGAAATATACCTTGTACTTTTCTTTAATAATGAAATATAGTGAGCTCATAAAGACTCACTACATTACCTTTAATTATGCCATCTAGTATGATTTCCGAGTAATGATTTGCCCCTAACAGCACATCGATAGGACCTGGTTTGTAATAAGTTGGGTCAGCCCACATAAGATTGCTTAAATGATTCCACTCTCTATCATCTATATGTTGTTCTGGAAGGATGGTAGTGAGAACATCAAGAACCAAAGCGTTAATTTTCATCTTAAATGCAGATGGGAATCTAGGTTGTAGTTCTAGATTCACAGATTTTCGTACAATTCCAGCATTAGCTCCCGCAACTCCAGTTAAGGACTCCAGGAATTATCTTCATCAGCATTTTAAAGAAAATATAACAAAAATCAAACACTAAACACATTAAACATATTTTGATCAAATTAATTTCATTTCTTTTATTTTAGTATTTATTTTTTTCGTTTCATTTAACGAAAACAACAAAAAAATTATTAGTAAAATTTTAACGAAAACATAACTTTTCTTTGCTTATTCGATTTCATATTTTTCTTAAAAAAAAAAAAATTGAAAGGTCAGTAAATTATTTACTTAATCACTTATTACATAATTAAATTGAAAAAAAAATTCTAATTCTATATTCATTTAATAAATTTAATTTAAAATGATAACTTGCAATCTTATTTAAGTGGTTTTGATCCAAATTCCAAATATGTCATCCTTCGTGTAACTTTATCCCATATGTCCCATTTCTTGATGATTTTTTGGATGAGATAATATTTCTTGATGATCTTGATGTGTTAATATTATTGCTTGATGATTTTTTTTTTGAAAATATTAAATTTGATGACATCTTTTTAGAATTGATATGAGATCTGCGTGTTGAGTTACATTGTTTTTATACATGATCAAGATCAATGCGAGATCTTGCAATCTCCCTTGTAATGCTTTTCTTGATTTTATTGTTAGCGAGTTGTATGGCTTTACAACAGCTAAACACTATTATTGCGATTATTATTAAAACTAAAATAACAATCAATATGCTATTTGTGAGTTGATTTGAATTTGTAATGGTGTTAATCACTTCATTGTGGTTACTTAGCCCTTGATTCTTTGAGTCTTTAATAATTGTGGGCTTTGGTTCTTCAATTTTTGAATATGGAGAGCCCATCACTGAACATTACTTATGTTTGTTTTATTTGTATAAATTGATATTGAAAGTTTCTTTTTTTCACAAAGTAACCACTTCACAAATTATTATATTCACTGTATTATACGAAGTCACGGTCGCCATGATGAGATCTTTTTAGTTATCAATTAATTAAAACACTTTAGATATAGTTTATTAGAGTTTATTTAAATTAATTAATTATATTTATTTAGAAAGGTGTGTACACTTCGTTGTCTAATTAATTACTATATCTATTCTAATAATGTATGCTTTTATTTCGAATGGATTTATGAGGTAAGCATTTATATTTGACACCGCACATGCCAAATATATTATTTGTTTTCCGGTGCTCGTTTGCACACGCCAAGCATATTTTGCTTACCGTTGCATTTCATTATTAAAGAAATATACCTTGTACTTTTCTTTAATAATGAAATATAGTGAGCTCATAAAGACTCACTACATTACCTTTAATTATGCCATCTAGTATGATTTCCGAGTAATGATTTGCCCCTAACAGCACATCGATAGGACCTGGTTTGTAATAAGTTGGGTCAGCCCACATAAGATTGCTTAAATGATTCCACTCTCTATCATCTATATGTTGTTCTGGAAGGATGGTAGTGAGAACATCAAGAACCAAAGCGTTAATTTTCATCTTAAATGCAGATGGGAATCTAGGTTGTAGTTCTAGATTCACAGATTTTCGTACAATTCCAGCATTAGCTCCCGCAACTCCAGTTACTTCAACAAACGTTTGGTGTCCTTGTATCTTCAATTCATTTGCCGCCTTTGTTGTTATAAACGTTGCTTGAGACCCAGGATCTATTAATACTCGAAGATATTTGGGTTGAATATTATTTTGATTACAAACTTGAACAAGTGCCGTTCCAAGTAGCGTACCGGACTGTTGTTCATTCTGACGAAGTGACATAAACGTTTTTAAGTTAGATGCACTAACGGCTTGGTAATTGGATGACTTTATTTCATTTTGTGATTTATCTGTATGTAGAAGTATGTGATGATTTCCCATGCATTTCGTACATTTTATTGCAGATTTACAGTAGCCGTTGTTTTGGTGCACGGTAAGACATTTTCTGCATAATTTCAATAAATTCACCAGCTGTGTTCTTTCAATTGTTGATAGTTTATTAAAAGCTGGACATTGCCCAATATGGTGACTTCCACTGCATTGTTGGCAATTGTTGACGTTTGAATTTACGGCATGAAACCCTTTTACTTTACTGTTAGTCGATGAATTGCTATTATTATTTGAAGCGTTTGAATAACCAATGTTGCGGTTGTTGCTGCTTTGGATGATACTTTTTGATGCTATTCTAGAGTTGGAGATAGCTTCAAGTGATTGAAATCGTCCCTCTAGAAATTTCAGAAATTCGTCCAATGTTTGAATTTCTCTAGGATTAGCGAGTGTTGTTTCATATAATCTAAGAGTTTCGGAATCCATTTTTTTTGTGATTATTGGAATGATAATTGCATTCCAAGAACTAGTATCTGTTCCAAAGTTGTTTATTGCATGTAAACATTCTCTTAATGTATCATGCAGATTTCTGATAGCTGCAGCCGATTCTGTGTTAATAACAGGTAGAAATAAAATTGTGTTAACGTATTTTGTTATCAGTAACCTTTTGTTGTTATATCTCGCTACCAGAATTTCCCAAGCTGTGTTGTAGTTTTGCTCAGTTGTTTCCAAATGACTTATAATTTTGGCTGCATCACCACCTATGTAGGATTTCAGTAAAGACATCTTATAAGTTGTAGTCAATTTAGGATTTTCATGAATGAATCTTTTAAACTGATCGTAAAATGATGACCACTTGCTGTATTCTCCATAAAAACAAGGAAAATCGATTCGTGGAAGCTTAATATCGATTTTCGATTCGTTTATTTTTATATCCACCTTATTTCTACTAATGTATTGCTGCAGAAGAGTTAATGTTTCTTCTGCTTCATCAGTAATAGATTCGTAGATAGCTTGTTGGTTTACATATCCTGCATTGTCTTCCTTTTCTAGAGACATAATTATTTCATGGTGAATAAGTTCAAGTTTTTCCATGGTAGATTCGATCTGTTTTTGTTTTATTGATAAAAGTTCTTTTGGTTTTTGTAAATTAATAGCGTCTCGAATTCCTCTTAAATTCCGAATAAGTTGTGTGTTCATTATTTCTTGTTTTCTTGCTAATAATGATTCTGGCAAATCTTTTGTTCCTATTGATAAACCACTTGAAAAAGTTGCTGGTAGTTTATCTGGAACAGAGTTTTCTGGATTACTAACGGCACCGGCATTCTGCTGATCTTCATCTAGGTTGTTGGTTACTACGACTGTTGGCACTGATTGTTGTTGTTTTAGTTCAGCCATTATGTATTCGTATGATTGGTGAACCTTCAGCCGATGTTCCTTGAAGTAAGGATGCTTCGTATCAACTCCTTTGGTGGTTCTTAGTATTTCGTCCACCCGTTGATACTCCAGATACAGCCTTTGTACTGTAAGTTTTTTTCTCTCGCAATACTCATATGTTTTTCTTTCTTTCCCATCCTTCTTGTAGTTTGTAACCAGCTGTTTGAGATTTTCAGCTGTCTCTGCTTGTTGGTCGAACAGAGCTTTTGTATCCATTGTTGTTTATGTTTAACTGATCTTAATGACTGTTGTTCTCTCTGGTCACTTTATTTTACTTGAAGACTCGAAGGACCATGTACAATCCTTCAGTAATAACTAACCCGCTTTTCACTGGTGGGTGCTGGACAGTTAGCTTTACTGGAAGATTTGTATGATGAAGAAAAATAACGTTAAAGTTTTAATGTTAAAATAATTCTTATTTATTTATGGTAATTCATTTTCTTTAAATAAGCAATTTTTGCTGCGTTAACAATTATATCAAGTTATTATAAAGAAAATTAATTAAATATAATAATGCAATTTTGCACTATTATGCATTATTATGCATTATTGATTTCCGCTGGGTTGGTTGATATATTTTTATCTGTTGAGGTATCAACAACCGTCTTCAGTTATAAGTATAAGCCTACTATGTAGACGCGAAATGCAAAAAACAATAAACCTTTAAGGATGTGTTATTTAATGATTTTAGGGACTTTATAGACCAAATAGAATAAAATTATAGAATTTTGTAGTGTAAATAGATTGTTGACGATTTTTTTGTACGAAAGGACAATCAGGCTTGTAACTAAAGACGGTTTTATTTATAACATAAAAATTGGATAATTTATTCATATTGAGTTATCTATATTTTAATAGCAGAAATATAAATTTAAAGATGTTGTTTGGATGTTTATATTTCAAAATTTGAATTGTATGTAATTTTAAATGAAAATGCTTAATAATTAATAATAATTTTTAAAAAAGTAGTAGAAAAAGTACAGTTTTCTACTCGCCGAAAATCATATTTTGAATTTCGCGACCATTACCAACCTCGGCTATCGCCTAGGCTGATAAACTGTCCTCTCGCTTCAAAATATGTTGTTTTCGGCATCGTTGAAAAATATACTATTTCAAAACAATTATATTAGTTAAATTTCTACTCCAAGTTCGTACGATTTGTTTGTTGTGATATTTGTTTACATAGGCGTCGTTACTGTTATTATAATTATTTTTAATTATCAAAATTTTGTTATATTACCTACAAAATCATTAATATTTTTACTAGTTTTTGGTTTTCTATTATAATTGTTTGAATTTCAATAATAATTTATTAATTTTATGCATTTTTTTGTCCATTTCAATGGGACCCCAACAGTTTTTTTAATTTTAATTCGAGACATTGAATTCCGCACATGCGCACATCGTAATATGTGCAGAGCAACCAATTTTTGTATTCGCTGGTAAAAAAATTCTACTATACTTAGATGATGCGATTTGCCCTTACAAGCTTCGCATGAGTCTTGACTCTCAGCATGCATTGAACTAACACGTTCTGATGATCGTTGATTTCTAGACCGTGATTTGATGGTGCAACTAAATGCTTTAAGACTATCTCTTCTTTTTTTTAAGAATGTGTAGAAGTCAGTGAGAGTTGGCTCGGATTTCTCAACTACTATTTTTTTTTTAATAAAATGTGTTGTGTAGTAGGAATTACAATATGTGTCACAATAACACATAAAAACCTTTAAAGACCAAGGTCCCACAACAACATACGTTCAGAGGTGTTGATGGACGTAAATCATCTTTCTTTTTTTTGTTTTCTTAAATTTTTTGTTAAAGAATGGATAACTAAACAAAAAATCCTATCACTGACAAAATATGACATAGGCCAATATTTTATGATAGAATAGAGAAAATAAAAGTAAATTAAAAGGTAAATAGCAAATTTTTACAAAAATTTGCTGAAACAAAACAAAAATGTTGTTACCAATAATCCTGCCGGTTGCATATTCCTTGATCCTGTGACGCACCGTCTTTCTTGAAGATTAAAGTCCACACATAGTTATATGAAGGCTCGTTTCCTCAAGGAAGCAATAGCATCTCATCATCAAGGATAATTTCACAGCTAAGATTGAGGGTGCTACCGTTGACTGAATACAGTTCATCCGCCACCACCCCTAAGATGTCACCTTGGCTAGTTACACCTCACTGCCATTGCCAGTGGTATGTGATATCTCACGTTAACTCGTATGTCAATAGCAGGGACTGGAGTACGCGGGGTTGTCACACCCGTAGATCAAAAATAAAAAAAATTTTCAAAACAATAAAAACTGATCCTTCCATGCGGTTTATGGAACAAATTTGATTCATTTGCTTCTTTAATGTGTTGTTGATCAACGAATGTAGTTATGTATGATTGGATAATCATAATTGGCTTGTTAAAAGTTTCTTTCAGCATCTGAAATGCCTGAATAAAGTTTGCATCGGTTACCAAAAAATGCTTAATTGTACGTAAGGCATCCCCTTGTAACACACCTTTCAGAATCTGAAATTTTTGAGCTGCTGATACCAAAGAATTGTTATGAACAGCTTGTGTATAAAGGTCGTAGATTGATTGCCAATCAGCATAGCTTCCATCAAAGGTTGGAATCTAGAGTCGAGGTAGCTTTTCTATGGCAGATGTTGAAGCTGGCGTATTGTTTAATGTATCATTTGCAACGAGATTTGGTTGTTCGAATGTACATGATAATAATATTCTTCGAATTCTGGCACACCAGATTCTTCCTTGTCATCAATAGCAAAAATGGCATCTTCTATTTTCACGAAATCTCCCATATACAGCGTTCCGCACGCAACTCTAATTTTTCCAATGTAGCTTCATTGATTTTATTATTCATAAAATCCGTCAATCTAATCATTTGACCCTTAAGCACACTACGCCTTTTCTTTAACCCATTCATTATTTAAACAATGACACGTTATTGCAAACAAACATAAAATATATAATGGTGAATGATAACATATTCTGCACCCCCTTGTATGCGACAGTGAACACAATTAAATAAATTACGATCACAAATGTTCACAACATAATACCACAGAACCAATGAGAATACCACAGAACTTGTTTTTAAATTAACGTATAACTATAAATCATAAAAACATTTAATTTAAATATTATAAATCGAAATCATCTATAAATGTTCATCAATGTATTAAAAATAATTTTAGCAGGGGGTCGATTCTGATTGGTTTTGACAACTGTTGCTTAAAACAGGTTATAACAAAATTTGTCTTTACTTGATTCGCACAACTCAAAAACTAAACGAAAAACGTTTGTCTGAAATAATTTCATACAATTTAAATATTTTGACGTTTGGATATGTAATAAAATTTTTATTTACAAAGTATTTGTTTTAGCATTTGAATATTTAATAAAATTTTTGCGTGCAAAATATTTGTTTTAGAAAAATAATTCAGTGAATTTAAAAATGTTCAAGTCTGAATTAAATTTTTATGTGTTAAAGTGAAATTAAATTACAAGATACAATCAAAATAAAATTAATTTTAAATTAAACAAAAATCATCAAATTTTAAAAATAAATAATATGATAATTTTCTATTTCAACAAAATCGAAATAGTAATATATCAAAATAAATATATATCTGTAGAACTTTTCTTACAAAAATTAATCAAAATTGTATTTCAATTTTTACTTGACACTTAACACTTTATTTTTTATAAAAATTTTAGTAAATAAAAGGTAAACAACAAAAATTTTGTAAACAAATAATTCACTCCTACAATTTTGGTGCTGCTAAATAATTTTTAAAATAGTTGTCTAAATTGTAGAGAAATCCAAATTTAACGAAAACTAAACGAAAATGTTACCAGGTTGAAAAATATTTTTTGGAGAGTTGTTAAGAAAGTTGTCTAAAAACGGTTAAAATAAGGTTTAAAGTTGTCGAAACCGATCAGAATCGACACACAGAGCTAACCTTTGTCCCGCTACTTCTCTTAAGAATTTTCGATTTCACAAAATTACAAATATTGTTTATGACTTTTGAAACTTATAATTCTAATTATTGTTCCTTATCGATCGAAATTATAAAAGTATATAGTTTAAACAAAATAAATGTTATACTTATCGGTTTAACGTAATACGAAATGTGGAAGGCGGGCTTATTGAAATAGCGTGACTTTCCTATTTGTAAATTCTTCGGAAAATCCTTCTTGAACTCCAAAATTTCCTTGTTATCACAACTCGAAGGACCAATGTTGTGCTGTTAGGATGATGATTCTGGAAACCTTTCACTTTCACTAGGATTATTCCGAATAACACAAACTAATATTTTGTTATTTATATCAAACAATAGAACTGATAATTTTAGTTATTTATTTATTCTTAATTGTAGTCTTATCGAATACTGAATTTAATATATTTTTTAAATGGTTTTTTCATTAAGCTGGGTACAGATCAATAAAAACTTACGTGTGCGTTGAATTGACTGTACGGCGCAAATATTTACGGTGCAATTGTGCAACACTCAGTCAATAAATAATTGTGTTGTGCGCACTTTGAATTGCTTCTATATGCAAATCTAGTTTAATTAATGTTTATTAACAAATGTACTTCTTGTTCCGTCTGTGTGTGGTATTTTTGCGCGAAAATCAATATCACTCACTACACAAATAACATCTATGCTTATAAAACTTACTTTGAATTGCTTTTATATGCAAATCTAATTTAATTAATGTTTATTAACAAATTGCAGCTATTTAGCTGTATTTATTGATTTTCCATTCGATTTATTTAACAAACTTAGAAATGACAAACATCAAATGTCAATTTTTCAACATACAAAATTTTACGTCCACATACAAATTTTTTGTGGCGCAAAATTCTTTGATGTTTGCGAAAAAACCGACTTTATATGGTTTGTGTTTTTTGTGTGTGGCGAAAATATTTGTGTGTGGCAGAACGTCTACACTGAACCCATGCACGCAAACTACAACACGCACAGCCCGCACAACGTAAATTTTTTTTAATCTGTACCCAGCTTTTGATTGATTATGTAAATAAGTGCTGTTGTAAACTCGTAATTGATTGTATGTGTGTAAGTGTTTTACATAAATAAAGTGTTTAAAGTATTGCATACATAAATCAATAAATCTAATTCCCGTTTACAATAATTCGTTTTAATTAATGGTGAAAGTGCTTTCTATTGTTGTTGTTATATTCTTTATCCTTTCAAGGTTCTGAACACTAGATGGGATTCTAAACATAACCTATCAAACATAACCTAGAAAATTTCGCTTGTCACTTCGCCTATCATTTTATGATGAAGAATATTTTCGCGTGCACAAAATACTATTTCGAAGAATAAAAAATATTTTTTCGGCAAACGGCTGTAAAGTTTAATTTTACTGCCGCTAGGGAGTTAGTTAAAGTCTTACTTTTTGGACTGCGGCTGCAAAAGTAACGCCAGTTTTGTTTTATACTACGGCGGCTGTAAAGGAGCATTTGTTATTTTGTTATTTTTTCAAATAAATTGTATAAATATGACAACAAAAAAGTCAGACAAGTGCGAATAAAATTCGCTCGTCAAGGGTTCCGTGAATGTAAAAGAACACAATATCAAAAATTATTGACAAAAAGTTGTGTTGTAATGTCCTTATATTTTCAGACCATAGACACATAACAAAATAAATGTTAAATTGTAAATGTCAATAGTAAATTACAATCAAATCTACATTGATCAAAAATGGCAAAAAAATGTTAATTCAGGTTAAATATTATCCATAGATGTTTTTGGTACCTTAAAGATTCAATTACACCAGCTTGTAAATGGATTAAATTTGATTATTTTTTCGGTCAATCGAGTGTTGAAATTTAGGGGTGTGGAAAGGCTACATACTAAAAATATTTTTTTTTTAATAACACAAAAACTCTGCATTGCAAAATTCTAAAAAAATTGTAACATTTCTTAAATTAAGTGCTCTTTCATATGACACCCCACTCATTCGGGTCAAAAATGGTTTTTTTTCCCTCCCCACACCCATCCCATAAACACACAGAAATATAATTATTTGAGTCTTCGATATGATTTTCATTCAAAATTTACCAATATTCCTGTCTCTGTGAATATTTTCAAATTTTTCAGTCAGTCATCGTCGAAAGGTAGGCGGCGGCACGATCTGAATTTAGCCCTTTCTTATCCATAACTCAAAAACTGTGCTGTAGTTTTCATACAAAACTTACCAAATTTCCTAACTCTGTGAAATTTTACAAATTTTTCTGTCATTTAGAATTCTAAAAAAAATTGCAACGAATTTTAAATTAGATGTTCTTTCAAATGACACCCCACTCGCTTGGGTAAAAAAAAGTTTTTTTTTACCCCCTCTACCCCGGTCTTCTAAACACACAGAAATATAATTATTGGAGACTTCGCTATAGTTTTTGTACAAAATTTACCAAATTACCTAACTCTGTGAATTTTTACAAATTTTTCTGTCTACCAGTGTCGAAACGTAGGGGGGGGGACGGTGTGAATTTTGCACTTTTTTCACAATAACTCAAAAACTGAGCACCAAAAAATTCTAAAAAAAATTTCAACGAATTCTAAATTAGATGTTCTTTCAAATGACATCCCACTCGCTTGGGTCAAAAAAAATTTTTTTTACCCCCTCTACCCCGGTCCTCTAAACTCACAGAAATATAATTATTGGAGACTTCGCTATAGTTTTCGTACAAAATTTAGCAAATTTTCTAGCTCTGTGAATTTTTACAAATTTTTCTGTCAATCAGTGTCGAAACGCATGGGGGGGGAACGGTCTGGACTTTGCACTTTTTCGATAATATCTCAAAAACTGGGCACCGAAAAATTCTAAAAATAACTGCAACGAATTCCAAATTAGGTGCTCTTTCAAATGACACCCCACTCGCTTGGGTCAAAAAAAGTTTTTTTTTACCCCCTCTACCCCGGTCCTCTAAACACACAAAAATATAATTATTGGAGACTTCGCTATAGTTTTCGTACAAAATTTAGCAAATTTCCTAACTCTGTGAATTTTTACAAATTTTTCTGTCAATCAGTGTCGAAACGCATGGGGGGGGGAACGGTCTGGACTTTGCACTTTTTCGACAAGACAATATCTCAAAAACTGGGCACCGCAAAATTCTAAAAAAAACTGCAACGAATTCCAAATTAGGTGCTCTTTCAAATGACATTCCACTCGCTTGGGTCAAAAAAAGTTTTTTTTTACCCCCTCTACCTCGGTCCTCTAAGCTCACAGAAATATAATTATTGGAGACTTCGCTATAGTTTTCGTACAAAATTTAGCAAATTTCCTAACTCTGTGAATTTTTACAAATTTTTCTGTCAATCAGTGTCGAAACGTAGGGCGGGACGGTCTAAATTCGCACTTTTTTTACTATAACTCAAAACCTGGGCATCGCAAAATTCTAAAAAAAATTGCTTTGTTTTTTAAATTAAGTGCTCTTTCAAATGACCACTTGACCACATTTTAAATAGTGTTTTTACCCCTCCTCATTTCCACCCCCTTAATAAATCTAAGTATGGAAATATGACACTTTTTTATATTGTTTATTAAAAACGTACTAATTTTTCTATCATTCCAAGTACATTTGAAAATTTTCGATCAGATAGGTTCGGAGCTAATCGAGGTAAGAAAACGCGTAAAAAACGTCATTATTCAAAATTATACAAAAAAGGGTGCGGTGTAAAATTCCAAAATAAATTTTTATGGAATACTGAAATAAAGCCCATTCATATGATACCCTACTTGAATCTATAAAAAAATGTATTTTCTCAAAGGTCTCACATCTCAGCCCTGTAAACCAAACGAAAACCACTTAAGTTTTATTTGTATCCGTCATTTCATGTGGACAGGTTAGTTTTATACGCATGCCAAATTTCAAGTCCATAGCATTTATAGTTTACGAGATAGTCGATATAATGTGAAAAACACGTTTTACTCTCACCAATAGTGTTCCGTATAAAAAACGGAACCCTAAAAATAAGTTGATTCTCTTTGGATTATGATATTTTGAATTATTGTATGTTACTATGACAACAAAACATAACAAACAGTTTCATTGGATAATAAAATTTTAAATTATTGTATAACTATGACAACAACAAAATAACAACAATTTCAATTGTATTATGAAATTTTGAAAAGGCTGCTTTGATAAAAAAAAATTATTCATACAGATTTAAATGTTTTTTTCTCTTTTTTGGAAGTAATTATGACGATAAAAATTCATATTTATAAAAAGTTTGATGTATTAATTTCATATTTATAAAAAATTTAAACTTTTGCCGAATAAAAAGCGTATTTAATTCGAAGCTAAAGTGACTTTTTGTGTATCGTCTATAATTGTCAAACTATAGACCCAACACAAAAAGTATCACTTTAGCTCCTAATTAAATAATGTACTATTGTAGGCATATGTGCGGCATATATATTTTTCGTTTATTTTAATTTAGAACAAAATTGAATATTTTTGTGCATGTGTTACAAAAAAGTTTTTTTACAACTTTTATCTAACTTTAAATATTAAAAATTAAAACAGAAACATACTTTAATCCTCATAATTTTAATTTGTTATTCATTTTAAAGAAAGCTTAATCGTCTAATTTATTCTGTAAGTTAAATGTCACTCACAAAACTATTAGGTTGGAAGATTTATTCATAAATAAAAAAAAGTTATTATGTAAAATATCTGAATAATTATAATGTATATATTTTGCAACAGAAAAATTTTTTGTTTTTCATTAGAAAAAATTTAAATTAATTGAGAAAACCTTTAAGCTGTTGTTAAACGTTTATTATGATAATGAGAATGAGAAAGAAAACCGTTGGGGTACAATTTATGATATGCAACAACAGAATCAGAACAGGCTGTATTCAGATAAATCTTAAAGTATATATAGAAAAAGCAACTGAGTTCTATAACTCACCTCAAATGTAGATTTTATTGTTTCTGATATCAAAACATTCTAGCACTCCTAACAAAATGAAATCATAAAAAGGTATGGATGATATGGCTCAGGAGTCAGGCAGTGTATTCCTTATAAATACAAATACTATGCTGTTCTATACATTTCAATGGAATACCAATGAAATGCATAGAACGACATATAATTATCTGACAGATAAACAGATATTGATATAACTTCATATTTCTATTTTTCGATGCCTTCCAATTCATGTTTTCCAAAAACTCATTAATTGTTAAGCAACCTAATACGTGTCGAAAATGACAAATTAATTAGACTACCTATAACACCATTTCTTGATTTCTCAAATCGATTATATTAATTATTAATTGAGCAATTGGAAAATCAATTGAACCTAAATAAAACAAATGAGGTTGTTTTTGGAAATATAGAACAAATATATAAATTACTATTAGGCTTACCATTAATAAATAATAAAAGCATCTTACTTATGAATGAATGCATCATATTTTTATGAATTGAACAACAACTAATTGTAATGATTCTACCACATTGAGAATGTGTACGTAAAATATGGAAATGAATTAAAAAAGCCAAGCAAACCAAAATTTAATTTTAACCCTTTTATGTCTGTATATGTGAAAAAGATTTTAAGGATTTAGTTGTTCAAGGACATCTAAACATGTTGTACAATCGAAACTAGCGTCACTAACTACATTAAAAAATTTTTAGCCACATTTTCACCCACCATCACTGATTTCCTAGAGTTTCAACTTTGAACTCTTTTATAAATCCTATACATGTCATCCTTCTTGCACTAGTTCTGATAACTCTTTGCATTACCGATACTTCAGTTCATTGTTATTCGTAGTTCATTGTAGTTCATTGTAATTTTACTATTTGTATTTTTTTTAACATATTGTTACGATTCTACATAAATGTAATGAAATACACAACAAAGTTCTATTCAACCTCAATTTCCCCTATTTCAAACGTTCAAATAATATTTCAAGGCTACATTCTTTTCTATGTAAAAAAAAAAAAAGGTTTAAGGTTTAAGTTATTTTTCTTTTTCTTTTATTTATTTTCTTATTATTTATTTGAATACAAATATTACTTGGGTCTGAAAGACCTAAGTATTACATTCATGAGCTAAAAGTGAAATTCTTACCCCCACTTTTTTTGGCATTTCTCGACGTTTTAGGACTTACTGATTCTAAAAAAACAAAAAAAAATGTATGTCTGTCCGCCGGCCGTCACAACCGATGAAATCTAGAAAACGGCTGAAGGGATTTGAAAAATTTTGAATTCTGAAAATAGGTAAACTCAATAGGTAAGAGCCGAAAGGACAATGTGTTCGATAATCGATAACTGTACCGGAAGTGTGTCAAAAAAATCGACAAGTGTGTCAAAACAAGGAAATATGCATATTTGTTGCTTAAAAAACGTTCATTTTAAGTGATAATGAGTAGGAACAAAGAATGTGGAGAAATGTGGATTGTCGGGATTGGTATGTGAGATCAAAAACTAGATTATTGCATTATAATTTTGTCAAAAAAATGTTGTCAAGTGTGTCAAAAGAAAGATTTTTATTTATTTTTTTACCCAATATTTTGGAAAAAAATAAAACTAATTATTTGTATGACTGAAATTTTATTATTATTATTCAGAATTATGGCATTATAAGTTTGTCAAAAAAATGTTGTCAAGTGTGTCAAAAGAAAGATTTTTATTTATTTTTTTACCCATTTTGTTGGAAAAAATAAATTTAATTATTTGTTTAACATGAAACGTAAACAAACAGCTAAATATAATTGAACATAGAAATTTTTGAATTTGTTATAGTTTTTGAAATATTTTTGGAATTTTGAAAAATTTTCAATTTTGGATTTTGTAAGAATCTTTGGAATATTTTTAGAATTTTGAAAAATTTTAAATTTTTGATTTTATTAAATTTTTATAAGTTTGGAAAAAGTTTCAATTTTTGATATTGTTATAATTTTTGCAATGTTTTTAGAGTTTTAGAATAAGTTTGAATTTTTGAATTTTTAAGAATTTTTGGAAAATTACTAGAATTTAGAAAAAGTTTAAATTTTTGATCTTATTCTAATTTTTGGAAGATTTTTAGAATTTAAAAAAAAAAATAGAATTTTAGAATTTTATATATATTTTTAGAATTTTGAGAAAAGATTCAATTTTTGATTTTGTAAGAATTTTTGAAATATTTTCAGAATTTTGAAATATTTTAAATTTTTGATTTTATTATAATTTTGGAAAAAGTTACAATTTTTGATTTTGTTATAATTTTTGCAATATTTTTAGAATTTTTGAAAAAAGTTTTAATCTTTAATTTTGTAATAATTTTTGAAATATTTTTAGAATTTTGAAAAAAAAAATGGAGAGGTGTTTGAGTAGTTTACTGATTGTATAATCTTTTCACTAAATTCTGTTATTTTATGATCTGTTATAATTTTTCGACAACGTATTGATGTTTCGTGTTAGTTTTGTAATACATATCTAAACAGAGATAAAAAATACATGTACTTTAACAAAAAGTTATGTTTGATATACATCGCTGAACAAAACTAAAAACTATGTCCTCATAAAAGTTTTTTGCCGAAAACTATATCAAAATCCTTAACCCAGACCCAAGTCTTGATATCTCAGAGCTGTGAGATTTCAGCCGCTCCATATTTTTTTGTTTGTTTTCCCTGCTTTATTTTAAAAAACACATACTATAATTTTAAAATTAAACTTTTAATAAATTTTAGTAATCATAAGTCATAACGCAAAAATATGAATTGGCTGAAATGTCAAGACTGTGAGATATCAAGACTTCGGTCTGTGTTGAGGGTTAATATAGTTTTCGCTAAAAGGCTTGTATAAGGAAATTGGGACTTATGTTTGAAAACGCGTGGAAAACACAAAAGTCAAATATGAAGGAGCTGAAATCTCACAGCTCCAAGATATCAAGACTACGGTCTGGGTTAAGGATTTTTATAGTTATAGTTTATAGTTTCAATTATTTAGTTGCAGTTAACAGTTTTCGGTAAAAAACTTTTATGAGGACATTGTTTTTAGTTTTGTTCAGCGCAGTGGCGGATTATGCCTTTGAGGGGCCTGAGGCGGAACAAAATTTTGGGGCCTAAGATTTTACCAAAAATTTTGCAAATGAGTCTGATTAAGACTATTTCTTAAATAATTTTTTATCCGCTTCAGAACGGAGAAAGATCGTTCCCCACTTGCGTTGCATATCGGCAATGTAAGAAATATTTTTAAAATAGCTTCCACATTGGGAAATAAAGATTGCAGGCCATCAATGATTACCTTGTACATCTTAAATAGACAAGTGATGTTCTCTTCTTTTATATATTTTAAAAAATGATGTACTTCGTCTTTAAAATATTGTACTTCTATATCCCTCGTGTGAGGTCCCTGGGTCAGTACCGAAGTCGTACCCTAGATACGCTCACTTTATGATAGATGAAATGAATACCTACCGGTGTACTTACGGTGGTTGAATTATCTATCTCTTCCTTCTCAATATATATTGTAATGAAAACACTGACTTTTTGTTATATTGGTTACGGATTCCTATGGAATTTATATTTTCTTGTATTTAATTCGTTAACGTACACTATTATTTAGGAAATAGCTTAACTTAATTTCACTTGGATTATTTGTTAATCCCTTGCACTAGCACTTGCACTTTTTTATAATACTTTAACTTTTTTAAACTTTTTGGAGGATTTCTTCCCGTACTAGTTGTTCTAGTTTCGCGACGGAGTTCAGACTAACTTTTCGTTTGGTTTTTACCAACCAAGAAAACTATTTTCCTAAAGTTTTATGAATAGGTTTTTTGTTTAATTAACAAAAAACCGTTTTTCAATTAATTTGATTTACTTTAATGAATTTTTGTTTTATCAACAAAAACCGATTTTCAATTTTAATAAAAATTATTTTATGTTAAACTATTAAAATTTGTTGTTATTGTAAATATGTGTAAAACTTTGTTAGATCGAATTATATTTTAATTTAATAATTTTTTAGTTTTCCGTTTAGGATTTTGTTTCTTATGGTTAACTGGATTTTTATGATAATTTGAGTTTTGTGGAAATTGTAACGGAAATCTGAATGGTTCGATTGTTTGAATTTGGTGAGAATTAAAGTTGTGTTTTTATTATTTGATGGAAATTGAAATTGGAATATTTATTAATTATTATTACTATTTGGGAATGTTTTTGAAGGAAATTGAAATTAGAGTTTTTAATAATTTAATGAACAAACAAATGTTTGTACAAACAATATTTGCATTGTTTGGATTTTTATAATTATGTCTGAGATTGGATTGTTGCAACTTTGTTGCTATGATGGTCTTTATTATTCATTGGGACACGTGCACTCAAACCTCTATTGGTTTTATTAGCGTTGTGCGTTTGAAAATGTATGGTTTGGGCGGTGTACGAGTGTAAATGTGATATGGTCGCTGTTCGAGCTATCACATACCTCCCCCCCCAGAAAAAAATTTTGATGTTCGAATCATAATTTTTTGAAAAAGGTTTCCCGACCTTACAATATATATATTTCTATTTACGAGCGTGTTTTATTTTCATTTGTTTGTCGTGTGCTTGTGCTTAGTGCTTACATTTTATATTATTTTTTAATAAAATTTAATCTTTTACTATAGTCCTTATTTCTTTTATTTTTATTTTTTAATTATTTGTTTTTGCAATGTTTGCTTATTTAATTTTATATATTTACTATCTTTTTGTCTATTCCTATATTTTTCTTTATTTTCTCTTATCTTATATATTTTTTGTTTTATTTTTAATTTTTCAAATTTTAGTTATATATGACTTAATTTATTATTAATTATGTTATTTTTATATTTTAAAATATGTTTTTTTTTTGTATTATATTATTTATATATTATAAAAAAAATATTGTATATTTCTATGTTTTATATATCATTATCTTATTTGAATAAAGTTTATTGAACTAAATATTTTGTGTTTTGTTTTTTAATTAATTATTATATTTCCCTTAAAATTATTTCTTTTCCTGTTATTATTGCCTTTGTTAGATTATTATATAGGCTAATTTTATTTGTATTACTTTTATTTTTGGACTATAGTCTAATTTTTTAATATGATCTTAACTTACTATATTAAGGTTGTAAAGATTACCTTTCTTTTATTTTATATATAGTTATTTTAATTTTTAGAAAGATATAATTGAGAATTATTAATTATTTTTTACTTTAGATTTACGTAAAATTTATTTATTATTTGTCTTATTAACTATTATTAAAAATTTAATTTTGTATTATGTTTTCTTTTTGTTTATATCGTTAATGTTTTTAACGGGTTATAATCTTAGTTATTTATTTTATTTTATATATAGTTATTTTAATTTCTAGAAAAATTTACTTGAATATTATTAACTCTTTTTTTTACTTTAGATTTTCGTAAAATATATTTATTATTTGTGTTTTTAAGTATTAATAAATGTTAAAATTTATTTTTATTTTGTTTTTGATTATTTCGTTAAAGAAAAAATATTTTTTATTTATTACCGAATTTTTATTTCGTATATTAATTCTTTTTACTATTGCACAATCTCCACGGATTGTCTTGTTCTAATTTAACACACATATGTTTTTGTTTTAGATAGAATCGCTACCTACTAAATTATTTGTTCGTTTCGTCCTAGGTTCTGCGTAAATTGGATTACTCATATTTATTTCTGTTTCATTTCTGTCTGTTTCGTTTGTTGGTGTACTATTATTCTTTGGAGTTCTTTGCTTTTTACATCTTTTAATTATTAGAATTGCTGATATTATTATAATGCTGACTAGTGCGATTGTGTTTAAGACATGATATGTAATTTTTTCTGTTTTACTATCTCTTGTTATTCTTTCCTTCTCGGTTTGTTTCAATCTGGTTTCTTGGTTATCGATTGATTGCAAGAGTTGATTAAAGTCATCTTTTTCATTCTGTAGTGTACTGACTATTGGTATTTTGGTTCTCTTGGGTATCATTTGTTGTTCCCCTGAACTAATTTCGATATGTTGAATTTCTGGTAACTTAGGACTTTTTAGTATTTGTATCTTTATATCCTTGTTGTTTTCGTATTTTAATTGGATTCCTTGCGATGTTCTTTCGCAGTTATCTAGAAGATTCAGTATTACCGTTCTGTTAATTTTTTGCAATGATTCTCTGTTGTCTTTGCATTTTATTAATATATCGTATTCTTCTGTAGTCATTAGAAGCCATGTATTTGCTGAGTTCATTTTAATTATTAGATTGTTTGGAAATTTTATTTCTTTAATTCTGCATGCATTTATGTTCTGTCTGAATGGATTGTCGAATAATTGTGTTAGACAATTCGATTTTTTATCTATTATTAGCGGTGAATTCTGTTTGCAGATTTTTGTTTTTCTTTCGTTATTTAGTAATATTTCTGCGCAATTGTGGATTTCCGTTGATGACGTAATTTGAAAGGTTTCTGTTTCGATGTTTGTTGCCAATATTATGTTTTGAATATCGTATATAAAAAATCTGTTTCATACGGTCTATGCAATTTGTATCTAGTATCTATTGGAAGTGGTACTTCAATTTTTATAATAATTTTTTCCTGCACTACGATTGCATTCACATGTAGTATTTGCTGAATCGTTAACGGGTTTCCCAAATATATATTCTTTCCTTCTCTTGTAATTTCGTTTAATTCCTTTGCGATTGCAGTTATGTTTAGGAAGGATGGGTGTATTTTATTTTCGGTCAGAAATAATATTCCTGTTATGAAAGTTGCAAGGATGCTTTTAATTTCGTATAATGTGTTAATTAGTAAATTTGAAATTTCTATTAACAGTATTCTTTTCTCTGTTCGTATCTGTTGTTGCGCCTGCTGAATTGAAAGAAATTCAATGTCTTTATTTATTTTGTTTATTTCCGTCCAACTAAAATTTAAATTTTTTTCGATCTCGCTAAATTTTGTATATGTCCAATTCATGCTAGATTTTATTATACTTGTTTGTTGTTCTAATATTTGAATGTTCTCAACACCTTCTTTTTCTAGTTTGTTTACTTTTCTATATAGTTTTTCTGAATCTTCGCTATCCATTGTTCCGAACAGTGTTTTTTGTAATTTTCCTATTCCGTTAAAATAGCCCGTGCTTCTTTTCATTATTTTTCCTATTAAATGACTTATTTCATTTTGTTGTGTATCTATGTCTTTTAATATTATTTCTAGTTCGTGCATAATATTTTTGCAATACGGTGTGCGTACTATTTTAGTATTTTCTACGTGACAAACTCTATTGATTTCCTTTTCAGATTTTTCCGTTAGAATTGATACGTTTTTTAAATCTATTAATTCAATTCCGGTTATTATTGACCATGATTCCAGGTAGAAAATTGCTTCCCCTATTTCCTCGAAAATTATTTTGTCGTTGCTAACGTCCTTTATTGAGTACATATTTGATGTTGTACTTCCTAGTAAGAATCCCCATAAAATTATTTGTAGAACGATTTTCATTGTAATCTGTAAAGTTATATATAAAAGGTTGAATATTCCGTCAAAAAAAAAAATCGATTGTTGCTTAATTTTGTTTTGTTATTTGCCAATCGTTGTTTGTTTTTTAGCTTCTTATATGTAAATATTTGTTTATATGGTAGCTAGTTTTAGCCTGTTGAAATGAATAACTTTGTTTTTATTTTTCACCTTAATTGTGCAATTTACTGGTCCGTTGATTTCTACGATATCGAATGGTCCAATCCAATTTTCTAAATACGTGATTTCCCGTCTTTAAAATTGACATTTCTCTAATATGACTTTAAGGTTGAATTCTCTCAATTTTCCTAATACTTTTCTCAGTTTACTATTATGATTTTCTAAGTCCCTGCCATATATAACTATGTCATCTAGGTATACATAACATTCTATTCCTTGGAGTCCGGTCAACACGTGATTCATGATCCTCTGAAATGTTGCCAGTGCTCCAGTTAATCCGAATGGCATTCTTTTGAACTCAAAATGTCCGTAAGCTGTGCTAAATGCAGTTTTTTCCCGATCTTCTGGGTTTACTAAAACTTGATGATAACCGTCTGCTAGATCTAATGTCGTAAAGTTTCTAGAATATCCTATTTGGTCTAATATTTCTTCTATTCTAGGTAAAGGATATACTTGACCTAATGTTACCCTATTTAACCGTCTAAAGTCAATAACCACCCTCCATCTCTTTTCAGTTTCTCTCGGTTCTGTTTCCTTACCCGATCCTGCTTCCCTGGGCAGTCCTTTCTTCGGGATTACGAGCAATGGCGAATTCCATGCCGATTTTGAATTACCTATGATGTCGTCTGCAATCATCTGCTTTACTTGCCTATTAATTTCTGCTCTTTGGATCTCCGGTAGCCTATACATTTTCTGATTGATAGGTATTGTATTTGGTTGCACTGTAATTTTATGTGTAAGTACTTCTGTATATGTTGTTTTTCGCCTGGTAGGTGGAATATGTCTGCGTACTCTTTACATATGTCCTTGATTGACTCTTTTTCTATTTTTGTTAGAGATTCTTCCAATTTTAGGTTATTCAATATTTCCAGTTCTCTATTACGTAATGGTTCTCTGTTATTATTTTCTCGTATATTGAAAATGTTTGGTCTATTAGGCATCGCCTCTTCTACTGTATTGTAGTCCGCTAATTTATGCGTTTTTGGTTTATAATTTTTCAGTATAATGTCTTCCTCGTTTACGTTTAAGAAAGCTACTATTATTTCACCCTCCCATGGCTTTGTCAATGTGTTAGCTTGGAATACACCTGGTTCTATTTCATTTGCTAATACTAATAATTCGTCTGTTTCATCTGTTCCTAATCTGATTTTTGTAGCCATTTTTGATCGCTTAGGTATCACTATAAAACTGTCTTTGTTTAAATTTTGTTCCGAATTTTCTCTGTTTGTCGTTTCCCTGAATTTACCTTGTTGTTGTATTACACCTGATGCTGAATATTCTTTAAAGTAATCCTCCATGTCATTATCATTGAGGTCTTTCCTCATATCATTATTACTCATATTACTTGAAAACGTTTTTACTTTATTCATTTCTGTTTCTAATTCAATGTCATACTCATTTAAATGCTTTCTTAAATCGTTGTTGGTTTTTTCATTAACATAGAAATTATCTGCATTAACGAGTGTCCTATTACTAAAAATATTTTCTTTTTTATTTTGTTGGAATGTTGGCACGAGATCGGTTTTAGTTTGTCTTTCGTTATCTTTTGGTCTTATGTAATTATCGTTTGTCTTCAGTAGGTCAATGTTTTTACATTTTATTTGGTTTCTTGTTTCAAAATTATGTAATATGTGTTTGTTCGTTTGAATTGTGTCATGTGTTATATTTTTTGTTATGGTTTTTTGATTTGAATTTTCGTAGAGTGGATTTGCATTTATATAGGTCGTTGTCTTCTTTATTGTTCCCCTATGATTTGTTATTTGTGGACTTACATTTGAGTCGTTTGTATTTTCGTCATTATTTTTGTTTGGTTTGTTTTGTATTGGGCTTATAGCGGCTGTGGCTTGTTGATTTAGATTTCTTATATTATTATTATTTATAGCGGCTGTGGCTTGTTGATTTAGATTTCTTATATTATTATGATTTATAGCGGCTGTGGCTTGTTTATTTTGGTTTATATTTTGAGGTCTTATAGCATCTGGGGCTCGCCTATAATTATTATTATTTTGATTTATGTTTTGAGGGCTTATAGCATCTGGGGCTTGCCTATACTTATTATTATTTTGATTTATGTTTTGAGGGCTTATAGCATCTGGGGCTTGCCTATACTTAGTATTATTTTGATTTATGTTTTGAGGTCTTATAGCATCTGGGGCTCGCCTATAATTATTATTATTTTGATTTATGTTTTGAGGGCTTATAGCATCTGGGGCTTGCCTATACTTATTATTATTTTGATTTATGTTTTGAGGGCTTATAGTATCTGGGGCTTGCCTATACTTATTATTATTTTGATTTATGTTTTGAGGTCTTATAGCATCTGGGGCTCGCCTATAATTATTATTATTTTGATTTATGTTTTGAGGGCTTATAGCATCTGGGGCTTGCCTATACTTATTATTATTTTGATTTATGTTTTGAGGTCTTATAGCATCTGGGGCTTGCCTATACTTATTATTATTTTGTTTTATATTTTGAGGGCTTATAGCATCTGGGGCTCGCCCATAATTATTATTATTTTGATTTATGTTTTGAGGGCTTATAGCATCTGGGGCTTGCCTATAATTATTATTATCTTGGTTATTTGTATTATATATTTTATTTATGTTTATTGGTAAATCATTTTGATGTAATTTGTTATTATATTCCAAATTTTTTGTTATTATTTCTGCTTTATTAGTAGGTACCTTACTTATATTGCAGTCAACAGTGTGTTTTGTATTTTTCACAACTCCCTCACTTTTCAGCGAATCCGTTGTGGCCTTTTTCAAAAACACTCCATCATAGATTTGCGAGTCTATGATTTTTGGGTAAACATCAGAACCTGCTACAGCTTGACCTTGATCAGGGGTGCTTGCTATAACCGTTTCTATCTGTTTACACTGTTGATTAACAATAACCTCACCATTTCCATTGAATGGTATGGTTATATGTTGGAATGGTTTAAACAAATAAACATCAATTTTTCCACCAATA
Organism: Diogma glabrata; assembly: GCA_963693315.1. NCBI lineage: Eukaryota > Metazoa > Arthropoda > Insecta > Diptera > Cylindrotomidae > Diogma > Diogma glabrata. The sequence goes on along the minus strand of OY856186.1, from coordinate 189,020,569 downwards.
TTATCAATCACTGTCCTATTGTCCAAAAAATTTCTTCCTAAAATACCATCTGTTTCTATATTAAGATTTCCCTTTACAATATGGAAATCGCATTCGCTATTTCTTGTGTTTAGTAGGTAGCTTGGTGCTACTCCCATTGTTTGTAAATTTGTATCGCTTATTCCCGCGAATTGGGTTGCTTTTCCGGCGTAGTAAGGCGTCCCTTTTTTAACCGATTCGTATTTTATGATTGACAGGTCTGCGCCTGTGTCTACTAATAGTGATATATATTTTTTATTTCCTATGTTTAATGGTACTTTAATAATGGGTAAGTTCGCGTTTTGATATCCTCCTATTTTTGATATCAATGGACAATTCGGTAGTGGGTTGATATTATACCCTTTATTTTGCATTATTTTTGAGTTCGAATTTGTGGGTGACAAATTCGCTCTATTTAGTTTAAATTATCTTGGATTGGCATATCTTCTGGTGCGATTAGTGGCTGTCCCACGTAGTGTTTTGTATCTCCTTCGGGTACGTTGGTGTATACAGGACTTACCAGTTTCCTTTCTTTGTAGACCCGTACATTTTGGTTCCTTTCTGTTGGCCTTGGTATTTGTCTATGGACTTGCTGTTGGTTGTATGCTTGTCCTCTTTGGTGTGTGTTGTTGACCCTATTATATTGTATGTTTTCTGGATTATTTGGTGTATGATTATTTCCCTGATTGTAGCCTCGAATGTTATTTTTATAGTTGTAACTATACCTTGTGCCTTGGTGGTTGTTCTGTTGCGCCCTTTGGCGGTTTCGGCAGTTTGACATTTCGTGTCCCTTTATTCGACAATATGTACAGAATATGTTGCTTCTTCTGTTACGGCATTCCATGTCCGTGTGGCCTCTACGGTTGCAATATCTGCAGTATTTTAAGATAGTCTCTCGTCTTGGTATGTTTGTCTTTCCTAATAATTCCGTTAGTTTATTTATAATTTCGTTTGAGCTATTCTGTTCTTTTGGGGCTTCTGCATTGTTGTCTACCAGTCTTCTTTCGATGTCTTTGGCTCTGGTAATTGCTTTTTCCAGAGACTCTGGTTTGTTCGTAGCGAAAGACATTTTTATTCCGTACGACGATAGTCCGCTCCAAAATGTGTCTAACGCTTGTCTGTCCAGTTCTTCTATTAAGACTTTTGACTGTTCTTGATTGTAATGTGTCTTGTACCATGCTATTGTCTCATACACTAGTTTCTTTAATCTGTCTGCGTAATTTTCTACCGTTTCGCCTTCTCTTTGTGTACATTTGTATAGTTCTTTTGTGTGATTCCTTTCGTATTTCGGCTTTACATACTTAGCATTTAGAAAATCTTTTAATTTTTGGTAATTCTCTTTATCAATGTCGTAGATTGCGTCACTTGCAGGGTATCTTATTTTGTTGATTACCACACTTAGAAAATGTGGTTTATTTTCTTCGTCCAGTCCTTTGAGGGCTCTGTCACAACTGTCTAAAAATAATCTCGCGTCAGATGCTGTTTGCTCTGTTTGCTTTCCTGTGAATATTGGTATGTCTGCCATTGCACTTACTGTTGCCGCGTATGCCATTTTTGTAATTTTTGTTTTAATAATTTGTTTACGATTTTTCTGGGTTTCCTGATTCTCACTTTCTGAGTCTGAACTTGAGTTTCCGTCGGAATACCATAGGTTTTCGTTTTCTGTGTCGCTCGAATCCTTCGAGTTTGTGTTTTCTTTCGTCAGTTTTTCCTTTCTAGGTGAATCTGTTAAATTGTCTTTTATATGATCTACTTTTTTATGTGGTTTTTTCGGTTTTTGTTTTATTTGTAAATCGGTGTCTGAGTATGCTTTGGCTCTGGTTTGTCTGATAACGTTTTCTGTTTCGTCCGACATATAATTTAAAAAAAAATATTATAGTGGGTTTATTTCGACCGTAGGCTTAAACCGTGAAATATGCCTATTGTAAAAGATTCGACCGTTTATCAATAAAATGTTCCTGAAATTTGTTTATTTACAAATTTCTAATAAAAGACCTGTAGTCTTTCCGTTTTTGTTTTTACGTATAATTTCGTTTTGTTCAAAGATAAAAAATATCTTTTCTGTTTACTCACAAAAAAAAGTACTTAATTTGGTCAATATATATAATATATAATATAATAATATATGTAATATAATAATTTATTGATGAATATTGTTAAAAAAAAATTTGCAAATAATTTTTGTTTATTCTGGTTTTTCGCTTGAACAAATATTTTCAGAAAATCTAATTTTTTATTTTTGACTGACAATTTATTTAAGTTTAATTTATTTTATTTTATTTAGATTATTAGAAAAATAAATATTTTGTTTACTATCGGTTGGATTGAATCTAATAATTTTGATCAATTTTAATATTAATTTAACTTTTTGAGATGTTCAATACAAAAAAAAATTATGACACCTAATATTATTCTATATTTTTTTTTGTAAAAATTAAACAACGAATTTATAAAAAAAATAAATGGTTTTTGTCTGACCTTTGTTTTACTTCTTCACTGTTGGACCCTCCTAGTTGGGCCTGCTGACGATGTGATGGTGTTGGTTTATTAGTTGGGCACTCCTTGCTGTGCCTGTTGCCGTTGATTAATTTAATTTTTTCTTGCTTATGCAAGATGTTGGGCACTCCTAGATGTGCCTGTTGACGTTGATAAATTTGATTTTTTCTTGCTTATGCAAGATGTTGGGCACTACTAGATGTGCCTGTTGACGTTGAGCTGGCTTATACTGGAACGGGTGACAAGACCTTCTTTTATCCGGTCCGGATAACTGGTCAAAATTATTGCCTTTTTGGCTTAACACTTTTAATCACTTTATTTTTATCACTTATAATAACTTTCTGTTGAAACGTATTGTTCTTCCTGAAATAATCAGGCTTGGTGGACACTTTGTATAAAATCACTATACACCTGTGCTACCAAGGAACCGGCTGCGCCATATGTGAGGTCCCTGGGTCAGTACCGAAGTCGTACCCTAGATACGCTCACTTTATGATAGATGAAATGAATACCTACCGGTGTACTTACGGTGGTTGAATTATCTATCTCTTCCTTCTCAATATATATTGTAATGAAAACACTGACTTTTTGTTATATTGGTTGCGGATTCCTATGGAATTTATATTTTCTTGTATTTAATTCGTTAACGTACACTATTATTTAGGAAATAGCTTAACTTAATTTCACTTGGATTATTTGTTAATCCCTTGCACTAGCACTTGCACTTTTTTATAATACTTTAACTTTTTTAAACTTTTTGGAGGATTTCTTCCCGTACTAGTTGTTCTAGTTTCGCGACGGAGTTCAGACTAACTTTTCGTTTGGTTTTTACCAACCAAGAAAACTATTTTCCTAAAGTTTTATGAATAGGTTTTTTGTTTAATAAACAAAAAACCGTTTTTCAATTAATTTGATTTACTTTAATGAATTTTTGTTTTATCAACAAAAACCGATTTTCAATTTTAATAAAAATTATTTTATGTTAAACTATTAAAATTTGTTGTTATTGTAAATATGTGTAAAACTTTGTTAGATCGAATTATATTTTAATTTAATAATTTTTTAGTTTTCCGTTTAGGATTTTGTTTCTTATGGTTAACTGGATTTTTATGATAATTTGAGTTTTGTGGAAATTGTAACGGAAATCTGAATGGTTCGATTGTTTGAATTTGGTGAGAATTAAAGTTGTGTTTTTATTATTTGATGGAAATTGAAATTGGAATATTTATTAATTATTATTACTATTTGGGAATGTTTTTGAAGGAAATTGAAATTAGAGTTTTTAATAATTTAATGAACAAACAAATGTTTGTACAAACAATATTTGCATTGTTTGGATTTTTATAATTATGTCTGAGATTGGATTGTTGCAAATTTGTTGCTATGATGGTCTTTATTATTCATTGGGACACGTGCACTCAAACCTCTATTGGTTTTATTAGCGTTGTGCGTTTGAAAATGTATGGTTTGGGCGGTGTACGAGTGTAAATGTGATATGGTCGCTGTTCGAGCTATCACACTCGCATATGTATTTGACAATTCTAAAATACACTTGTCAACTTCATCACTGGATATATTTTGATCAAACAATAATTTAAAATTATTTAAAACAGTTTCATATATGGACGTTCTGGTAGACATTTCAGTGGCAAGTCTATCACAGATCATATTGTGAGTATTTATAATAAACAATTCTCGTCCCTCTAGCTGTGTATCATTTGCAGATGATTCATAATATTGTCTGTTAATAAGTTTGCTTGCTTTTCTATGCTCTCAAAATCATTCCGAACATCCCTTATAAATTGTGACAAAGAATTAAACAAATTTACTCCTTGTAATAAGTTCGTTTGAATATTTTGAAATGATTTTCTAGTACTATTGATTCTTTGCAATAATATATCCCATAGAACGGTTAATAAGGCAATTCATATTCATCGAAAGAGCTAGCTAATTTTTTAACCTCAACTTTAGTAATCGGTTTTTCGTCTTCATTTTCGCTAATTGGGATAAGAACGCTTTTAATATTTTTGTAATTAAACCGCAAGACGGATACTGCATCAGCTCTTGCAGACCATCTTGTCACTTGTGTCACTTAATTTTTTAATATGTTTGGAATTAGGATCGGAAAAATTATCAATAAGCAACTTCCATCTGTGAGTAGATGAAGAAAAGAATACATATATATTTTGGATAAAGTTAAAATAATACACCGCAGTAGAATAGGCATCTGCAGCATAATTTCCAATTAAATTAAGCGTATGACTTGTACAATGTACAATGTTTGTACTTGTACTTGTACTTTGTACTTGTACAATGTTTGACCGCGACCATTTTTAATATCCAAAGACAAATTGTATAAAGTTTTCAAAATAAGTTGTGCTAGATATTCTGAATTGTGATTTTCAATTTGTAAAAATCCAAAAATCGTTCTCTCGCATCGCCCACTTTATCAATGTACCTTAATATAAAACTTAGTTGGTCAGTGTGGTTCACGTCTGGCGTAGAACCAACAATAATTGAATAATATAAAGAGTCCTGAATTTCTTGAATTAGGTGTTCTTTTACTTCAGTTTCCATTAAATTTATAAATTCATCGCATGTGGTATGTGATAAATAACTTACATTACCTTTTCCTGGATGGCTGTACCTCTCCAAATGATTTTTAAGAAAATCATCAAATTGGGATAGGTACTCAATGCATGTCATAAAATTTCCTTTTCTGTTCGAATCAATATCTTCTCGATGACCACGAAATGCTAAACCCAAAGTAGCTAATAGCTTTACTGTAGCTGCAACTCTTTTTAAAACTTCCCGCCAGTATTTTTGTTGTACCTCAATTTCACGAGCTATTTGAGTATCAATACGTCCAGTTACAAACAATCTTTTTTTCAAATTTTTCAAACAAATTTGTTAGACAATTTTTTTTCCAATCAACGTTGATAAAACGAAATATACAACTAAAGCTAAAACACCTATACTATATCAATCATATCATATGGAAACCCTTTTCAAACGTTAATCCAAATGATGAATTTAGCATGTATTGTATAAAAAATACATGGATTTTAAGCATACAATAAAAGATTTCAATTCTACACGTTAAAAAGTTTTCATTTATTTAGTTATATATGAAATTAATCTAAAATATTATATACTTAAAATTGAGGTTTTCAGTTTAATGCTTTCAATAAATTGTAGGTCTTAAAAGAAATCCAAAATCATTGATGAAAACATAAAACTCAAATATACTTCAAATATCCAAAAAATACTTATCTGGATTTTGTTTTTATCAATAATTTTGCGATTGATATAATAACAGCCCATTGCAAATAAAGTTTTTGTATTAATATTCATTCGTAACAGTGGAACTTTTCAAAACAAAATGTTTTTTTACTATACAAATTGGAAAACGAATTTGTACATTAAAAAATTATAAAACTATCAAATTAGAATTATTAAAATAAATACATACATGAAAAAAAGTAATACAAATTGACAACCTAACACTTTTACATGTGGGATAATATTAAAAAAATCTTTAGGTTTAAAAACTTTGGTTGAATGAACGCAGTCATCTGATATTTGAATACCTATAAAATATCAATACTATTTGTAACGAGGGGGCCCCTGTGCATGTGGGGCCCGAGGCGGCCGCCTCTTCCGCCTCTATGGTAATCCGCCACTGGTTCAGCGAGGTATATCAAACATAAAACTCTTTGTTAAAGCACAAGTATTTTTTTATCTCTGTTTAGAAATTTATTACAAAACAAACACGAAATATTAATACGTTGCCGGCAAATTCTAACAGATCATAAATTATTATAACTTAGTGAAAAGATGATACACCCAGTAAACTACTCAAAAACCTCTCCATTTAGCCCTCCATCAAGAAAATATTACAAAATCAAAAACTCATTTTTCTTTCAAAATTCCAAAAACATTCCAAAAATTATTACAAAATATTGAAAATTTTGTCAATCTATAAATATAAAATTGAAAGTATGTGAGTTTGTCGTTTATGCATTAATACACCATTCATCCGATTATCATGAAACTTTGGGAAGTTGTGGTGTGCACTTGCGCATAGGTAACAGGCAAATTTTTTTAAAAATGGAACCCCAGGGCCATTATAATTATCTTAAGGGGTTCTGCCTAAATGTTGATAATAATTTAATTTGATATTTCTTTAAATATCGTTTTATACGGTTAGATTCCTTTGATCAATTTTTTTTGTTGAACATAATTTAATGAAATTGAAAAATGAAAGTTTAATCTGAAACAATTACATTTGTATATCAAAACTATATGTGTTTGAATTAAACACATAATGATGTTACAAATTTTATCATATACACTAAATATGTTATTGGATTGCAATTGTATGTAATACATGTTTCTTCAACTAAGAAAGATAGTTGATAACATCGATTAAAAGCTCAAAATTACGAAATGGAATTCACACAAATACTATACAAAGAAGCATAGCTTATGTATAAGCAAACATGGATAGCAATTATGATAAACAAACTAAGTAAAAATGTGGCCTTTAGCCGGCAACACGTTTGTAATAGTGATTTGCAAATAGTTACAATGCATTAATACCAATGAATATATAATATCTGCCCGCCCGCAGGAACATATGTGTGGTATCTTGTTATTCATATAAAAATAGTAGGTTGTGTTTTAGACGTCAGTTTTGGATATTACAATAAACATGGTCGGACGTATCGACATAATTAATATGAAATAATTGTGTTATTATTTATATAGATTATTAGGATATCACAATGGCGACCTTGCCAGGAGAAAGAATAATTGAAATGGGAGATAAAGTATTAGTTCAGCAACAGAAAAAAGATAAAGCTGATACGATATATAAAAACTGTTTTTCAGAAGTGTTGGATATTAAAGGTGGTAGAGTCACAGTTAAGGACATAAATAGTGGAAAAATATTGGAAAGAAGCGTGAAGCATTTAAATGGTCATATTCAAGTTTTCACGAAGTTCTTTGTAGTCAGTGGTACTAGTTTGTCCTTACTTGGATATGAAACTGCTACAAGACTTAAGTTGTTACAAATATTTACTGATGGAAAAGAAATTAAAGATGTTCAATATCCAAAAGTTGATCCAAATAATATTTGTGCAATTATCCAGAAATTTCCGAAGATTCTAATCCAAGGAATGAAGTTCAGAATCGACAAGGATGTAAGCCCAAAACAAATAATAAGAAATAACATACCTATCGCCTTCGAAAAAGAAACATTTGATAGATTACAAAGAATGGAGCTTCAAGGAATAATCGAAAGAGCGGATAAAGACAACGATAAAATTAGTTTTGTTTCACCACTAGTACTCCCGTAAAACAATTTTGGAAAAAATGCATGAAATATGCACTAATTTTTCATGACACAATGCACATGTCGTAAAACGCCTTAGCACATATATGGACAGACATTTCAGACACAATTGCATCAAATGTACACTAAAATGTTCACAATATGTTCATTCACAGCTTTGCAGCAATGTATACATTTTTCAGACATATGTTAACGGGCATGTGCATTACCAGATTTACAGAAAAATCGCATTTTGTTCAGGAAATTTTTAGGTTAATTTTAGACACAAATGCACCACTTGTGCATTTACATGTTCACGATGAGTTTACAAAAGATACATAAATTTTCTGTATACTTCTTAGAAACATGTGTATGACATATTACAAAATATCAAATAAATTCGTTAATAGAAATATCATAACCTTATACTAACCAATGTGTAGTCATAACACAGCCACTGTTATCATAGTCTTTAAGCCAAGAAGCGATAACTAAAGTATATAATTTTGTAAACTATGTATATCTTAAATGGATAGAACTCTAGTGAATTTTAACCAACTGAAATTTATATATTTCGTACACAAGTATATGCGCATTTCATCTACATGTAATAGGTCATTTCGTAAACATATTTCATGCGAATTTTATAAACAAATGCACAAATATAAAATTACACGGTGAACATTTGTTTAAAATAAACATGTATTCATGTATACAAAATGTGCATAAAACATTTTGTTTAAAGTTCTATGCACATTTTGTATACATGTTTACATGATTTAAAAATGTTAAATTAAAACAAATTTGTATGATATTAGTACTCAAATACATTTATACTTCAACTAAATTTTAAATATACACTAGAATATTTCCAAAAAAGTACAAAATTAGTCAAAATAAAATGTGCACGATATGTGCACCTACTCGTGCACAATGCACATGATGTTTGTCGGGACTAGTACCAAAGGGAGTCAATGATTTCAGAATTGTTGTGGATTATCGCGAAGTGAACAAAGCAATTATCAGAGAACCGTATCCAATGCCAGCTCTTGATAGAATTTGGACCGAAATTCTTAAAGGAAATAATGGTGAGTTGTATTTTTCAAAACTCGACCTATCAGATGCAATTTTTTCATGTTGAATTACACGAAAGTGTAAGACATTATACGACTTTTATGACATCAAACGGCTTGATGCGTTTTCAAAGACTTCCTTTTGGATTATCTTGCGCTCCTGAAATCTTCCAAAAAGTAATGGAAAGGGTTACAGTGGATTGCAAAGGAATCATAGTATACCTCGATGATATACTTATTTCCGGTTCTACAAAAAATGAATTGGAACAAAGAACTGAACATGTCAAAGAAGTATTGTTTAAAAATAACCTTACCATAAATGAAACAAAATCACAATATAACAAAACAGAAATTGATTTTGTAGGACTTACTATTGATAGTACTGGCATCTTACCAACTCGATCGAGATTAATGAAATTAACAATTTCGAAAGATCCAAAAATGTTTCAGAGTTAAAAAGCTTTCTGGGCATCATGGTTTCCATTAGCCCATTCATAACACAATTTTCAATTCGAACTGCACCGCTTAGAGAATTAACTCGTGGTAAAACACCATTTCAGTGGCAAAGCCACCATGAAAAGGCTTTTGAGGATCTTAAAACTACATCTTCACAAGAGCTTGTAAAAAAAAAGTTATTTTTGTAGGGAAGATAAAACAATTCTTTATACAGATGCTTCCCCATGGGGTCTGGGAGCAGTTCTTGTACAAGTCGACGCAAAAACAGACTTCGAAAGAATAATAGCATGCGCTTCACAAAGTTTGACACCTACAGAAAGCAAATACCCGCAGTTACATCGAGAAGCATTAGCTATTGTGTGGGGTATGGAAAAGTTTACATATTACCTGTTAGAAAGTCATTTTACATTGAAATCGGATAGCGAAGCTTTGAAATTCATGATCGACAGAAAGAAGTTTCGTGATTGTGGAAAGCGAATACTGTCTAGAGCCGAAGGATGGTTCTTACGGATGGAACGCTTCAATTTTACATTCGTTCACGTATCTGGAGAGAAGAATATTGCAGATGCACCCTCAAGACTCATAAAGCAGAGTCGAGAAATAGATTATACATGGAAAAAGTTACCTCATGAATTATGTGCTGTAAGTGCTTATCCAAAAATGATTCACAATAAATTATTGATTTTAACCACTAAGCAAGTAAAACAGTATTTGAAAACGGATGCAGAATTACAAAAGGTTATTCATTGGTTAGATAAAACTATAGACTGGCCTAAAGACATCTCTGTATATCAACGACACAGAAAAGAATTGTACACCGTTGATGAGATGTTGAAGAAAAATGAGAAGATGGTTCTGCCATTTGAATTGCGATACAGGGCACTGGAAATGGCACATTTTTGTCATCCAGGTATGTCTACAATGAAAAACTTATTGCGGCAAGGTATCTGGTGGCCGGCTATGGACAGAGATGTGGAAGATTTCGTTAGCAGTTGTGCTTGTTGCCAATTAATTACTGAAGAACAAAAACCTTTACCAATAGTTCTTACTAAGTTGCCCAAGAATGTCTGGGATAGAGTCTCCTTAGATTTTTCGACCGCTATGGAACAGAAAATCGGAAAGCGTTTATAGTGATAGATCAGTATTCTCGATATATAAAGTTTTGAATGATTCTGGTTCCACTGTTAATATTATAACTCCTAGATCTTCAGTTGTCAGAAAAAGTTTAATTTTGGATCTATGGATGTGACAAAGCCGCGTACTTTAGTGCCTGCTATTGGCAAATCAGTTAACGTGAGATATCGTATACTACTGACAATGGCAGTAAGATATCACCTATATTAAGGGGATAAGTGATATTTTAGGGGTGCTGGCGGATGTACTTTTTTCAATCAACGATAGTACCCTTAGTCTTAGTTATAGAATATTCTTTGACGATATCGCTCTATTTTTTTTTAAATAAAATGTGTTGGGTAGTAGGAATTACAATGTGTGTCACAAAAACACATAATAACCTTTTAAGAAAAAGGTCCCATAACAACATGCTTTCTAAGGTGTTGATGGACGTAATTTTTTAGTTTTTAAAAGAATGAACAAAAAAGATGATGAACAATGTCATTGAAGCTACAATTTAGAGTGGAAATTTTTAAGAGGAAGATGTAGTGTTTCCACGACAGACAGGCGACATATTTCAATGATCCCAACAGATCCAAACGTTTAGTTTCCAGTGCAAGTCGCTTTTGCAATTACCATCAACAAAGAACACGGACAGTTATTGCAAGTATGTGGACTAGATTTGAAGAATCCGTTCTTCTCATATGGACAATAGTATGTGGCTGACGCGTTAGGAAAACCTTCTGATTTATTCGTGTACGCACCAGACGGAAAAACAAAAAATATAGTGTACCCACAAGTACTCGAATAAATAAAAAGAATTAAAACGACATTTCGTTCCATATTAAAATAAATAAGTTGCAATAAAAATGACACAATGTATTAATTGAATATTATCTTTACGAGTTTTCTCGAGTTGTCTTTCTTATGAGATAGCGGCAATATGCGACCGATGTTAAATAAACAAAACTGTTACGCTATTTGGTGTAAAAAATAAAATTTTGAGAGATTTTGTGAGTGATTAAAACCAAAGTAATTATTGTAATTCACTTGAATTTTGCAATTTGACAGCATTTTTCATTTTCTCTCAGAAAACTTCTTTAGAACAGTTTTTGTGTGTTTCGTGTCGGGTACAAATACAATGCATGAGCACTGTGAACTTTTGTGAATCTATTTTTGTTCTGTATAATGTTCTATATAAAGATGAGTGATGACACACCTCTACTAATCCAACAAGTCATTTAAATTTTTTATAGCTTACTCGAAAACTTATTTGATCGCCAATTTTTCATATATCCGAACTGATGAGCTAAAGTACTGATTATTTTGCATTCATATTTTTAAAAACAAAAATTAAATATTACGCTATCATTTCTCATTACCACTTTTTGAAATCATTGCTACTACGTCAACAAAATGTCTGTTAACTTTATTTTTAAGCGTAGCAAAGCACGTCAGGTCCTGCTAGTATTCTATTAATATTGCAAAAATTATAATAAAATCAAAAATTGAAACTTTTTCCAATATTCTTATAAAATTGCAAAAATTATAACAAAATCAAATATACAAATTTTTTCAAAATTCCAAAAATTATAATTAAATCAAAAATTTAAATTTTTTCAAAATTTCAAAAATATTGCAAAAATTCATAATTCAAAAATTCAAACTTTTTTAAAAATTCTTATAATATTCCAAAAATTATAACAAAATCAAATTGCAAACTTTTTTAAAATTCCAAAAACTATAATAAATTCAAACATTTAAGCTTTTTCAAAATTCTAAAAACATTCCGAAAAGTCTTAAAAAATCAAATATACAAATTTTTTCAAAATTCTAAAATTATTGCAAAATTTCTTAATTCGCAAACTCAAAAATTCAAACTTTTTCCAAAATTCTAAAAATATTGCAAAAATTATAACAAAATCAAAAATACACACCTTTTTTAAAATTCCAAAAATATTGCAAAAATTATAACAAAATTACAAATACAAACCTTTTTTAAAATTCCAAAAATATTTCAAAAATTATAACAAAATCAAAAATACAAATTTTTTTCAAAACTGAAAAATATTTCAAATTTAAAAATTGAAACTTTTTCCAAATCAAAAATTCAAAAACCTTTTTCCAAAATTCTAAAAATATCGCAAAAATTATAACAAAATCAGAAATACAAACTTCCTTCAAAATTCCAAAAATTATAATAAAATCAAAAATTTAATCTTTTTCAAAACTCTAAAAATATTCCGAAAGTTTTACAAAACCAAAAATACAAATTTTTTTCAAAATTCTAAAGTTATTGCAAAATTTCTTAATTCACAAACTCAAAAATTCAAACTTTTTCCAAAATTTTAAAAATATTACAAAAATTATACTGAAATCAAAAATTGAAACTTTTTCAAATTCTAAAACTATTTCAAAAATTATAACAAAATTAAAAAGACAAACTTTTTTAAAATTCCAAAAATATTTCAAAAATTATAACAAAATCAAAAATACATATTTAACTCAAAAGATATTACAAAATCAAAAATTGAAACTTTTTCAAAATTAAACATTCCAAAAACTTTTTCCAAAATTCTAAAAATATCGCAAAAATTATAACAAAATCAAAAATACAAACTTTCTTCAAAATTCCAAAAATATTAAACAAAATTATAATAAAATCAAAAATTTAAACTTTTTCAAAACTCTAAAAATATTCCAAAAATTCTTACAAAATCAAAATTACAAATTTTTTTCAAAATTCCAAAAATATTTCAAAAACTATAACAAAATCAAAAATTTCCATGTCCAATTTCATGTTCGATAACATTTCATGTCAAAACAAATAATTAATTTCATTTAAAAAAAAAAAAATTAGTAAAAAAAATGAAAATCATTCTTTTGACACACTTGACAACATTTTTTTGATAAACTGGAGGGATCAGTTTTTATATTAATTTGTTAATATGATTTTTTATTTTTGAGTTACGGTTTGACAAGCCCGCGTAGCGTACTCCAGTCGTTGATATTGGCATATGAGTTAACGTAAGATATCACATACCACTGGCAATAACAGTGAGATATAACTAGCCAAGGTGATATCTTAGGGGTGTTGACGAATGAACTGTATTTAGTCTCTCAAACTTAGCTAATGAATATTCCTTGATGATGTTGGGCTTATTAGTTGGACTATTGGCAAACCTAGGGTTTGCAGTACCGTTAACTGGTAAATAACCCAAAAACAAATTAAACAATTATCAAAAAAACGGTAAATTTCCGTTGTCAGTTACCGGTTTCGGTAAAAACTAAACAAACTTATATTAAATAAATAATGATGATATTTTGAAGAACATTAACAAATTTTTAATAAAATAGCATAAAATGGACCTAACCTAACATATTTTAAGACATGAAAAAATCCAAGGAAGAAACCACTCAAAAGATACGGTGAAATATTCCTATTTAATATTCGAACAGCTTACCGCAAGTAAAAAATTTCAGATACATGCACAGAAAAAAAAATCGCATTAACTTTAAAAAAAATAACCGTAGAATTAAAAAAAATGCGACATGCGCCAAAAGGAATTATTTTTATTTTTAAAGATTTTTGATTTGTGATTCCGAAGTCATTTAAAAAAGATTTGAATTTAAAAAACATTGTATTATAAATGAAAAACAAAATTTTTAATTTAAAATTCTAATTTTTATTTTTAAAAAATCCACTTTTGATCCTCAAAAAATTATTTTTAAATTGAAAATCAGAGAATTTTGAAATGAAAAAACATTTTTTTATTAAATCAAAATCCAAAATTTTTATATTAAATGTTTAAATATTTTATTGAAAAATTTTTTAGACTGTTCGATTATAATATTTATTTTATTTTTCATACTAATCAGTCTTTCACATTATTTTTATTATTATTAAATTAATGAAAAACAATATTTCGGCACATTGCCATTTTCAAGTTAAACAAAAATTAAATACAAATATTATAAAAATTGACACAAAAATTAAAAAAACTTAAATGAATTGAAAAAATTATATAAACAAAAAGACTAGGAAAATAAAAAACTTTCTTAAAAGCTACGTTGGCTTTTTTGAAAATATTTTTTTAAGTTTAACAAGTGTTTGTATTCGATATGTAGAAGCTTGGTATCTAGTTGTGCATTACATGCCATCGGTAGTTTTAATTGTATAATGATCCAATGATGATCCTTGAGGCTGCACATATCCAATTAAAACTACCGATGGCATGTTATGCACAACTAGATACCAAGTTTCTACATAACGAATACAAACACCTGTTAAACTTAAAAAAATATTTTCAAAAAAGCCAACGTAGCTTTTAAGAAAGTTTTTTATTTTCCTAGTCTTTTTGTTTATATAATTTTTTCAATTCATTTAAGTTTTTTCAATTTTTGTGTCAATTTTTATAATATTTGTATTTAATTTTTGTTTAACTTGAAAATGGCAATGTGCCGAAATATTGTTTTTTATTAATTTAATAATAATAATAAAAATAATGTGAAAGACTGATTAGTGTGAAAAATAAAATAAATATTTAAATATTTTAGTTTAAAATTGAAACGGTATTTAAATTAAAAAATAATATTATGGATTTAAAAATTTATTTTTACTCTGAAAATTACAGTTTTTATTCTAAAAACACAAATATTTGAGAAACTAAAACGAATAATTTGATTTTTGAAACAAAATTTTAAGGCAGATAATTTTTTCAGTCACAATTATATTTTTATTAAATGTGTTTATTTATACATATTCAAACATATTAAGCATATAATTTTATTTAATTTAAACTTATAATTTTATTTCTCAAGTAGTATTTTCCATTAACAAGTTTACATATATCTAATGGTGGACTTGTAAAATAATCAATAGGAAATTCTAAACTAAATTTTTTATTTTGGCTTGCTATAGGATATTTCAGGTTTAAGGCCTGAAATGATTTAGAACAAGAAGTTAAACAAGATATAAATGTTCCACACGGATATTTGTAGCCGTCTATATATAAATACATTTGTGGATCAATCGTTTTGATACCTTCAACATATATTATCATTCGGTTGAATGCTATTCTGGTTTTTCCACGCAATATTGTGCGCTGAATCAAGTTTTTCTTGCAACTCTGTTAGGGTGTTAAGATGAATCACCAGAGACTCTTCTGATTCTTTAATTGTAATTTTTCCTGTTTTTTTCTTTTTGTTATTTTTTAATACCTCGACTACTGGTGGTAGTAGATACGGAAGAATCTTAAATATTGTAAAATTTAAAAATCTGAAACAAGAGAATAACAATAATTTGTAGAGATTAAATAGATAGATTTGTAGAGATTAAATAGATTTGTACAGATTAAAGCCAGCGTATGGTATTTTGTGTTCAGCTGATCGTTCACCAGCTTCTTGAACACAGAAAGCTGTTCATTTCAAACAGACACATTAAACGGGGGCTTTCATCTACGAGCAGGGTAGAGGTTAATATATTTAAATTTAAATAATTAATCTCTACAATCGATAAAACTCACAGCACCTTACGATTAATTAATTCAAAAAACGAACCAACCTCGAAAATTAATTTTAAATTTTAAACATTGAAACCAAAAAAAAGTTTTAGTTCTATAAGCACAAATTTTTATTACAACAAAAAATGATTTTGATTTAAAAATATTGTTTGTTAAATCAAAAGAAACATATTTTTTTTAAAAGCGTTAACGTAAAAAAAAATTTTAAATTTTAAAGCATAATTCTTTTGATTTATGTAGCGTTTTATTTAAATTTTAAAGGTTTTTTCAAAAATTTAACCATTAAAGTTAAAAATAATATTTAAAAATCATTTTCAATTGTTTAGTATGACGAAAAAAGTTCCGTAACAGCAACAATTAGAAAGATGTTTCGCAAATTACCAATAAAGAAAGACAAGCTGTAAAAACATGGTAAAGTTGTGAAAAAACAAATTTTCTTGATTCTAGATTTAAGATCGAGCAACCCTTTTGCAATATTAGAAAGATTTCGTAAAGTTGAACGTGTTATCAGGATATGTTTAATTGCCATTCAATCTGATATAAAATTTTCAGACAGTGAAAACGTTTAACTTATAGTCATGAGCTCTTGCCCCAATATAGTTGCTGTAAACAAAGTGTCGATATGACGTAAATCTATGTTTCTGATATAACAATAAAATTTATGTTTGATGATCTTAGTTCATCTTTAAAGAATTTAAATGAGCTCTCGTTAGATATATACGTATCAAATAAAGGGCATGATTTTCAAATATTTTGCACTATCTCGAAGATCTAAATGCCATTAAAGTATATAATGTATGCTATAAAATATTTAATAAAGCAAAAACGCCATTGATAAAAAATAATTGAATTAATTGAACAATTTGCTTTAAATGATAGATCTGAAACCGAAAGCTTAGATTCAGAAGTATGCACTTCCAGTGATCGATTAAGGGTGTCCATATTAGCAATGTCAGAATTAACAATAAAAGAATAGTCGCAATTAGTACAAATGAACAGAAAATGAATAAATATTTTGTGGAAAGCAGTACTGAAAAATGACCAAAGGGATTCACAAATATTATTAAAAGTTATATGACTTTTTCCAAGAACAAAACATTCGCAGTAAATATTTAGAGAAAGCTTTTAATAAATTATTTACCATACGAGCAACAAGTGTCGAATTCGAGCGTGCGTTTGCAGCAGCTAGTATGATTTGCAGTAAACTAAGGTCGATAACAAACTTGTATGATAACAATTTAGAGACAACGTGTTTCTCACGCCAATATTTTAATAACCAAAACCTTAACACATTTCAAGATCTAAATTATTTTTAAATTTTATTCTTCAAATGTGTTATTATTTATTATTACACGCCAGCTTAAGTTATAAATAGTTTGCTTAAACTAATAATTTAAAATAATAAGATCATAATTTACTATTTCGGTAAATTACCGGGAAATCACCGGTTAACCGCTTTATAAATGTTTTTACCGTATTACCGGTAAATAAAAATGTCGGTAAATTTGCAAACCCTAGGCAAACCCATTTTAGTTTTGTTCCTGCAAATATTTAAAACAAATTTGCTTTTTATTTCTTATTTTATTTATATTTTCCCTATCCTATCACGAAATATTGGCCTATGTCATATTTAATATGTGATGGGGTTTATTGTTTATTTATCCATTATTTAACAAAAAAAATAAAAACAAAAAAAAAAAGATTAGCGTCCATTGACATCCTTAGAACGCATGTTGTTGTGGGACCTTGTTCTTAAAAGGTTTTTATGTGTTGTTGTGACACATATTGTAATGCCTAATTAAAAAAAAAATAGTAATCTTGTTTTTGGTCTCACATACCAATCCCGACCATCAAGATTTCTCCAAATTCAATGTTCCTACTCGTAATCACTTAAAATGAACGTTTTTTAAGCAAAAAATATGCAAATTTTCTTGTTTTGACACACTTGACGATTTTTTTGACAAAATTATAATGCAATAATCTAGTTTTTGATCTCACATACCAATCCCGACAATCCACATTTCTCCACATTCTTTGTTCCTACTCATTATCACTTAAAATGAACGTTTTTTAAGCATAAAATATGAAAATTTTCTTGTTTTGACACACTTGACGATTTTTTGACACACTTCGGGTACAGTTATCGAACACATCGTCCTTTCGCCTCTTCCATTGAGTATACCTATTTTTAGAAAAAAAAATTACGTCGAGAACTGCCAAAAAAGTAGGGGTAAGAATGAAACGTGAAACGTACGGCGGAGTCATATTAGATAAAAAATGCTTAAACTTCGGAATAGTTCCGCGATCCATATTTTTTGAGGAAACCGTTTTGCATCTGCTTTTACATAGTGTTAATGAAAATGCGGCCCTTTAAAAAAGAGCGATAATTGATTGTGTACTTAATAACAACAAATAACTGCACATTTACTTGTAAAATGATATATTTCGCATATAAATCAAATAAATGTTATGCAAATGGGTTTTTCGAGGAAGTATGCTGAACATGAATGTCAGATTTTAAGAAATTCAAAATTTCGTACGCAAAATGGCTGTTGGAAATCAAAAATATTACAAAAATAAGCGATGAAATAGTGTTTTTCGGCAAACGACTGTTAAGTTTTACTTTACTGCCGCTAGAGAGAAGGTTAAACTCGTACTTTTTTACGTTTATTCAAAGCGGCTGTAAGGTCGCGCCATTTTTATGTTTTTTTACGGCGGCTGTAAAGTGACTTTCATATTTTTATGGCGACAGTAAAGTAGTATTCATATTTTTATGGCGGCAGTAAAGTAAATTTCATATTTTTACAGCGGCAGTAAAGTAAAATAACATGATATTATGAATTTGTTCCAAACAGAATGAATTCAGTTCATTTTAATGAATTAAAATTAATAAAAATTAATTTCAGAAAATTTATTATCATTATCTTTTTAAATCATATTTATAAAAAATTTGATGCATTAATTTCATATTTTTAAACAAATTTAAACGTTTGCCGAAAAAATAGTGTATTTAATTCGGAGCTAAAGTGACTTTTTGTGTTTCGTCTATAATTGTCAAACGCCAAACTATAGATTCAAAACAAGAAGTAGCATTTTAGCTCCTAATTCAATAATATACTATTTTTGGAGTTTGCTAAGTAAAAAGAAATTTCTGATTTATATTAATAGTATATTAATTAATTAGGAGCTAAAGTGCTACTTTTTGTGTTGAGTGTATAGTTTGATACTTATAGACGATACACAAAAAGTCACTTTAGCTCCGAACTAAATACACTATTTTTTCGACAACCGTTTAAATTTTTTATAAATATGAATACTTCTAAATACTTCAAAAATTTTAATAAATATGGTTTATAACCGTCATGATTGCGTCATGAAAAGGTAAATAACATTTAAATTTGTATAAATAAATTTTTTTATCAAAGCAAGCTCCAATTCAAAATTTCATGATTCAATCAAACTATTTGTTGTTTTGTTGTCATAGTTATACAACAATTAAAAATTTCATAATCCAATTAAACTACTTCTTATTTTTTGTTGTCATAGTTATACAATTTGTTTGAAAAAATAACAAAATAACAAATAACAAAAGATACTTTACTGCCGCCGTAAAAATAAAATAAAAATGGCGTTACTTTATAGCCGCTTTGATTATAAGTCACAAAAGTAAGACTAACTAACTCCCTAGCGGCAGTGAAGTTAAACTTTACAGCGGTTTGCCGAAAAAATATTATTTTTGAGGAGAAATAATACAAATTATTATATATAGTTAATTTATTTATTTTTGACTTGAGTCAATTTTTAAGATGTTTATTCGTTTTATAATTTAAATTTTTTTTTAATAAATTAGAGACAGTTGATGATTTTACATAATTTTAAGAAATTTGTTCTATAGATTCAGATTCTGTAATATCTGTAATATCTGTCAATTCTGCCTGGACATGAGGACTGTTTGAACTCTACTCCACTGCAATTTAATTTAACCCTACTCTACTACAGTACTACATTTACTAACTACATTTAAACAAGCATGCTATTTTTCAGAACAACACAGTTTTTTTACAACTACAGCTATTTTTACAGTCACTTTTGCAGCTGCAAAATAAACTCTGTAAATGTTTTTCGAGAGCAGGTAGTTCATTCATACTTACAGGATAAAACAAATATTTTTTTTTGCCATCCCCATTTATTTGGTAATAATTTTTCACCCAACCACTGCACAAACCGATTGACGAGTAAAATAGGGAAAAAATATGTTTGAGAAATAATGGATCATCCGAGCACTGCTGCTGACGATATTTATAAAAAACAACGAGATCGGCAACAGTGCGACGATGTTGTAGGAAATAAAGATTTGATGTTAAATTTCGCTCACCAACAATTCATATAGCACGCCAGGATGGTAACAGATGCAGCGCTCCAAACTTGACAACAATACTCCATACAGGGACGAATATAGAATTGAGTAATTGATACGGAGTAAAATATTTTTTACATCTATTGAGGAGGCTGAGTTTTCTTGACGTGCCATTTGCCATGGCCATTATATTATCGTTCCAGAATAAGTCATAGGAAATTGTCTGTGATTTGGAAACCATCAATAGCTGTGTTTTGGTGGAATTTAAATTGACCAAATTTTTCTCACCCCAATCGGCAACTTCTTTTTCGGTCCTCGTTTACATTTATGGCAGAATCTCTCCCGACGGGATTTATTCGTTCATGCATTTTACACTTTGAAGATAAGGGGACGAATGACTTGTGCAGTGTACTATTATCTGCAAAACTGTTTATTGGGTTACTGGTGATTTTATATAATAATATATTAGATTCACATTCAGTAAAGCATAATTAATTTGATGTAAAAAAAAACACATGTGAATTTTTCATATACTAAACTTTAAAAAATCGTATAAAAAAATCCATATGGAATCTCTCACTTTTTATTTTTTAGTTTCATAGCTGCATGTGTTTACTTTAAAATTTGTGAAAAATAAAAAAAAGGACGATTTTTGAGATGTGAGCTTAGGAGCTTAGTAGTAAACCAAGGTTTAACGCACCGCCTTGCGGAAAAGAGAAAAATTGTTAATTTCCAACTTACACATTTCGATTATTCAACTATTTTTCTTTTTATTTGCAAAAATATACGTAAATCGCATAAAGTTTGTGGCACCTATTAACAAAACATTGACACCATTAGCAAAACTACATGAAAAAGCCTAAAAAATTCAACCGCGCATAACTCTTATTCAGAGTACTCAAAAAATAAAACCAGAAATCACTTTTTTTTTCGTCAATACCAACAATATATCAAAATTACAGATTTTTTAAAAATCAAAAATTTTAAAATGGACAAAAGAATGTACGTTTTCAAAATAATAGCCCTTCTATAGATTTTCGAACACTATTTAATATTTAAAAATTTTTAATTACAAAAGATGAGTGTTAATTAAAGTTGTCACATCAACACCAAAAACCGAACACGTCCAATTGAATTTGAAAGCAATATATTTTTATTTCAAAAATTCAATTTAAAACATTTATATGCATTTACAAAAAACTCAAAACCATCGATTTCATTGGTATTTCAAACTATACCATTCATTAGTTGATTAATAAAAACTAGTTGCCAGCTTTTTCCGTATAAAATTGGCTTAGGAGTTTTAACCCATTCTTCCTTCCATGACAATTTCAATCGACTTTTCCTAACAATTTAACAACATTTTTTGGTCATTTCATTTAACAAATTTTAGAGGTTCTATTTATAAAATAATCTTCATTATACCGTATCGTATTTGGATATGTTTTGTAAGTTTATGCAAAGTAAACTGTTTACTAAACTAATAAAAGCTACTGATAGGAAAATGTGTGTGAAAAAATAAGCACAAAAATAACTAAAATATATAAGTGATGTTTACCAATATTTTCTTAACCGCTGCGAATCGCGATGCTTGAAATGCTGCTACGAAGCAGCATATAAAATTAAATAAATTAGCACTCAAATTCAATATTTCAGAAAAAACCCTCAATATTCAACTACACGATGATATAATAATAAATTTTGAAATCAGGTTCCAAAACCAAGGAGTGCTACCCCACGACAGTTTGAACTGCCAAAAAAGCCAAAGAAATTAAAGAAAATAAACTAATCAAAAATTCTATTTAGGTTTAGTCAATTATTTTTTCTCTAGTGATTATTATTGTTGTTATACAATAGTCATGATAATAATCTTCTCGTGGATACAATATTGTGATTGGCTAGATTATAACAATAATAGTGATCGCTAGAGAGAAACTAATTGATTATAGTCGTGTTCGATTTGTCTGAAGGAACTGAAACAACTGAAAAATTGTATGTTGAAGACCGCTGCGCGGGTCGTTTTCTAAACAGATTGCGTGCGATAAAATCGTTGATTATGAAACTAGTTTCTTAATATACTATTTGCTAACTTCATTTTTGTTGTTGTTATTAATCTGAAAAAAATGGTCCAAGTAATTAAGGATAATTCCAAATAGTGTCGGGGCGTTCAATCCATAAAAGTTTAAAAAAAAGCGTTCATCAACACCTCTGACAGCATGTTGTTGTAGGACCTAGGTCTTTAAAGGTATCTATGTGTTGTTGTTACACATATTGTAATTCCTATAACACTGTCTCATTCGATGATTTCGAACTTTCGAATTAACCCAGAAAAAATAATGACAGAAAAATAATTTATTAAAATTATTGTAAAATCACTTCACTCTTGATCACTTAATGATCCATTAACCTTTCTTAAAATCCATGAACCACCCTTAAAAACCAACGACACTAGCTTATTTCCTCCATCTTCATAAATATCCTTCGAATTTTTAATTACAAATCTATGATCTATTAGAGTTTTCACTCCAGTAATATTGATCATATATGGGCAAATCGGCTAAAAATAAAAAACCCAACTAAACCAGCGAAGGTCAAAAGATTTATGTTTTTTCTTTCAATAACGAAAAACGATATTGTTGCGATTCTATTACTAGTAAAAATCTGCGAACTTTCACTCCTCGTATTGTGGCTTTCATTATTGCCAAAATTCTCGTTCTCTCTCTTGTTGAAATAATTCCCATAAACAACCACAAATTACAAACATAGTTTTAGGAATTTTCGTAAATTTTTTATATTTCCAGTTCGTTAATATCAAATCTACCGTTAAATTCGAAAATTCGCCTAAAAAAATAATGTAGATTAAACTATACAATACTTGAAATTTTATTTTACCATTTAATATTCAAATCACTCAATCAAAAATTTATTGGCGGAAAATTATATTGGAAATGTCAATTTTCATGGTTGATAATTAACAGAATAGTAAAATTTATTTAAATTATGAGTAGGGCTGTGTAAAATTACCATAATTTGAATAATAAATCATAATTTATCATAACTTCATTTATAGAATTTACATTTCAAAGTTTCAAACTATAATTTTTTATGAATGTAAACGAATTGAATATAAAATTGAATTTTTTGACGTTTGTTTGAAACCGATACTCACCACAGACAATTTTTTGACAGTTATTTGTAAATTAAAAAAAACAACATCACTAAAATCAAAAAAAAAATAAGCAACATTAACAAAATTATGTTCTTCATGTTGTTTGGAACTTCAAGTTTTTCTTAATTTGCAAATAATTGTCAAAATTTATGATGCGTTGTTGATAAAGAAAATCTGTGATTTTCTTTTTCAACAAACGTCGAGAAATTGAATTTTGTACCCAATTTGTTTTCATCCCTCGCCTTTCTAACAATTCACCACGTTTCGAACCATGGTCTCGATTGATAAATAAATACATTTCCAGAGAAATTAAACCTCATTAGAATAAATCAAAAAATATCTTAACAATAATTTGGGTATTTTTCAAACGAGTTTGTTCTAGAAGCTTTCTGAGAAATGCGATTAAAAATTCGTAAAAGTGTTGAGTTTAACTCATCAAAAAGAAATCAATAAAACGGAAATACTTATATTTCTCAAAAGAAACCAAATGTTGTTTGATCTTTTATAATCCAGTACAAGAAGTAAGTGTTGGTTAAATATTTTCCCATTGAGTATATTTATTTTGTTTTTGTTCTACCAGTAACATCTTCATCATCTGCAGAGATGATAATACTAACGCATGCGTAGCATTTTGAATATTCATTGTTGATATTTGTTGTTCTTTTCATACCACTTTTATTTAATGCACCTAATGTCTGCCCTATTACGTTGCTACATAAAACAGTTGGCTATTTAAAAACAAACAAAAATTGTTGCATATTTTGATATCGTCGATTTCTAATATTCAAACTGTTTTTGAGATATCTTTATATGTCATTCTCTTAGAATCCTGCTGGTTTATAACAGTAATAAGTAGTCTCACAAAAGTATTCATTTTGATGTTTGGGTGTTTTTTAAGCGTTCCGTTTGTACAGTTCTTGGAAGCATTTTATTTTCAGTTATTTACCGTAAAAAAATGTAAATTGTTGTTTAAAATTGTGGTATAACATAATCATTATTCCATAAAAAATATTGCGGCTCACCATTATTTTTCCTGCCCTTCGAAAATGTTTCTATTTCAAAAGCATATGTATAAAATATAAAGAGTTGGTGCAACAGGTTGTATGTATTTGTTTTTAAATTTGAACTTCATTTTTATTATGTTTTGTAACAAAAACTGGTTCTAAAATTATTCAACAGGTGCTACTACAATTCACCAATAAAATTTATGGTAAAACTGTTTATGATACGCAATACATTTTATGATGGATGCTGAACAATTTAATCCAAAAAAAAATACAAAAATCTTATCATAGATAAAAATCTTATGATAAAAAACTAATAAATTATGTTAAAATATTTTGCGTATAGGGAAATCTTTTAGAATCATGAGAATTACTTTAGAGAATTACTTTAGAATTATCATACTGTTGTTATGGAACTGCTTCAAAGATTGAGTGATTAATTTGTTTTGTTGGATATTATTGTTATAGTATAATTTTTTTTGCTAGTAATTGAGATTAATTGGATGATTTGGAATGAAAACGAAATTGAAAAATTTTATTGTTTGCATTTTTTGTTTGTTTTTCAACTTGATGAATAAGATTTTCGTGTGGATAGGTATAAATGATTGATATAATTTTTCTGTGTTTTCTCGATATACATATACCAAATGATCGAATAGGATAAAAATTAGCTTTAGAAATTCAGTTTATTTTTGGTTACAAAAGCTTGTTCACAATTTGAACTTAGACAACTATAGTTTATAATCGTCTCACACGGTCACTTATGTAAATTTTGTGTTTGTCTACTTCCATTTTAATATAACATTGAATTACCGGCTAGCTATAGACTAACAAATGGATTAAAGGTTTTATCAATTTTTTATCTTATGCGCTTTGATCACTCTTTTCCAAATAACAGATTGAAGAATTTAAGAATGTTTTGGACATAGAAAATTTGTGAGTTAATTGTATGGTCTATTAATGTATTATACGAAAGGTTATAATTGAAAGAAGAGTTAGGGGAAAGTTCAGAAAAATATAAATTGATCTGGGATTGAATGATATTTTGAATATACTCAGTACTTGCCCTTCTTAAAACTTAAGTTTTAGAATTGATATTACTTTTACCAGGTTTATGTTTACCTAGTAACTATGTTCATTCAAATTTAATCTTTAACGTATAAATTCGTTTTAATTCTAAAAATTAATCTTAAAAAAATCTTAGATTCACCTAGTTAATACAAAATGTTTATTTATTTTGCAAAAAAAAGTAATCAACGAATGTTATGCAGTTAAGTCTTGCGAAATCAATAGCTATACGCCACTGTTTTTCACTATTTTTTCATTTTTTTTGTACAACCAGCAATGCGATATTACCAAGTACTAAAACAATTTATAATGCCTCCATCGCCGAACTGAGTGTGTAAGACACTAGGAATTTAAACAGGTGTCTGTGTTGAGTGTGAGTTCATATCCCGGCACGACAAAAAAATTTTTGAAGGAGTTTTTCTAAGAGAAAATGAAAAATGAAAATGAAAAATGAATTGCAAAATTCAAATGATTTCCAATAGGTACTTAAGCTTTCAAAAAAACCCTCTAAACCTGTTTATTTATTTCAATTTTATTTGAATGTTGGCGACTACAATGTTTGCTTTCTTAGTAAAAAATTTTGCAGTTACGACAAGTTTTTATAATTGATGACTTTTCTTCTTCCTTTCATGTTTTGTGATCAGTTTAACGAACGAAGGAAAAATTATCTATCTTTTACTAAGACTGAGTTCCAATTAGCTGCTAAATTGTACTAAACTGCTAAATCTAAATTTAGTTTTACAAAATTACCGAATTTTAACTCAAATTAATATAATCAAGTTGTCAGATATTGTTTAACGTATGAATTTCTTCCAAATTATTTAGAAACAAAATGGTGATTTAGTCAAATAAAATAGTTGACTAAATTGATTTAGCACGTTTAGTACAATTTAGCATCAATTGGAACGCAGTCTAAGTCGTTAGAGTTTTGTGGTAGCTTGATGTAAACTCCTCTATATTAATTTAATGAATTAAATAGAAGTTTAATGATGATTTTTTTTAATTTTGTTGAAACAAAATGATTTTTTTTTACTCAGGGGCGGTCAGCCTCCCCCCCCCCCCCTCTCTTGGTGGATTCTTGATTTTTGATCGAAGGTCTGCAAGGTAACAGAAGCGAGTCAAATAAAATAAAAATAAAAACGAATAATTATATAACCCTGTTCACCAAGGTAAAATTGAAAGTTTGATCCCTTATAACTTGTTCCCCCCTCATTTCCGCAACTTTTTTTTTTAATCATAAATATTATGAAATACTACGTTTTAATTAATTTGTTTAATATTTTTTTTTTAAAAACTAAAAAATAATCTTGGGGGTAGCCCCAAGGTAAAATTGAAAGTTTGATCCTCTATAACTTTTGATCCTTTCATTTCCGCAAATTTTCTTTTCATAATAAGGATGCAGAGGACCTAATCTTTTTATTTATCTAAAAAATCAACTTTTTATTAACGGATATAAAATAGGAAAATGCCTTAATTTTTTTAGGTTAGCTCTTGTTTTTGAGATATTCACGAAAAACCAATTTTTTCGGTGAACGAAAATGCTATTTCGGTTTTTGGATCGCATATTTTACAAAACAAACAAAGTCAATATATAAATAAAACAAGTTGTACAGAGAAAAGATACAAAAAAAACATTTTGAGCTATTTTTTGTAATAGTCCATCAAGGATTCTGGAAGCTACAATCGAAAAAAGTTGAAAAAAAAAATCAAAAATATTTAAGTTTTTACACACTTTTATTTAACTTGACTCTTGAGAGCTTTGATGGGTGGAATTTTGTGATTCATTTTTCAGTAACTTCCCATTATGTGATTGATCCCAAATTGAAAAGGCAAGTTTGTTGAAGCAGTCAGCACGTATTTCTAAAACTTTTAAAGCAAAAAACTTTATAAATCTGAAGAAAAAAAATTCAAATTTTTCTTCATTCTGAAAGACCTTAAGGAATGGCACTGAAATCCTCATCCTCTGGTTGACTCATTTTGAGCGAAGGAATTTTGGTAATACTGTGTATATCATTATAATCATAGACATCATACATGTTTGTGTCATTTCATATGGATAAAAGGCCTTACATTATAAATAATGAACACAAAAAAAAATAAAAGTATGACATTTCGTTCAAAGCTTATAGACCTTTTTCTTAAAGTTCAAATCGTTATTTTGGTGTATTTGACAGATTACATACAGCAATGATAATTAAAAATCAGTTATTATGTATGAAAATATGAAAATCCATAAGATCTGAATGCCCATTTACCGCGCTGAAATTTTGAGTATCTCATTATAATAGAGGACATATTACACATTTTTGTCATTTTTATATGAAAAAATGGCCTAAAATTGTAAATAATGAGTGATTTGTATTTCGAAAATTTTAAATAATTGTTATTTCTTCTAAATCCAGATTGTTTTGTGTTCTCGTAAAGTTTTTTTTACTATAGTTGCATAATTATTATTTTTTCAATACATTTTAATACATAATTATTGATTTCTAATTATCATTGCTGTATGTAATCTGTCAATTACATACAGTAATATAACGATTCGAATTTCAGACCTTTTTTCCGAAAAAAACTTGACATTTGGTGCGAACATATATATTTAATAATTTATGTACAACTTAAAATTAATACAATGAGCAAGGAAACGTACTAAAATTTTACACTGGATGTTTAAATAACATAATTACAATTGTTATAGTGCAATTAACCTTATTAAAATTACTTTAAATTTCAAAGAATATTAAATTTTCGGTAAGTGATATAAATGCTAGTTTTACTTATGGTGTATTTTCTGTGTAATAATGTGGTTAACTTATTTGTAGGTAAAATTATATAACTAAAAATTCTAAAATAAAAAAATAAATTAAAAAAATTTAAAAAACACACTTTTTGAAAAACGAACTAAAAAGTAGAAAATAAATTTTGCATTAACACCAGCGTTATGTCTTTTATAATTATATTTCCTTTGAAATTGTTAGAAGAAAAAATATTTGAATGGTATTTAACACATCTTAGCATAGATGCAAATATTAAATTTTTGACTAATTTAAAATGCTAATTTTCGATTGACAAACAGTTTTCCGTTCCCATTTGTTACATAAACTAAAAGTGGGTGGCGCATTCAGAAAGGAAAGGGAATAAACGTTGGTTGTCTCTCTTGTTAGAGATTAACATAGAATACATTTGTTCCTTTTCTATATTAATGTATGCGTCACCCACTTTTATTTTATGTAACAAATGGGAACGGAAAACTGTTTGTCAATCGAAAATTAGCATTTTAAATTAGTCAAAAATTTAATATTTGCATCTATGCTAAGATGTGTTAAATACCATTTAAATATTTTTTCTTCTATCAATTTCAAAGGAAATATAATTATAAAAGACATAACGCTGGTGTTAATGCAAAATTTATTTTCAACTTTTTAGTTCGTTTTTCAAAAAGTGTGTTTTTTAAATTATTTTTATTTATTTTGTTATTTTAAAAATATTTTCAATATTCAACGCTATAAATTTTTAACAAACAATGATTGTAAATATTTTTAATTTCTTAGAGCCTATAGTTAATTCGATTTCCTGTTTTTTTAAGTTAAAAAACACGAATACTGGTGCAATTTGCACCAAGTTATTCAGGTTTTCCTAAAAAAAGTCAAAACTCAAAATTTGGAGAAAAAAATTTTTTACAAAACAAAATTTTAATTCTGCAACATAATTGATTTATCTATGAATTGTTATGCAGACTTTCGAGTTAAAATTGCGAGTTATGGTCAAAACCTGGTCGTAACACAACGTTAAGACATTAAATGAACATTTTCTCTGTTGTACCATCTTGAATGTGTTAAGTTATAAGTTTGCATTATAAGTTATAAGTTTGTCAAAAAAATGTTGTCAAGTATGTCAAAAGAAAGATTTTTATTTATTTTTTTACCCAATTTTTTGGAAAAAAAATAAAATTTATTGTTTGTTTGAAATGAAGTTTTATTATTATTATTATTGAGAATTATGGCATTATAAGTTTGTCAAAAAAATGTTGTCAAGTGTGTCAAAAGATTTTTATTTAGTTTTTTACCTAATTTTTGGAAAAAAAATAACATTGTTTGTTTGAAATGAAATTTTATTATGATTATTGAGAATTATGGCATTATAAGTTTGTCAAAAAATAATGTCAAGTGTGTCAAAAAATGATTTCATTTAATTTTTTAGCCAATTTTTTGGGAAAAAAAATGTTGCTGTTTTTATGACGTAAATGTAATTGAAAATGAAATTGGACATGGAAATTTTGGAATTTGTTATAGTTTTTTAAATATTTTTGGAATTTTGAAAAAGTTTGTATTTTTGATTTTATAATAATTTTTGCAATATTTTTAGAATTTCGGCAAAAGTTTTAATTTTTGATTTTGTAAGAATTTTTGGAATATTTTTAGAACTTTGAAAAATTTTAAATTTTTAATTTTATTATAATTTTTGGAATTTTGAAAAAAATTTTAAATTTTTGATTTTGTAATAATTTTTGCAATATTTTTAGAATTTTGGAAAAAGTTTGAATTTTTAAGAATTTTTGAAATATTATTGGAATTTAGAAAATATTTAAATATTTGATTTTATTCTAATTTTTGGAATATTTTTGGAATTTTGAAAAAGTTTGATTTTATTTAATTTAACAATATTTTTGGAATTTTGATTATAATTTTCCGGCAACTTATTGATGTTCGTGTTAGTTTTGTAATAACTTTTTAAACAGAGATAAAAAATACTTGTACTTTAACAAAGAGTTATGTTTGATATACATCGCTGCCCAAAACTAAAAACCATGTCCTCATAAAAGTATTTTGCCGAAAACTATATACAAATCCTTAACCCAGACCGAAGTCTTGATATCTCAGAGCTGTGAGATTGCAGCCCCTCCATATTTTCCGAATTAAATTTCAGTCAAAATCTGAATTTTCTTATTTATTAGAATATGACCCGGTAATAAAAGTTTTCTGAAAATAAAGCCATAAAAGTGAACATATGTGATTATTTATTTACTTTAACCTTATTTGTGTATATGAATGTTATTCCTTATTTTTGATTTTCATATTATAATTTATACTTTCTTACAAATTAATGTTATGTTTATTTTCATATTTAATCATAATTTTTTACTCATTTTTTTAATTTTTATTATATTGTAACGTAGAGCATCTCAGGCATTGCTTGTATGTGGTTCCAGATTTAGTGAACTAAAACAATGGATTTTCTATACATTATTAATATTATTCGTCCCTTTCTCTTATTACAAAACATTTCTTCTTTTATTATTCCTCTTTCTTAATCGTTTTTGTTTTTAGAATAATTTTTTTTAATTACTTCGGTCTGAAAGACCTAAGTATTACATTCATGAGCTAAAAGTGAAATTCTTACCCCCACTTTTTTTGGCATTTCTCGACGTTTTAGGACCTACTGATTCTAAAAAAGCAAAAAAAAAATGTGTGTCTGTCTGTCGGCCGTCCGTCCGGCCGGTTGTCACAACCGACGAAATCTAGAAAACCGCCGGACGGATTTCAAAATTTTTTTTTCTAAAAATAGGTTTACTCAATGGGAAGAGCCGAAAGGACGATGTGTTTGATAACTGTACCGGAAGTGTGTCGAAAACATCGTCAAGTGTGTCAAAACAATTAAATTTGCATATTTTTTGCTTAAAAAACGTTCATTTTAAGTGATTACGAGTAGGAACATTGAATTTGGAGAAATCTTGATGGTCGGGATTGGTATGTGAGACCAAAATCTAGATTATTGCATTATAAGTTTGACAAAAAAATGTTGTCAAGTGTGTCAAAAGAAAGATTTTTATTTATTTTTTTACCCAATTTTTTGGAAAAAAAATAAAATTAATTGTTTGTTTGAAATGAAGTTTTATTATTATTATTGAGAATTATGGCATTATAAGTTTGTCAAAAAAATGTTGTCAAGTGTGTCAAAAGATTTTTATTTAGTTTTTTACCTAATTTTTGGAAAAAAAAATAAAATTGTTTGATTGAAATGAAATTTTATTATGATTATTGAGAATTATGGCATTATAAGTTTGTCAAAAAATGTTGTCAAGTGTGTCAAAAGAAAAGTTTTTATTTATTTTTTACCCTATTTTCTTAGAAAAAAATAAAATTAATAGTTCGTATGACATGATATTTTATTATTATTATAGAGAATTATGGCATTATAAGTTTGTCAAAAAATAATGTCAAGTGTGTCAAAAAATGATTTCATTTAATTTTTTAGCCAAATTTTTGGGAAAAAAATGTAGCTGTTTTTATGACGTAAATGTAATTGAAAATGAAATTGGACATGGAAATTTTTGAATTTGTTATAGTTTTTGAAATATTTTTGGAATTTTGAAAAAGTTTGTATTTTTGATTTTGTAATAATTTTTGCAATGTTTTTAGAATTTTGGAAAAAGTTTTAATATTTAATTTTGTAAGAATTTTTGGAATATTTTTAGAATTTTGAAAAATTTAAAATTTTTGATTTTATTATAATTTTTGGAATTTTGAAAAAGTTTGATTTTATTTAATTTAACAATATTTTTGGAATTTTGATTATAATTTTCCGGCAACGTATTGATGTTTCGTGTTAATTTTGTAATAAATTTTTAAACAGAGATAAAAAATACTTTTTCTTTAATAAAGAGTTATGTTTGATATACATCGCTGCCCAAAACTAAAAACCATGTCCTTATAAAAGTTTTTTGCCCAAAACTATATCAAAATCCTTAACCCAGACCGAAGTCTTGATATCTCAGAGCTGTGAGATTTCAGCCCCTCCATATTTTTATTTATTCATTTACTATTTTTTTCATCACCTTGTATAAATTATTTATAAGATATTCATATTGCTATACGATATATTACTATATATCGTATCACTGTTATATTACTAATAACTTTTGCCATCGTTAATTTTCAATTAACTGAAACGTTTATTTTGATCTATGGCCAACGCCACCTTTTTTATACTAGTAAAAACAGTAGCAATTCTACAATATTTTCGAATAGAATTTTATATTAAATAACAAAAAACATAACCCCCGATCTTCAAAACTTCGCACCTAGGTGTGAAATCTATTCTTTTTAGTTTGTGGATTTACCTACTCTATCAAAGACTCCGTAGTTTTTATTTATTTTCCTATAAGATAAAATTATTCAACTTCGTGGTGAATGTTATTCTGTTTTTCTTATCTTCAAATATTTTTCTAGGGGTTATTCATATTTTAGTGGAACCATTTTCCAGAAAATTATCAATTAATTTTTTCTACATCGCACTCCATAATCGTTACAATATAATTAAAAAATTAGAAATATTTGAAATAAATTCGTATTGTGACGATTATATAGTTCGACATCCAAAAGATCATAATTCTAAATAAATACTCCATAGAATATAAAAGAATATAAAAACACTGGAATGAAGATAACAAAAACAAAGGAAATTAAAACTCAACCTAGTAGAAATGTCAGTACTATTTCGTGTAATATAATATATAAGAGGTTGTGTTAGAGTATAGATTCAGTATAAAAATTGTCAGTGAAAGATGCCGTATAAATTTACCAGTGCGAGTTAAAATTATAAGTGACACAAGTTCGTTATAATAAATTGTAAGAGACTATTATAAGTGTAATAGATTATTATAAGAGCAATTTCACGCAAGTTCAGCAAATTTTTGGGAAATTTTGATTTGACCCCTTTTAATTTTGATTATTTTTTGTTTATGGATAGTCTTTCATAAATATAAAATACAAGTTCTCTTAGAATTTTTTTTTTCGACCAGGGGTCTTCACAGGGTGCCCCTCAATTTTTTGTTATTTTGTGATGTGAGTGCATTTTGACGAGCGATTGTAGAAAAACTACTGAATCGATTTTCATAAATGATATGTCGTTGAATAGGTATTAAAACAAAGTTTTTAAAAATGTACACTGTTAATTTTTTGAAAGAATTTTTAACGGTGTAACATAAGAAAAAAACGGTGTAATTGAAAAAAAGATGGCATAGCCTTTTTTTTTTTAACTAAATTGAAGCTTATTTTATATCTAACCACTTGTGAAAGTTTGGGACTTGCGTTATTTTTTGTTTTAAAGATAAAAGTCGTTGTGCATATGACTGTCGGGAATCAGTTTTTTTTTGTTCTGAAGGAAAATTATAAAAATTGCGATTTTTAGATTCAGATTTTTTTTTATGTTAAATATCAAATATTTTATTATTAAATGAACTTTTTAAAAAGCAATTTCAGTCAGGTTCAGCAAAATTTTGCGACATTTTGACTCGACCCTTTTTAATTTGGTTTATTTTTAGTTTATAGATAGCCTTTGATAAATGAAAAATACGACTTCAAGTAGAATTTTTTTTAAATATAATAATATAAATTATTATATTTTTAAATATAATAATATAATTATAGTGACAGTATAATTATAATAACAAACAACAGTACTTAATGCTACGCATCATTTGGTTGAAAAAAGTAAAACTCTACATAAAAATAATTTTCAGCATTCATCTGTGACGGATAAAAGAGGTGTATCCACAACAGATATAAATGTTGTGGAGCAGTTCTATAAAAGTGATGAAATCAGTAGATTATTGCCAGGCAAACGAGATGCAATATCTTTTAAAAAGGAGATAAGCGCATAAAAACACAAAAGCGCTTATTGCTATGTACATTAAATGAAGCTTATGTGGAGTTTAAAAATAAATTGCCTGATGTGAAAATAGAATTTACTAAATTCACGTCCATTCGACCACAAGAATGTATAAAATTATCACAAAGAGTTCATAATGTGTGCGTGTGTACCATACCTCAAAATATAAAACTAATGATTCAACACTCTAAGATGTCTTGGATTACTGATGTTGCTTTCCAGAATTATAAAACATTAATTGACTTTGTTTCATGTGGTGAATTAACAGAATATTGTCATACTTTGAAGTGCAATGAATGTTCAAAAAAACTTCAACATCTGGAAGAAAAATTACTAAATGATTTTGACGTTAAAGGAATCCTTCAAGTCAAATATCAACAATGGAATACCACTGATCGATGCAATTTGGATACTTTAATAGAAACTGTAGAAGAATTTATGAAAAAATTTATTTACCGTTTACAAATTTTGATACCACACAACTTTATAGCAAAACAACAATCTACATTCATTGAGGAAAAAAAAATTAGAAGCAGGAAGTGCTTCGTTCAAGGGGATTTTTCTGAAAACTACGGCTTCATAATTCAGGATGCGGTTCAAGGCTATTATTATAATAATTCACAAGCTACTATTCATCCATTTGTCATTTATTTTAAAAGTTGTAATGAAGTGCTTTCTCATCAAAGGATGAGAATGGCTTAGCAGGATGCGTACCTAGATTTTTTTAACGCCGTAACGACTAAGGCTCAGTCACCGTGGATTTGAGATGTTATAAACCTGCTGCTTCAGCACAAATGCAGAAATGTACGCAATTTACGTGAATATTCGGAAGTGGAAAAAAAATGCAAATGAGAAAATGAGACTCTGGCGACCCCTTTTTACGAAAGAACCACGGTCAGCACGTTCAACCCCCACCTTCACTCACATGCGCTCTCACACACACACACACACACACACACACACACACACACACACACACACACACACACACACACACACACACACACACACACACACACACACACACACACACACACACACACACACACACACACACACACACACACAAACACACACACACACACACACACACACACACATACACACACACACATACACACACACACACACACACACACACACACACACACACACTCATTCACACCCCTACATCAAAAGAATAAAAAAGAAATAATTCAGTTACACTCTCCCCATGGTTATATCCTCCTGGCCTCCAAAGAAATAATTCAGTTACACTCACCCCATGGTTATATCCTCCTGGCCTCCAAGTCCCGATTATGTCAGCCCTCCATCAGCACGGTTGTATACAAATACGTTGATAAGAAATGCGATGTAACAATTTGTAAAAATAAACGTTGAACAAATTTGCAATTATAGTTGAATACGTGAAAAAAAAACCAGGTAACAATTTGTATAATTAAACGTTGAATAAATTTGTAAATACGGTTGAATATGTGGAAAATACCAGGTAACAATTTGTATAAATAAACGTTGAATAAATTTCAAATATAGTTGAATACGTTGAAAATTCAATGTAACAATTGGTATAAATAATCGTTGAATTTGTAAGTACGGTTGAATACGTTGAAAACACAATGTAACAATTTGTATAAATCAACGTTGAACAAATTTGTAATTATAGTGGAATACGTTGAAAATACCAGGTAACAATTTGTATAATTAAACGTTGAATAAATTTGTAAATACGGTTGAATATGTAAAAATACCAGGTAACAAGTTGTAAAAATAAACGTGGAATAAATTTCAAATATAGTTGAATACGCTGAAAATTCAATGTAACAATTGGTATAAATAATCGTTGAATCAATTTGTAAGTACGGTTGAATACGTTGAAAACGCAATGTACCAATTTGTATATATAAACGTTGAATAAAATTGTAATTAGGTTGATTACGTTGAAAATTCGATGAGATTATTTGTATATATAAACGTTGAATAAAATTGTAAATATGGTTGAACATGTCGAAAATACAATGTAACAATTTGTATCAATAAATGTTGAATAAATTTGTAAATACAGTAGAATTCGTTGGAAATACAACGTAATTAAAATTCGTTGCCAATGGTGCCCATGATGATTCAAATATTGTACAAGAATTCGTTGTCAAAGTTGAAATTGATGATAGAAATCGTACCCAAAATATGTTGTAAAACTTGATAATGATAATATACATATGATATAAAACTTCGTTGTAAACTTTGACAATGATAGTATAAGTTGGAGGAAATCACGTGGTAATAACTTTGATATGATAATATGAATATTGTATGAAACTTCGTTGTAAGAGCTGACAATGATGACACAAGTTGGATGAAAGTACGTTGTATAAACTTTGATATGCTACTACAAATATTGTATAAAACTTTGTTGTCAAAGTTGGCAATGATGATATAAGTTGGATGAAAATATGTTGTAAAAGTTTGACAATGATGGTACAAACATTGTATAAACTTTCGTTGTAAGAGTTGACCTAAATACGTTGTTATAAATACGACGTAAATGATGTTAACTATTGTTGTGGTTGAACGCTCGTATTTCTTAAGGTCACTGCAGAGGTTGTCGATGAATACAACCGCAAATAACTGTCATGCAAAAAAAATCAGGGTCGTTCGCACAAAAAAAAAATTAACGTGGTTGAATTTACTAATAACTTCCAGCTTTTCTTTATTTTCAATATCACCAAATACATCAAAGAAAACGAAGGATTTAATTTCATTGATTATTGTTACGACAAAACTATGGAGTATATTTCCTCTCTTAATTTACAGTTCTCAATTTTTTTTTTTACATCAGGTTTTTCGAAATGTTTTATTTAACTTAAAATTATTAACGAAACAAAGTTTTTCAACATATACTAGCTTTACAAAACAACATTTTCTAATTTTTTTTAATGCCGACACAAACACACTAATAATTTATTTTTGGTTTTCTTTTGGACGGACTAAACTAACACAAATATCTTTTTAGTTTTAATTTTGTTCTAATTTAGACTAATTTAACTCAATCATTTACACAAAGAAAGAATTGAGCTAATCAAACCACAATAAATTCCGCTAGTAAATTTTATGCTAAACAAATTTTGTTACCTCAACTATGATTTTCGGCTAAAACATTCCATTTGATAAAAACAAAATGAATATCAGACCCTTAGTGGGTATGAATTTTAATCCACAAAAAGGAATTAATAACTTTTGTCTCACGTGTATATTCACTAAAAACTCAAACACAGAAAAAAAAACTAACAGACGTCAAACACGCAGATCAAAAGGTAATAGACTGAGCGAGTACTGTGTGAATCGCAATTAAACTAAGAGGCTAAGAATTGTACAGTCGTTCCTTATATAGCCCAAATCTCAATATCGGCAAGGCAATTAATTTACATTATGTAAATAAAAGGACCTTATTTTTGTTATTAAAACAAAACTGTTGGTTACTTTTGTACTACTTAACATTGCAAAAATAGTTTTGCGAAATAAATCATTTACGACACACTAATAATAATTATCAATGAATTAGAATGAATTAAACGTAAGTTTAATCGATTTTATGATGTTCATGTATTACAAAACAACAATCTACAACAGTATTACAGTGAAATTCAAATCCATAATGGAAAGACAATTTGATAAAAAACACCCATACAGGAAATCGAACGCATAACAGATTGTAGGATATTAATTCCTTTTATTGTGACGGTTGGACCAATACGCACAGCTGTTTTGAGGTTTGGAAACTTCGTTGTTCAAATATGGTTAGTGTTTAGAGACATCAGATTTCAGCAGTATGGTGAAATAAGGCGGATGGAAATGCAGTATGAATCAATATTAGGGGATTGCAAAATCAAATATTAATGTTTATATATATAAAAAACTATGCGTTACGGAGACTATAAGGAAACATGACTATCGATGGTGGATGGATGAGAAACTATTACGAGCTACATATGTTAATGAAAATGTCAACTACTGAATCAGAGACTATAATACACTACGTTCAGGCGTTGTCCCAGGCTATTCATTACAAAGTGCCGCAAGTGAATATATACAGTACCGAAGTTTTATACTCATTTCGGATATAAACGATCACAACAGTACTACAGTCCATCTTTTCATTACAAAACTTATTGAATTCATCAAAACGCATATAAATTCTAATATTACGAAAATAATTTATAACACTGACAGTGCACCTTCTCAATACAAAAATAAACATAACCTAACTAACTTATGCCACCACAAAAAAGTCTTTAAGGTTGATGCAGAATGGCATTTTCATGCTACCAGCCATGAAAAGGGACCTTGTGATGGAATTGTTGGTACACTGAAGCGTGCTGCACAGCGTTATAGTATAGGGAGCAAAGATATTGTTGATACATCAAAAAAACTTTTCGGATGGGCTTTAAAATGGGAATCTACCATGAACTTTGGATACGCCGATAAAAATGAATATCAATTAACAAAAAAAAATACAAAATCGTTTTGTAATTTAATGTTAAAATACAATCTTTTACTTTCTGACCATAATAACATAATACGAACATAATACTTCTCCAGTCAAAAGTTCCTAAATAGATTTTGTTATTTATACGGTTTTTTTGTTTGCAGTCGAGACTGTCAAATTATTTATTATAAGAGTGACAAGTGATTACTAAAAGTGACAAATAAACATTTCATTTTTTTATGCCATCTAACACAAAGAAAATAATTGCAGAACTGTTTTCCTATTCAAAAGAAACTTCTGTTTGTAAAATAAGTAAATCATTTTTAACAATTGTATTTATTTTATTTATTGTACTACATATATAATTTTTATAATGTTTTAAAAAGTTCATCTAATATTAAAATATTTGATATGTAACATAAAAAAAATCTCTTAGTTTATAACGCCATTTTTATGATTTTCCTTCAGAACAAAAAAAACTGATTCCCGACAGTCATATGCACAACGAATTTTATCTTTAAACAAAAAATAACGCAAGTCACAAACTTTCACAAGTGGTTAGATATAAAATAAGCTTTAATTTAGTTAAAAAAAAAAAGAAAAAAAAGACTATGCCATCTTTTTTTCAATTACACCGTTTTTTTCTTATGTTACACCGTTAAAAATTCTTTCAAAAAAATTAACAGTGTACATTTTTAAAAACTTTGTTCTAATATCTATTCAACGACACATCATTTATGAAAATCGATTCAGTAGTTTTTCTACAATCGCTCGTCAAAATGCACTCACATCACAAAATAACAAAAAATTGAGGGGCACCCTGTGAAGACCCCTGGTCGAAAAAAAAAGTTCTAAGAGAACTTGTATTTTTTATTTATCAAAGACTATCTATAAACAAAAAATAATCAAAATTAAAAGGGGTCAAGTCAAAACGTTGTTGAATCTGCGTGAAATTGCTCATAAGTATAATAGAGTTATTATGAATGAGGAGTTAAGGGAAATAATATTAAAAATTAAGGGGAATACAAGTAGAAGAATTATTGTTATAAGGAATAAAATCTTGAGCTATTCGTTCAAAAATTATATCGTTTAGAAAATCTAATTTCCTGATTTAGTGATCGAACCAAATATTAGTAACTCGGCTAAGAAACGTTACAGTATAACTTTTTTCATTTACTCTCATTAATTTTTATTTACTTGGTGATGCTGTGCTATTGCTTCCTCGAAGAAATTTTATATATCTAACTCTAATTGTCATTGACAACGGGTTTGCGTCACATGAATGAGGAGTATTCCATCAAGGGTTATTATGAACCCAATTTTAATTATGTTTTTACACATTTAACTTTTAATATTTGACTTTTTATTTTGTTTCTATTTCCCACGTATTATCATGAAATATTGGCATATATCATATTTTCTTATATGACAGAATTTATTGTCTAAATATTCAACATTTGAAAAAAAAATAAAAGTAAATGTTGATCCAATTATAAAAAGCGCCCAACACTTGAGAATACTTGAGAATGGTGTTGTGGAACCCAGATCTTAAAAGCTGTCTATGTGTTGCTGTGGCAGTAACACATATGTTCTAATGCCTATTGCACAACGCTTTATATTAAAACAGGTACTGCATTTTTTTAATTATATTAGCCGTGTTCGATTTGACTGAAACAACTGAATCAACTGAAGAATTAAATGCAATTGTTGTTGTTTTTTCAGTTGTTTCAGTCAAATCGAACGCACCTATTATCTTACAATATATTTCAATTTGAGGGCGCCATTTACCAAGTCTGCACCCGGCACTGAAAATCTTGATCCGGCACTGCACTCATGTCCATGTTAAACATCAATACAAATAAATCAAAAGCAGATAATGGAAAAGGAGCTCCAGTTTATTTTAAAAAGTACTATCTTATTCTACAGCTTTTCGTTGACGAATAAATGCAGTATCAAAGCTAACGTTACAGTAAAATTGCTCAAGCTAGATTTTCCGTACTTCAAGTAACAGTAAAACTGTTTTACGCGTTCTGAAAAATTACTTGAAATGTCATAGATTCTTAAAATTTTTCGG
Source organism: Diogma glabrata (assembly GCA_963693315.1). Lineage (NCBI taxonomy): Eukaryota > Metazoa > Arthropoda > Insecta > Diptera > Cylindrotomidae > Diogma > Diogma glabrata. The sequence continues at coordinate 188,979,731 of OY856186.1, read as the reverse complement.
ATTCAAGAATACACTAACTCTGTTTTGGAATGCGGATAGAAAGAAATTGTTTAAATTGCGACACCAAAAACGATAATGGCTCGCCATTCTCTCAAGGATCTAAAACCTAAATGGATCAAGATATTGCATAAGAATAGAAAATTTCTGTTAATTAGACCATTCACGATTATTCGTTTTTATAAAACCGTCTTTAGATCTTGAATACAAAACTAACATAGTTGACGTAGAATTTTACATTCAGGTTATGACTAGCGACATGGTCAAGTCATATTAATATGAAAAATTCAAAGGATTCTATTAGTTCTAGCTTGCTAATTAAAATTTAAACTCGAGTCGTCCGTGAATCTATACATTCATAAATCTGAAAGCCTTGGTATGTCACTTGTGTGATGTGTCAAATGGAAAACAATTAAGCAAATCGTAGAAAACAAATATATATCACACAAAATAAAACTTTAAATTTTATCTATAACATAAAAATCTATTCGTTATACGATCAAAAAACCATTATTTTCTCATATTTTATACAGTTATTGGTCATAAAATTATAACGTTCGTTCTTCATATCATTTAGGATATAAAAACTTTTCAGCACCAAATTCTGCCAAAAACTTTAAATTAAAACATAGAACCATCACACCAAAACGTTTCATTTTATCCTTATTGATTTTATTCATTGCCGTCCTTTTTCTTTAGAAATTAGCAAAATTGAATTGAAAACAGTTTGTATATATATGTATTCGCCTTAAGGTAATGAAACGCGAATTCGAAAACATTGAGTACGTTTTCATTTAATAATTTATTTCGATCATTATTTATCTGGTTTTGATAGGGATATACTATATAGGTTATTTCTTTTAGGTATAATATCAATTTATTATTTAGGTCTTAATATTATTGATACATTTTGTAGGTGTATGATTTTGAATCGATCTAAATTGAATCATTGTGTTTTTAATCATTTGAACTTGAATGACGTAGTTAGGTTTTGAAATTGTTACTCTAAGCAACATGCGTTTAAATCAGAATAATTGAATTTTTCAAATAATTCGAAAAATTGAATTAAAAATTATTAAAGAAAACATCTTGCAAACCACCGAGATAATTATGTAAATCTGTTCATTTTGTTTTTACACATTTTTATTTAACTTGTATTTTTGAGCAGTTAGAATCGAGTGATCAAAGGTTCAGTAACTTTTCATTCTGATGAGATTTTAGGGATTGGTTTCAAATGTTATATATTTCGTCTGTACAAGTTTCTTATAGTATTGGTCCAAAATAAAACTAAAATAAGTATCAGGTTTTGAGTAGATTTTGAACGTTTTATGAAAAACTTAAACATTTGTTTATGAGAAAACTTAATTTTCCTAAACAAAATTTATGCAAATTAGATTAGCATTTGGATAGTTTTCTTTTGCAAATTCATTAAGACTTTCGCCACTTTTGAGTCACAAGTGGCTTTGTCAAACCCCATTCTATGTCAAGAAAAGAACCAGGAGTAATAGCCTTTTTAAAGATAGTTTCTTCAAAATCAGACACCACCTCTGAAAGGATTCTTTCCTTATACTTTTGCGCTTGATAAGCGTGTTGCCTGTTACTTTTTTTTTTTAAATAAAATGTGTTGTGCAGTAGGAATTACAATATGTGTCACAATAACATATAAAACCTTTTAAGACCAAGGTCCCACAACAACATACGTTCACAGGTGATGATGGACGTAAGTGTGTCTTTTTTTTTGTATTTTTATACTTTTTGAAAAAGAATGGATAACTAAACCTTAAATCCAGAAGTGGCACGTATATCCGCTAGAAATAGGTAGATTTCGAGATCAGACAGTTTTGTGTTCCAGTAGAATCTGATGTATCAGATTAGTTTAAACAAAACAAACTAATTTCAAACAGATATCAAACAAATTTTAAAAAGAAAATTAGCTACCTACAAGCAAAATTATATCTATCCAATTTTGCAACAAACAAATATCAAATCTACCACAGAACATGTGTGTGACAATTTATGACACAAACCTACTCTATATCATATGTCGTGCAATTACTGCAAAATATCAAAATAGTTTATTTCTAAGAAAAAAAAATTAATTTCTTCTATTCAAATCTTTTATTTTTTTGACTGTTATAAGGTTGACATTGACTGTTATAAGGTTTTTGGAAATTGTAGTTGGGGATTGTTGCAAACTTTTTTGTTGAAGCCAACAAGTCAAAAACCTCTAACTGCAGAGGTTTATATTTATAAGAAACAGATTAAAATGTTTCCACAGATTCTAAATTTCTGAAGATTTTAAAAATATTAGTATCCAAACGGCCGTTATAACGGATTAAAAAAACCACTTTTTTTCTAGTATAAAGCCTATAGTTCCTTAACCATGTGTCAGATTTTTTTGATTTACGAACTCGTCCAAGATATTAATAAAACACACATTTTTAAGAAAAGTTTTTTGATCTGGCTCTACAAATGCAACCGTGAGAGCGCCGGTTGATTTAAACGCATTTTGTGTTTTACAAGCTTTTTTGTTGGAGCCGCTCACTCAGAAGCCTCCAACTGCAGAGGTCTTTTTTTTGAAAAAAACTGATTAAAAAGGTTTCAAAGATTCTAAATTTATGAAGTTTTTAAAAATATTAGAATCCAAACGGCCGTTATAACGGATCTAAAAAACAGAGTTTTTTTCTAGCATAAAGCTACCATGTGTTGGATGGTGCTGATTTACGAACTTTTCCAAGATATTAATAAAACGCACATTTTTAGAAAAGGTTTTTTGATCTGGTCTTATAAATGCGACCGTGAGAGTGCCGGTTGTTTAAAAAAAAAACTTTTTTTGCAAACTTTTTTGTTGGAGCCGCTCACTCAGGAACCTCTAACTGCAGAGGTCTATTTTTAAAAAAAATTGATAAAAAAGATTCCAAAGATTCTAAATTTGTTAAATTTTTATAAATATTAGTATCCAAACGGCCGTTATAACGGTTTTAAAAAATCAATTTTTTTCAGAAAAAAGCCTCTAGTTTCTTAACCACGTGTCGGATTTCGCTGATTCACGAACTTGTCCAAGATATTAATAGAACACACAAGTACAGAAAATTTTTTTGATCTACCTCAACAAATGCGACCGTGAGAGTGCCGGTCGTTTTCGTTATATCTCATATCGTTTATATATATATATATATATATATATATATATATATATATATATATATATATATATATATATATATATATATATATATATATATATATATATATTTATATATATATATACAAATTTTTTTTTTTTTTTGTTTTTTCGTCTCCGCTTTTCATATATAGTCGTTTGGCACAAAAATTTTTCCGAAATTCCGAGATGAAGCCTATTGCAATAGGTAGATTTTTATATGAAATCTATCTAAAATGAGTGTAAAACAAGAAAATTTGCATATTTTTTGATTAAAAACGGTCATTTTAAGTAAAAACGATTAGTAACCTTGAATATGGAGAATTCTTGATAGTCGGCATTGTTATTTGAAACCAGGATCTTGATTATTGTATTATAAGTGTGTCAAAAAATACCTTTAAGTGTGTCAAACGAATGTTTTTTATTTAATTTTTTACCCAATTTTTTTGACAAAAATTAAATGAATTATTTGTATGACATGAAATGTAATTGAACATGAAATTGCACATGGAACATGGTTCAATCCAGTTAAAACTCCTCCCAGTTTATAGGAACAGTTGGAAAGTTGTTGCAGAATAAATTTCGTTTTTTAACAAAAATTGTAATTTTTAGGGAGATATTTCTTGAGTAATTTTTTGTGTGATTCCAGACTTCTGAATAACAGAAACAGTTGTTAAATGAGTTTGTATTTTTGATTTTGTTATAATTTTTGCAATATTTTGAAATTTTGATAAAAATTTCAAGTTTTGATTTTGTAATAATTTTTTGTTTCTTGTACTTTTACAAAGAATTTTTTGTTTCATATACATCGCTTCCCAAAGCTAAAAACAAGGTCTTCATAAAAGTATTTTGCCGAAAACTATATCACAATCCTTAAGTCAAACCGAAGTCTTGATATCTCAGAGCTTTGAGATTTCAGCTCCTTCATAGTTTTTATTTACATTCACACCAAAAAACGATAATTCAAATAATTTATTGAAATGTGGTTACATACGTGTTTACCTTCATAGACATCTCTGATATACACAATTGTGATATTGATAAACTACAAAGAAACGTCGAAAATCGGTCAAATGTAAACGTTTGTCTGTCGAATGTATGGATTTAAATGCATTAACGACGTAAATGTGACACAAGTTGCTGCTTTTAAACGAAAATATATAAGATTCGAATTCATAATCTCATATTTCAATTCATAATTAATGTTATGTTACTTACTGCCGCCGTAAAAATATGAAATTTACTTTACTGCCGCCATAAAAACATGATTTACTTTACTGATTATTTGTCAAAAAAGTAAGACTCTTACCTTCGGCAGTAACGTTAAATTTTACAGCTGTTTGCCGAAAAAAAATATTGTTTCTCATTCAGATTCAATGATCTTTCAAAACTTTGACTACCCAAGCTGGTTTTATCCCCGATATACCTCCCGCTGATTGTTGCTTTTATACTTTTAATAGTATTATAAGTCATCAGTATGACTTGACCCCCATCCGCCATTCAGTTGATCACTTTTTTTCAATTTTTATGGTGTAAACATGCATCATATAAATTTTGAAGTGGCATCAAATGATTTTTGGAATTCGTTTTTATACCAGTTTAAAATTCACCCATAGCCACACCCCTCGCAAGTCTGATGACTGACTTTTATCTACATCACAAATAATTAATATATCTATAAAAATTAAATTCAACCGGCATCAAAACACAAACAAAAATGCAACGTAGCCTCCCGGTCTATTATTACTGACAACGAATTTCTGAAATTCAAACGGTGTTCCGTCTATCAATCACATGCATAAACAAGTATATATGAACAATACTGTTAAAGTTAGCCGAAAGTTTTCAGCTGAAAATAACAAAAATCGGTATCGCAAATTTCATTTTCACGATCTCAGCCGAAATTGTCGAAAGAAAACCGAAAGTTTCCAGCCGAAAGTCGATAATGCAGATTAGATTACGTTATAAAAATAAAACTCTCCAATATCAGCCGAAAAATTAATTGATGACAATGGTCTATAGCAATCTCTGGAAAAACGATTGATTCAAGTTTTATGTGGGAAATCTCGGAAAATTCGATTTCCTAAATTTGTTTAGCAGTATTGTAAAAATCCTGCCTTTGAAGTGTTATTTATCCCTGGAGATGGATCATATTAATAACAATGGTCCATAGCAATCTCTGGAAAAAACATTGGGTCAAGTTTCATGTGGAAAATCTCGGAAAATTCGATTTTCTTAATTTTCTATTAGTACTGTCAATAGAAAATCTATTAGTACTGTCAATCAAATTTTTCGAGATTTCCCACACGAAACTTGACCCAATATTTTTCCAAAAAATTTTTATAGACCATTTTCATTAATTCAATCAATCACCAGACATAACACTTTAAAGGCAGGATTTTTACAGTCCTAATTCAAAATTTAGAAAATTGAATTTTCCGAGATTTCCCACATGAAGCCTGACCCAATAATTTTGAAAAAAATTTCTATAGACCATTGTCATCAGTTCGATCCATCTGCAGACATAACACTTTAACGGCAAGATTTTTACAGTCCTGATACAAAATTTAGAAAATCGAATTTTCCGAAATTTCCCACATGAAACTTGACCCAATATTTCTCCCAGAGATTGCTATAGACTATTGTCATCAATTCGATCCATCTCCAGACATAACACTTCAAAGGCAGGATTTTTACAGAGTTACTAGAAAATTAAGAAAATCGAGTTTTCCGAGATTTCCCACATGAAACTTGACGCAGTAATTTTTCAAAAGATTTCTATAGACTATTGTCATCAATTCGATCCATCTCCAGACATAACACTTTAACGGCATTATTTTTACAGTGCTAATAGAAAATTAAGAAAATCGAATTTTCCGAGATTTCACACATGAAACTTGACTCAATATTTTTTCCAGAGATTGCTATAGACCATTGTCATCAATTCGAACCATCTGCAAAATAACACTTAAAAGATAGGATTTTTAAAGTGCTAATAGAAAATTAAGAAAATCGAATTTTTCCGAGATTTCCCACATGAAACTTAACTCAATATTTTTCCAAAAGATTGCTATAGACCATTGTCATCAATTCGGTCCATCTGCAGACATAACACTTTAAAGGCAGGATTTTTACATTGCTAATAGAAAATTAAGAAAATCAAATTTTCCGAGATTTCCCACACAAAACTTGATCCAATATTTTTCCAGAGATTGCTATGGACAATTGTCATCAATTCGATCTATCTCCAGACATAACACTTGAAAGGCAGGATTTATACAGTGATAATAAAAAATTAAGAAAATCAAATTTTCCGAGATTTCCCACATGAAACTTGACCCAATATTTTTTCCAAGAGATTGCTATAGATCATTTTCATCAACTCGATTCATCTCCAGACATAACACTTTAACGGCAGGATTTTTACAGTGCTAATAGAAAATTAAGAAAATCGAGTTTTCCGAGATTTCCCACATGAATCTTGACCCAATAATTTTCCAAGAGATTGCTATAGACTATTGTCATCAATTCGATCCATCTCCAGACATAACACCTTAATGGCAGGATTTTTATAGTGCTAATAGAAAATTAAAAAAATCGAATTTTCCGAGATTTCCCACATGAAGTTTGACCCAATATTTTCCAAGAGATTGCTATTCTTCCAAGAGATTGTTATGGACTATTTTTAGGCAGGAATTTTACAGTGCTAATAGAAAATTAAGCAAATCTAATTTTCCGAGATTTCCCACATGAAACTTAACCCAATAATTTTCCCAGAGATTGCTATAGATCATTGTCATCAATTCAATCCATCTCCAGACACATCACTTTAAAGACAGGATTTTAACAGTGCTAATAATAAAATTTAGAAAATTAAATTTTCCGAAATTTTCCATATGAAACATGACTCAATATTTCTTCCAGGGTTTACTATTGACCATTGTCCTCAATTCGATCAATCTGCGGACATAACACTTTAAAGGCAGGATTTTTACAGTCCTAATAGAAAATTAAGAAAATCGAATTTCCGAGATTCCCCACATGAATCTTGACCCAATATTTTTTCCAGATATTGCTATAGATTATTGTCATCAATTCGATTCATATGCAGACGACACTCTTTAAAGGCAGGATTTTTACAGAGCTAATAGAAAATTAAGAAAATCGAATTTTCCGAGATTTCACACATGAAACTTGACCCAATGTTTTTTCCAGAGATTGCTATAGACTATTGTCATCAATTCGATCCATCTCCAGACACAACACTTTAAAAGCAGGATTTTAACAGTGATAATAATAACATTTAGAAAATTAAATTTTCCGAGATTTTCCACATGAAGCTTTACCCAAACTTTTTCCATAGATTATTTTTGACCTTTAAAATATTGGTTATTTTTTAGTAAGTGTTGTCACTTTCGGATGACATTTTATTAAAAATCTACATTATCGACTTTCGGCTGGAAACTTTCGGCTAACTTTAATAGGATAAATGAACACAAAACCACAACTTTATACTACAGTTAAAACCATTTGCTTGTAGATCAAATATTTAGAAAAAATACATACTCAAAGGTGTGGTTTTATTTATTGTTGTATGTTAATATAACTGGAAAACTACTTCAAAGGAAAATGCTTTCCAGTCAAACAAATGCCTGTCTGTGTGTTGGTTTATCAAACTAATACGTTTTTACACCTCAACTTGACTTTCTAAAAAACGCTTTTATTTGATTATAATGAAACAATATCAATATTTGAGAATTTTTTATGGAAGGATACACCAAAAAGTAGGTTACACAATTTAAAAATACATCATCACAACCGACCAATCACAACAGGAATACGTTTTATAAACAAACAATCAAATCAATCGTGATATAAATTTTCCTTAACCTTAATTTGTATAAATTGCAGGAAAAACATAAAAAAAGTAATTTTAACAAAACTGTCATGAACGTTGGTTGATACAATCAATCAACAGGTGTGCTAGAAAAACTTAACCCATAGTATTTGAAAATACTTTTGGCAAATATACTTCGTTTTTCAATTATTTATAGCCAACCGGAAAATGAAAATTATTTTAAAACAAGAAATAAGAATTAGTCGTTAATTCGATAGAACTGAAATGTTTAGTTAAATTAATAACCGATGGACAATTCAGTTTTTGTATTTGAATAAGATAAGAAGTTTCAGAATTTAGTCACCGTTTTCGCTAAATAGTGGATGTCGGGTTTAATTGCCAACGTAGACCACGTATGTATTTTTGTTTTTCAGACAGTTATTTATTAATCATTCGGAATGTATAGTCAATATGGTATTTGGAAATATTCAAATCTGTGACTATTGAGTAAAGCGCTGGCATTCAATGCTAAACGTGTTGATTTGATTTTTTAAAAAAAGCCCAATAGAAAAGTACTGGCTGAGTTTTTAAGTTTTATAAATCTTAACCAAAAAACATTTACTTCTGTCTTTTAAGTAGAAGTTTTAACATTTTTGGTGGAATCGATGCGATATTCAATATTGTTATTGCTCATGCTATTGTTCAAAATATAATACCAATCCCCTGAATTTGTTTTTATTTACAGATAAAATTATTGTTGTTTACACACATAATTGTTTACCAATTGTGTTGTTGACTGGAAAAATTTGGTGTGGGCAATTTTTAAATTATAATTGCATTGAAATTATAATAATATTTACAAGACGAAATCAAAAGAAGCGTAATAAAAATATCATGTGAACCACCTCTGTTTCATGATGTTGTCACATCGATATTCTAAATAAAGTATTACCTATGTAAACAAACAAATTTATATTATATTTTCAACCGATCCACATTATTCCAGACATAACTTTTATTCAATTGAATTAAGTCTTTTATGTCCATTCTCATAAACTTTCCTTTAACAAAACCATTAGAAAAAATATATTCAATTAATCCTAAACAAACACATTCACAAGCATATAACAGTAAGTTATGATAAAATAAACTTGAATATTCATTTTAAATAATCGTTAAACTTAACAATTGAATATAAAAGCTTAATAAAAGTATAAGTTGTTTTTTTAAGTTACGAGTCGCTATGTAAATGACTCAATTGACATAGTTTATGCGATATGAATTTTATGTAAATTATTGTTCAAAGAATATTTTATACATTCAGACGTTGCACTTTACGTATTCGTTTTAACAAAAAATTATAATATATTTTAAAAATGAAAAAAAAATTTTAATGGCATAAATTTTACCTAGATTTTTCTAACTAACGAGAAACCCATTCAACATAGTATGTATATTAAAAAGATACTCCCACCATTTCTGCCCATTCAAAATTTTTCAGTTTTGATAGGTTGTGTTCGAAACTTAGGTTATATAAATATATTATGCATTGTGAATTGTGATAAAAACCTTTCTGTAAGCTTACCTTTCCTTTTTCGTGATTGAATATCTTAAAGATTTTCTGCGATCATACCCTCCTCCCGTTCAGTTTTCTGATTACGATTAGTGATTATCGTATTAATTCTGATAACACTAGTACGTCAGATATTTTATTTTGTTGAAGCAAAGTTTATACAGGTTTGTCGTATATAGGTTAGTATTTTCTATTCAAATTGGATTGAAAATGATGTCAATGTGTGTTTTGTTACGCTTTTAGATTGTAATAGATATACAACCCTTGATTCAAGGCCTATACACTATTTAGTAAAATGATTCCTGGTGTAGGATTTATTGTTATTATTGATCTTAATGTAAGAGAACACAAAACAAAACCCAGAACTGCCAAAATGGTGACACATAATTTTGGTTTCATAGATTAATTAAACTTAAACATACAATTCGAGTTAGGGTTTTATTGGTGATGCCTAGGCCGTCCTCTATGCGTAACAAAATTATCAATTAGTCTTTTAATTTGCATTGGATTAAAAGGAGATAAGTATTAGGGCATTCGAACATATAAAACATTTTTGTTCTTATTTAAAGCTATATAAACACAATTAATTATAACTACTGCGCATGTTCCTCTCTCGAACAATATAAAACCAAAGGCATGGCATACTATGATTTCATTTAAGTTAGATTACCAATCAAGAAAGTAGTTAGATTACCAATCACGAAATCAATATCATATAAAAACAAATGGTGTACACTCAAAACAAATAGGTTTTGTAAAGAAAAACTTTATATAGATTAATAAACTTGCAACAAACTAATGCAGTCATTAAATCAATGAAAGTCTGTGTTTCATTTAAAAATTTGTCATCAAAGAATAAACATACCACCTTCTATGATGACAATCGAATCAAGACGCTGATAAAATAAGAAATTTGAACCCGACCATTTCCGATCTTCTAGAAAATTCGGTAATCTTTTGGAAAATAAAAATAATAATCACTAGATTTTACACAGAGTGGCTCGAAATTTGTTAAGAAATTTAGTGACAAGAACAGATTAAAGTTAAATTGTGCTCGAACGGGTTCACCGATTTTAATAAATTTTTTGTTTGAAAGGTACTAAATGTGGCTTTATAAAAATACTACACTGACAAAAAATATTTATATATTTAGATAATTTTTTTTAATTTTATTTTTCAAGCATGGTGATTTCAAAAAGTATGTTTTCGTTTTCTTGGGCGAGACTACGATGTGTTTTTGTATTAAAATCGGTTATCTTAGAAAATATAAGTCCTATGGACCTGAAACTTAAGATGCGTACAAAACAAACGTGTCGTCTGAAGATGACGGAAAAAAAAAAAAATAAAGTTGTTTCCGTTTGTTTTACGGGGGCTGTTATATAATGAAATTTAAAAAAATATTTTTTTTCAAGTCAAGTAAGGTATTATATGAAAGGTTTTGAATTCAGTACCTTTAAAATTTATTTTAGAATTTTTCACTACACAGTTTTTTTAATAAAATTGAAATATAGCGTTTTTTCATGTTTCTTTCTCTTAGTTCTGAACCTATTTAATAAAAAAACTTCAAAAGTCTTTGAAAATATAGAAAAAGTGGTAACTTTTGAACGAAAAATATAAGGAAGAACTCGTATTTATTAAAGGGGTGGGAATGAGAAGGGGAAAAACCACCATTTAAAACCCAGTCATGTGAGATATCAAATGAAAGAGCACATAATTTTAAAAACCTTCTAATTTTTTTTAGAATTTTGCGGTGCACAATTTTTGAATTATTGTCAAAAAAATGCAACAAAAAGTTGGTCCCTCCCCTTGGGTTTCGAGCTTAATTGACACAAAAATTTTTAAAAATTCACAGAGAGAGGAAGTTTGATAAACTCTGAACGAAAACTATACCGAAGTGACCCTTAACTGTTTTCTTGGAATGAGATTGGGGAAGGGTAAAAAAATTGTTTTGGATCCTTACAAGTGGGGTGTCATATAAACGAAAGAGCACTTAATTTAAGAAACAGTGTAAATTTTTTTAGAATTTTACGGTGCACAGTTTTTGATTTATTGTCAATTTTTATTGAATTGTTATTTGAATTAATAATGTATATTTTCCCATTTAAACCATTTACAAGTTGGTGTAATTGAATCTCTCTTTAGTTAGCCTAAACTGCTATTGCTAATATTTAACGAGATGTAACATTTTGTGTATCATTTGGATCAATTTTCAATTGATTTTGCTATTGAAATTTACAAGTAAAAATCATTTTTTTATTCCTATGGTCTAGCAATATAAAAAGTCTACAACACAACTTTATTTAAATTATTTCTGTCAGTTTGTTCTTCTACTTTCACGGAACCCTCAGCGAGCGAATTTTATTCGCACTTGACTGACTTTTTTTATATTTTAAAGATGTATTATTAACCCAAAGCATACTAAACTTTCAGATTAGGGGGATAACTTTACTGGGCGTTCTACAGAGTCAAAGTCGGGTTGGGGATGACTAAATTCGGTAAATCTTAAACACCAAAATTTTGTTCTTGTAAAGTCTATTATATAAAAGTTATTTTTTATTGGAAGTAAGTACAATCAAAAAGTATTTAAAACTAAAAATGAGCTTAGCTAATATAATCAAACACCAAAACACACTATATCTTGTTGAGCAAACAACTTTAATTTAACACATTATTTTCTATTCCAATGAACAATAAATATACTAATATCTGTTAACGAACTCAATTCTATCGGTTAATGTTGAAACTTGAAATGGAGTTAATAACTCAACCCATAACTGTAAGAATATAAGGGTGATTGAAACTCAAAAAATTCTGTCAAACACATATGTATTATTATTTAAACTTATTTAATTATTCTAAACATCCAAGCATCCAAATACTGCTTAAAAACAATTTGTTAGAAAGAAAATTAACCGACTTACATTCAAACATGTTTGTCTAAACCGAATATTTTACAGTATTTAAAACAATCATAATTGTCAGCACGAATTTTCCGATTTGTTTAACATTGAGCTTAACATTATATCTCCAAAACGAGCAAACATTACAATATTCGTGCCAAACGAAACTTTTCTTTGCACAGCAAAAAATTTATCAATTAAGGGAAGTTCTAAATTTTAATTTAATTTCCCAAGAAAATGAAATATAAACACAAATATTTCATAAAATTGGGGTTATCTTGTATAACCAAACATTCATATGTTGTCAGAAAATGAACATTTAATAAGTGATATTCGTTTTGTTTGTTTGGTTAAATAAAAGAAATTTTGTAAGAATTTATTTTGTATGGAATTTTGCAATGAATTTGTTTTATTATCATATATAAAATTTGAGATTTTTTCTAATTTGTACATAAATATGAATACACTGATTTATACGAATATACTACGGATAGAATAAACAACTTTTAAAAAATTCATTAATTATCTATTTCTTCACTGTAATTACTTCATCTCCAAAAAACCTAGTAATCAAAGCAGTCCATTTCATCAGAAAAAAGTTTTGTGAATGACAGTTTTAGTGGCTATGGAAACACGAAATAGTATATTAAGAAACTAGTTTCATAATCCACGATTTTATCGCACGTAATCTGTTTAAAAAACGACCCGCGCAGCGGGGAGTTTTCTAAAGGATAAGTGCGATAAAACGTCTTATGAAACGAGTTTTTTATACTATTTTTTCTATTTTGCATTTTATGTCTTGAAATTTTAAAAAATGTGTATTTTATTACAAAATAGTCAATTTGAAATTTTGTTATTATTACTAATTATTTTAATTAATTAAAATATTTAACACTAATTTAGATATTCTTATTAATTTTATTTACATAATTATTCGTTTTAATGTTCACTGACGTTTGTATGACCAATGTGACCAACCTTGGAAGACAAAACTTTGCGTATCGTAATGAAGGCCATTTCGACACGCATTTGGGTATCGAAATGACTATATTTTTTTTTTTTTTTTTTTTTTTTTTTTTCTTTATTGATTATTGCTTGCTTAACACAATATAGCTAGCCACAAAGCATAAATATGCTATACGGTGGCATACAAAATTACATTTTCAAAATAAATAATATCTTAATCTTTTTTATAATATACATAATTAAATAATGATAACTAAAAATTATTACTATAACAAACATTATTAGTAAAGAAACAAGTACAGAACACTAGTACAAATACTATACATATTTAATTAGGTTTCATTGTATTTTTTTTATTTATTTTTTTTTTTTTTTTTCTTCTCTTGATCTCTTATTTTTTTTTTTTTTATTTTTTTTTTTTTTTTTTTTTTTTTTTTTTTTTTTTTATTTATTTTAATTTTTTTAATATATTAACTTAATCTAAGATGTTGAACAAGTTTTGTTTTAAACTTATTAATACTTTGTTCATGTTTGATATCCGCCGGCAATTGATTGAATTTAGGTAATCCTCTGTACAAAATGTTGTTATCCGCGACACCAGTTGCGAAGAAAATTGGAACAAAATGAGAACGTCTCCTCGTGTAGTAATCATGAATCTCATGTGACCGAGTTAACGTCATATTATTTTTTAGGCGTTGAGTCACTATTTTATATATCAGAACAATGAGTTCCTTTTCCAATAAAGTATGTAGTGGGACAAAATCGGAAAACAGTAATCGGCTGGGATAGTACATAGGTACGTTTAGAATATACTTAATTGCCCTTTTTTGCAGTATAAACAGCTGTTGAATAAGATAACTTGCCGCTCCGCTCCAGACTGGATTCATATAAACAAAATGCGACAGAATGTAAGAGTTGTAGATTAAAGTAAGAGAGTTCTTGGGAAGTACTTTACGCAGTTTCTTTAATGCAAAAATATACGGCACGATTTTACTTTTTATGAGTATGACATGTTGATCCCATTTAAAGTTTGAACTTATCATTAGTCCAAGGTAATTGAAACATTGCACTCGTTCAATTTCATTATTGCAATATGTCAAATGAAGGTTAGAATTATCATTTTCATCATATTTCTTGCTCTGAAAAATCATTAATTTAGATTTGGAGACGTTAAGACTAAGTTGATTTTGAACAAACCAGTGATACAATAGGTCTAAATCGTGTTGCATATCTTGAAAAAGTTGGAGCAGTGATCCACATGAATAAGTTAGGGCCGCATCATCAGCATAAAGATGAAGTTTACCTTTTAAAGGAAGATCACACATATCGTTTATGAAAATTATAAAAAGTAATGGTCCTAAAACGGATCCTTGAGGTACCCCTTTTTGAATTTTCATAGACAAACTTTTAAAAGTTCCAATAGTAACATACTGTTCGCGATTTCTTAGGTAGCTTTCCAAATACTGCTTAAAAACAATTTGTTAGAAAGAAAATTAACCGACTTACATTCAAACATGTTTGTCTAAACCGAATATTTTACAGTATTTAAAACAATCATAATTGTCAGCACGAATTTTCCGATTTGTTTAACATTGAGCTTAACATTATATCTCCAAAACGAGCAAACATTACAATATTCGTGCCAAACGAAACTTTTCTTTGCACAGCAAAAAATTTATCAATTAAGGGAAGTTCTAAATTTTAATTTAATTTCCCAAGAAAATGAAATATAAACACAAATATTTCATAAAATTGGGGTTATCTTGTATAACCAAACATTCATATGTTGTCAGAAAATGAACATTTAATAAGTGATATTCGTTTTGTTTGTTTGGTTAAATAAAAGAAATTTTGTAAGAATTTATTTTGTATGGAATTTTGCAATGAATTTGTTTTATTATCATATATAAAATTTGAGATTTTTTCTAATTTGTACATAAA
Source organism: Diogma glabrata (assembly GCA_963693315.1). NCBI lineage: Eukaryota > Metazoa > Arthropoda > Insecta > Diptera > Cylindrotomidae > Diogma > Diogma glabrata. The sequence goes on along the minus strand of OY856186.1, from coordinate 188,964,354 downwards.
TATGAATACACTGATTTATACGAATATACTACGGATAGAATAAACAACTTTTAAAAAATTCATTAATTATCTATTTCTTCACTGTAATTACTTCATCTCCAAAAAACCTAGTAATCAAAGCAGTCCATTTCATCAGAAAAAAGTTTTGTGAATGACAGTTTTAGTGGCTATGGAAACACGAAATAGTATATTAAGAAACTAGTTTCATAATCCACGATTTTATCGCACGTAATCTGTTTAAAAAACGACCCGCGCAGCGGGGAGTTTTCTAAAGGATAAGTGCGATAAAACGTCTTATGAAACGAGTTTTTTATACTATTTTTTCTATTTTGCATTTTATGTCTTGAAATTTTAAAAAATGTGTATTTTATTACAAAATAGTCAATTTGAAATTTTGTTATTATTACTAATTATTTTAATTAATTAAAATATTTAACACTAATTTAGATATTCTTATTAATTTTATTTACATAATTATTCGTTTTAATGTTCACTGACGTTTGTATGACCAATGTGACCAACCTTGGAAGACAAAACTTTGCGTATCGTAATGAAGGCCATTTCGACACGCATTTGGGTATCGAAATGACTATATTTTTTTTTTTTTTTTTTTTTTTTTTTTTCTTTATTGATTATTGCTTGCTTAACACAATATAGCTAGCCACAAAGCATAAATATGCTATACGGTGGCATACAAAATTACATTTTCAAAATAAATAATATCTTAATCTTTTTTATAATATACATAATTAAATAATGATAACTAAAAATTATTACTATAACAAACATTATTAGTAAAGAAACAAGTACAGAACACTAGTACAAATACTATACATATTTAATTAGGTTTCATTGTATTTTTTTTATTTATTTTTTTTTTTTTTTTTCTTCTCTTGATCTCTTATTTTTTTTTTTTTTATTTTTTTTTTTTTTTTTTTTTTTTTTTTTTTTTTTTTATTTATTTTAATTTTTTTAATATATTAACTTAATCTAAGATGTTGAACAAGTTTTGTTTTAAACTTATTAATACTTTGTTCATGTTTGATATCCGCCGGCAATTGATTGAATTTAGGTAATCCTCTGTACAAAATGTTGTTATCCGCGACACTAGTTGCGAAGAAAATTGGAACAAAATGAGAACGTCTCCTCGTGTAGTAATCATGAATCTCATGTGACCGAGTTAACGTCATATTATTTTTTAGGCGTTGAGTCACTATTTTATATATCAGAACAATGAGTTCCTTTTCCAATAAAGTATGTAGTGGGACAAAATCGGAAAACAGTAATCGGCTGGGATAGTACATAGGTACGTTTAGAATATACTTAATTGCCCTTTTTTGCAGTATAAACAGCTGTTGAATAAGATAACTTGCCGCTCCGCTCCAGACTGGATTCATATAAACAAAATGCGACAGAATGTAAGAGTTGTAGATTAAAGTAAGAGAGTTCTTGGGAAGTACTTTACGCAGTTTCTTTAATGCAAAAATATACGGCACGATTTTACTTTTTATGAGTATGACATGTTGATCCCATTTAAAGTTTGAACTTATCATTAGTCCAAGGTAATTGAAACATTGCACTCGTTCAATTTCATTATTGCAATATGTCAAATGAAGGTTAGAATTATCATTTTCATCATATTTCTTGCTCTGAAAAATCATTAATTTAGATTTGGAGACGTTAAGACTAAGTTGATTTTGAACAAACCAGTGATACAATAGGTCTAAATCGTGTTGCATATCTTGAAAAAGTTGGAGCAGTGATCCACATGAATAAGTTAGGGCCGCATCATCAGCATAAAGATGAAGTTTACCTTTTAAAGGAAGATCACACATATCGTTTATGAAAATTATAAAAAGTAATGGTCCTAAAACGGATCCTTGAGGTACCCCTTTTTGAATTTTCATAGACAAACTTTTAAAAGTTCCAATAGTAACATACTGTTCGCGATTTCTTAGGTAGCTTTCGAAGAATTTAATTGTTTGTTTCGAAAAGCCTATTTTATGCAGCTTAGGAAGTAGTAATGGATACTTAACTGAATCGAAGGCTTGCTTAATATCAAGAAATAAACAAGACACATGCTGTTTTATATCGATCTCTTTACTAATAAAATCAGTCAACGCAAGACATGCTGATGTTGTGCAAGAATTTTTACAGAACCCATATTGATTTTCAGAGATAACATTTTCATTGTCAAGAAAAGAAACCAATCTTGACGAAACAATTTTTTCAAAGATTTTTGAAAAAACGCTCAAGATTGAAATTGGTCTGTAGTTTTGTTTATTAAGCGGACAACCAGACTTATAAATCGGAACAACTTTTGCCAATTTTAAAACATCTGGAAACTGATTTTTGTTAATGCTGTCATTTATGAGTTTGCAAAGGACGATACTTAAATTATTCTGAAAATATTTAGCAAATTTAGATGAAATTGCATCAGGACCCGATGCCGAATTGTTTTTTAAGCTACTTATTATATTTTGAATTTCTGAGACATTTGTGGGTTCTATTGCAAAGTGACAACAACGTACACAGTTATCTTGACAAAATTCATCCGAATAATTGATCGTACTCGGACCCAAATGTGGGGAATCAGTAAAATACGCGTTAAACTCTTCTGAAACTAGCATCTGATCTCTAACGATTCTCGAATTTTTCACAAGACAGATTGAGTTAGATGTGTCGGCAGGTTTATTAAAAACTGTGGATTTCAAAAAGTCCCAAAATTTGCGCGGCGAACCGTTACATTTATTAAATTCACGAACATTAAACTCTTTTTTAGCTGCGATGATTTTGTTTTTTGCTAGTTTACAAAACGATTCATACTTGGAATTAATATAGGCATTATTTGGAAATTTTTTTTTGTATTTATAAAATCTTTCACGGTCGACAATGATTGCTAGAATTTCTTGAGTCATCCAGTCCTTATGTTTATGGCGTTGTGGAACGATTACTTGACGAGTGTTATCATTTATAGTACCCTGGAGCAAATGAATTACTTCATCAAACGTTTCACAACTCTTAACATACCTCCAATCAAAAGATTTTTCTATGTTGGAATAATCTAAGACAGTTTTGGTACGTTTACAGTGTGGAGTACTAGGGTTGCAGTTAAAGCTCAGTGCGATTAGTTTATGGTCAGACAGCGATGTTTCAGTAACACAAAAATCATATTTAAACCTAAAAATATCAGTCAAAATATGATCAATAATTGACTCAGAATTTGTCGAGCTTCTGGTTGAATATGTAACGTCAATTTTGTTAAGCACTGCAAATCCATGAGAGTAGATATCGTCCTTATACCTAAGGATTTCATTAGTTTGCAATAACAAATTAGTATTAAAGTCGCCAACAATTATACTATTAGGAAACCGCAGAAGAATAGAACAAAGTTTAGATAGGAATCTTTCTGAGCTAGAAACAGGTGATTTATACACCGCGATTAAATTTAATTTTTCATTGCCCAAATTTACCACCAACAAGTTATTGTTTTCAAACTCTTCGTTGTGCAGTTCAGTTGCAATAATATTGGATTTTAAATAAATAGCACAACCACCGTAGCCATTTAGTCTATTGGAAAAGAACGCATTGTATCCTTCAATATTATAAAATAAGTTCTCACATTTTTTTAACCAAATTTCAGTCAATACAACCGCCTGAATATCAAAGGATTTGTCACTATTTATTAACATTTCAACATCAATTAATTTATTACGTAGACTTCTAATGTTTAAATAAAAAATATTAAATAAACCTGACCTATTTTTAAGGTTATTGATCTTTAAAGAGGTAGAATAATTAATATTTACTAAATCTAACACACTCATTACATTACAGGTTTTATTACTGATTAACAAGTTTATTGCCCTATATATTAGTAGAATTTTTTATTTTATTTAAATCATTCAATGAGTTTACCGTATGTATGATCGATGAATCTTCTTTCCTAAGGTAGATAATTGCATTTTTAGTCCATAGATATTTGAAGCCAAGTTCTAACTTCAGTTGTTTGGCATTTTGGAAAATTTGTTGTTTATATTTGGTCATATGATCTCTTAGGAAAATAACTCTATCGCTTTTACTATTGCCGCCAATTTGATTGAAGAAAAGAATCTTCTTTTCTTTCTTCTTCTGCATCACTTTTAGTTTCGCTTCCACTGTTTTAAAACTGACAAATATTTGGTGATAATTTTGTTTTGGCGTTTTATCAGCAACAAATTTTGGTTGTTTAATATAATTCAATGTTTGGATATCTTGTAGCTCCACTTGAGCCTCAATGGTGGTTAAAATATTTCTAATTACCTCCTCTGGTTTTAATTGATCGTCAGGTAGTCCCGTTATAAACATGTTTTTGTTCAACTTTTCTTGTTCAAGTTGATCAATTTTGTTTTCAAGATCTGAAATGGCTTTTTCCATTAGATTTTGCTTAGTGTTTATGGATTGCAAATCCTTTTTTAGTGCACTATTTTCTTCTAGGATTTGATTAAGCGTAGTTTTAAATTGATCAAACGATGATGAGATAAAGTCCTGAGATTTTTCAATGCCTTGAATTGTCAATTTCATTTCCTTGATGTCATTAGACGCAAAATAGAAAAATTTTATTTTAACATTGAAAAGATAAAAAAATTGGATGGAGACGCCTAGCTTTAATTATTCTTTTATTCAAAATAAATTGAAATCGATGTTTGGTCAGAAAATATACATTTTGTTTGCATTCGATATATGAACTTTCTAACTAGATAGCTCAACACAATAAAATTAAAGTATAAAATAATTCTGTGAGCAAATTATTTATTCGCTATTTGAATGTAATGAAATTGAATGTATACTAAATAGATATACCATACCGACTGAGGATATATGTTTGGAGTCTATGTCTAATATATTCGAAATCGGTAATACTTGTATCGAATTTGTGTTACTGACGACTGGGGTTCGATACCTCCACGAAACACGTAAAAAATTTTTCTGATTAAATATCTTAACGTTTAATTAGATGAATCCAAAACTGGTTTCAGAATTGAAATATTCTTATTATTCATCCAGTTATTTGAGTTTAACTACTCACAAGTTTTTCATTATAAAAAATCACCCGACCGATTAGGTCATAATAGATTGGTTTTCAGATTAGTTGAAAATAACTAATTGTAATGATGCTTCTGCATTAGTGATGTGTATGTAAACAATAAATATCATTAACTTACAATACTTAAGAAAATAGTAGTGTCTAGAAAATTCAATCGAAAAAACTTTAATTTTAATTGTATTTAAAATTACAAACAAACAAAAAAATGCTTAGATTAAACAATTTTCTCAAAATAAAATTTCACAAAACATATACATATGTCTGTAAATATAATATATTTATGTTTTGTTTTTGGAAATAGCCATAATGTATTTTGTTCTTGTGAGTTCGTTTGATTTTGTCAAAAATATTTCCGCTTTAGGGCGTAAAATAGTAATTTTAGGCATTATTATTTCAATTTTAGCCATTGTTATTTCAATAGCAAAAAAAGGCCTGCTTTACGCACAATTTTTGAATCGTAAAAGTGCATTTTACGGTTTAATCTCTGCTTTTCATCATAATTCTATTGGTTTTTTTGTTGCAACACTTATTTTCTTCTAATATTTTTCAAAATAAATTGCTTTTAGGTCTTGTAATTGCAATAATGGATAAATGACACAAAATAAATATTAGAAAAATGTATCTTTAGCTACCCGATTTGTTTTTAATGTAAATTATTTTGTACACGATTCAAATATGTTATTTATACACATAGCCAGAATATAATAATCAATAAAGTCGTTGATATTAAATATCCACATAGTTTTCGAATTATTAATTTATTTACTTGACATAACTTAGCATCATACCTCCTTCCAAACAAATCAAAAAAATCTAGAAATTGTCTGTTAAATTGATCCATTTCAAATCTAATTACCATTTCAAATAAAAACACAAAATAACCATAATTGTGTATCATTTTTATTTAAATGACCTTATAGGTTAGATGGGGTCGATTATTATTAAGTGACTTCTCTTCTTTAAATATATATAATTTAACATTACTGTAATTTTGTTTAATGTTTAATTTTGTATTTTTTTTTTGTATTTCAATTTAACTTAATTTAAAATAATAATAAAATAACGTTTTTTTTGTTCATTGAGAACAAAAATTTAATGTTATGTAGTTTTTGTGTGGTGAAATTACTTTTCATAAAAATTCAATTTTATTCGAGTTTTCTTATAATCATAATAAAACTTTTCAATGGAAGCTTATCAAAACTAGAAATTGAAGAAGGTTCAACAGATTTCATATCTTAGACCTTTGTGAATAAAAGCCACCCAAAATAATTAATTACAGCTAATCACTTAGGAATAATCACGCTAATCACGCTATTAGGAATGGAAAGAATATACTTCTTGGAAAAACAGAGAAGCAGCAAAAAGTTGCTTAAATAATTCTGCTTAAAGCTTAAGCTTATTGTAGCATACAGCAAACGGAAAGGTTGCTTAGAAAACTTACAGTGCCCAGAATGTCTCAGACTTCACAACCAATGAAATGAATAGGAAAGCCTTGATTTTGTTCTTATTTTTATTGAACTGATAAACTCTTTCTTTAGTCTTGGCAAATTAAAATTTCTAAAGTTACTTAAAATCGTTATTAATAAAATTTCAATCATAATCCTAAAAGCCAGATATCCAAAAAACAGTCATAGTATAGGTATTCCTTGCAATATTATAAAATTTGTAGCCTAAAGTGTCAACCAGCGAGAACTTAAGCAACTTAAGTCAACTTAACGGTCAAAATTTAAGTCAACATTTTGACAATCGAACCAGCGAAAACTTAACATACGTCAAACTGTTTATTTTTAAAACATTATTATCTTATTTGATAAGTCTTTAAAACAAATAAAGAATTATTATTTTTTTAGTTAGATGTCATATAAAAACCTATCTATTACAATGTGCCTCATCTCGGAATTTTGGGAAAACGTTGTTGCCAAACGACTATATATGATAAGCGGAGACGGAAAATCGAATATATATATATATATATATATATATATATATATATATATATATATATATATATATATATATATATATATATATATATATATATATATATATATATATATATATATATATATATATATATACATAATTTAAATTAAAACAATAATTTATGTTGATAAATTACTGTAAAATAATTCCACAAAACAATCTTTAATAAGTATATAGTATTTATTCGACGCGTTTCGAATGTTATGCGAATTAAATTTAAAAATTAGTTATTTATTTATTATTCTTTATTTATTTATTATTAATTATTATTTAGTTATTTATTTTAAATTATTAGTATAATTAATTATTATTAATAATTTATTTTAAAATATGCTCGCGTTCCGATATAGTTTAATAAGCCCTGCAAAGCGAATTAAATTTAAAAATTATCTATTTATTTATTATTAATTATTCATTATTATTTATTTATTTATTATTTTTTATTTATTTATTTTAAATTATTTTTAATTACAAAAATACAGCTAACTTTAAGAATGTTTTTTTTTCTTTTTTAACGGCGTTCATGCTCCATGTAGCAGCGTTTCCAGGCTAATCAGCTTCGAATATTCACCACGGTCCTTCGCAAGGTTTAAGGTCGTTTATTACGTCCGTCTCGCATTGCAGTCGTGGTCTACCTCGTGGTCGCCCACTCCCTGGGGTACTAACTTACATTTTTTAATCATTCCAGACTGTGAATCGGCTCGTAGAACATACCCAAACCAAGCAATTCTATTGGAACGGATACAACCTTTTATATCTGGACCCTCAAGAAGGTCTTTGATCTCGCGTTCTGTACTCTCCATCGTCTGTCTTAAATGGACCAAAAATGTAGCGTTAAATCTTACGCTCAAATACAGATAAATGCAATTCGTCATTTTAATCAACGTCTTGTATAGCTTGAGTTTGGTGCTAGTTGATACATACGGTGATCCAAGAAGAGGTTTAATTGAGTAGAAAGTTCGATTACCTGCAGCGATACGAGCTTTTATATCTGTAAGTATGCTGTTGTTCGAATCATGGATCCCAAATATTTAAAAGATTCAACTCCCTCAATTCGTTTATCGCCGCACATCAAATCTTTCTTCTCAGCCTCTCTCGAAACATTCATATGCTTGGTTTTATCGTAGATAATTTGATGATCAATTTTTCTAGCACTACTCTCAAGCGACTTGAAAGTGTCACTCACTGTTATACAGCTTCACTTCGGCCGAGGATGACAACGTCATCAGCGTACGCGATCATCTGTACTGAGTTTATTGACAAGATATTATTGTTAGTCGGTAATTTCTTTTGACGTCACACATATTCCAAGGCTAAATTAAAAAGTATAAGAGCGATAGCATCACCTTGTCTTAACTCGGAATCAACTTTAAGAAACTTTGATATTTCGTTCTCTACTCGTACACAGCATTGAGAGTTGTGTACTGTCATTTTGCATAGTGAAAACAGCTTACTAGGGATTCCCATTGACACCAGAGTAGACCATAAAGTCTCTCGTTCGAGAGTGACGTAGGGCTGCCTGAAGTCAATGAAGAGTTGGTACACAGGTATGTTGAACTCTCGACACTTTTTTAAAAGTATCCTTATCGAGAAAAGTGCATCGGTGGTACCTGGGCCTTGCTGGAAGCCACACTGATATTCTCCAAATAGTTGTTCAGCAAAATGATTGATTTTGGCTACCAAATGTACGAGAAGATCTTATATGTTGTGCAGAGTAGAGCGATTCCCTGTAGTTTGCATATTGTAGGTGATTACCTTTTTTATGGATTGCTATCAGCATAGCTGGGTTCCAGTTCTGTGGCATGGTTTCAGTCCGCCAGATCATATGAACAAGTTCAAACAATCTTAAGGTTAGAGTTTCCCCACCATTGTACAATCATTTCGGATGTTATATCATCGATACCAGGTGAATTATTGCATTTTAATTTTTGACAGTTTCGCTTCAAATTCCTCTTTGGTGGGTTCGACGACATGTACTTTTGACGCACGAATAAGCTTTTCTCGTCGCCCTACTTGTTGCCAGTCACTTAAATTGAGAAGATTCTCAAAATAAGCGGCCTAAGTATCTAAAATATTTTTAAGGTCTACTTGTAAGTTGTAGCTCCCCATCTTCGTTTTTAATAGCAGTTGATCTAGTTTGAGGTCCCTGCTTTATGGCCTTAACCTGTTGAAAGAAGTTACGCGATTGATAATCCTTATAGTAGCTTTTAATCTCTTCACTCTTTCTCTACCCCATTCTCGCTTCGTTCGTCTACATAGCTTTGTAACGGCTTGTCTTGCCAGTTTATAGTTCTCCTTCGTAGACCTGGTGTTGTGTCCTTGCAGACTTTTCAGATAGCAATTTTTTTTGTATTGAATAGCGTCAGGACATGTTTGATCCATCCATGGTTTCTGGGAGTGGTTCTGTGGCCGTCCAAGTATTCCCTCAGCAGCGCTTAAAACAGCACCTTTGAGCAAATACCACGACTTATCGACGTTCCCATTAATGGTTTCTGATTTCTCCAATGTTTCGGCAATATTTTTGATATATCTCTTCTGTTTCAGCATTCTTTAGTGATGAGATGTTAAAACGTTTTCGTTGATTGAATTTTGGAATGCCTGGATTTGGAAAGTGGAACCTTATTTGAGTACATACAAGGAAGTGATCACTTCCAATGTATGCACCTCTAAAGGATCAGAACATCCAGAACACTCAAAAAGGAATGTGCCGTTACAAGCAGGTGATCAATTTGATTTCGAGTGCTTCCATTTAGTGAGACCCAAGTCTGCTTATGAATCGATCGATGTGGAAAAAAGTATGTACTGGCAATTCTCAAATTATTTTATAGTGCAAACTCAGCTGTTCTCTCACCATTATCATTCGAATTCAAATGCAGGCTGTTGGGACCCACCACACTTCCATTAGATATGTCTCTTCCACCCTGCCCACCAAGAACCATAATGAAGTCGCGTGTTGGTGTTTGTTTCGTAACCTCTTCCAGTTCCCGGCTCTCTCACGGTCGCATTTGTTGAGCAAGATCAAAACAATTTTCTGTACATGTGTCTTCTATTAATATCTTGAACAAATTCGTGAATCAGCAAAATCCGACACGTGGTTAAGAAACTAGAGGCTTTTTACTAAAAGAAATTGAATTTTTAAAACCGTTATAACGACCGTTTTTATACTAATATTTAAAAAAAAAAATAACAAAATTAGAATTTTTGGAACCTTTTTTGTCAATTTTTTTTAAAAATAGACCTCTGCAATTAGAGGTTCCTGAGTGAGCGGCTCCAACAAAAAAAAATTGTAAAACACAAAATGCTTTTGAAACAACCGGCACTCTCACGGTCGCATTTGTGAAGCCAGATGAAAAAACTGTTTCTTAAATGTGTTTTATTAATATCTGGGACAAGTTAGTATTTTAGCAAAATCCATCCGACACATTGTTTAGAAACTAGAGGCTTTCTACTAGGAGTTTTTTTTGGCCGTTTGGATACTAATATTTTTAAAAACTTCATAAATATAGAATCTGTGGAAGTATTTTAATCCGTTTCTTTTAAATATAAACCTCTGCAATAAGAGGTTTTTGACTTGTCGGTTTCAATAAAAAAGTTTGGAACAATCCCCAACAACAATTTGCAAAAACCTTATAACAATCAATGGAAAAAAATAAAAATATTTGAGTAGAAAATATCTCAGTAATAATCTATTATGATATTTCGCAGTAATTGCACGTCGTATAATATAGAGTAGGTAGGACTCTTGTCGTGTCTTTATATAGTGTCATAACTTGTCACATATATGTTCTGTGGTAGATTTGATATTACTTCGGTCTGAAAGACCTAAGTATTACATTCATGAGCTAAAAGTGAAATTCTTACCCCCACTTTTTTGGCATTTCTCGACGTTTCAGGACCTACTAATTCTAAAAACGTCAAAAAAAATGTATATCTTTCTGCCGGACGGCCGGCCGTCCGTCACAACCGACGAAATCTAGAAAACGGCTGCAGGGATTTGAAAAATTTTGAATACTAAGAATAGGTACACTGTACCGGAAGTGTGTCAATTAAATCGTCAAGGGTGTCAAAACAAGGAAAAATGCATATTTTTTGCTTAAAAAACGTTCATTTTAAGTGATACTGAGTAGGAGCAAAGAATGTGGAGAAATCCGGATGGTCGGGATTGATATGTGAGATCAAAAGCTAGATTATTGCATTATAATTTTGTCAAAAAAATGTTGTGAAGTGTGTCAAAAGAAAGATTTTTATTTATTTTTTACCCAATTTTTTGAAAAAAATAAAATTAATCATTTGTTTGAAACGAATTTTTATTATTATTATTGATAGTCAAAAGAGACAAAACAATGTTGTCAAGTGTGTCAAAAGAAAGATTTTTAGCTTCCCGATAAGGGAAGTTATTGTTTTTGGGTCGATTTTCGAAATCGGAATTTTTGAGATATCTTTACGTTTCATGACCTCCTGAAGCTGTTGTGTGTGCGTGTGTGTATGTGTGTGTATATCGCTGTGTGGAGAATTTTTGCCCAACGCTTTCTCAACAACGGATGGGTCGATTTTAACGAAAATAGTCGCAATCGATGTATCTTGACGTAACTTTCAGCCCAGTCCTTTTCTAGCGAAATTAAATCATTTGTTTTTTAAGGGTTTCCAAAAAACTGAAAATCATCTCTTGCAAATATCATGAGATTAAATAATGCGATCAAGGTCATGAAGCTTCCATATTGTTTGTCATCATGTAAGAGATTTATAATGAAGTTTGTTTAAACAATTGCTATCTTAGTTTTTGAGATTTTTAGCAAAATGTGAAAAAACTACGTGGTATTTTCTTTATGCAAACGCATGATATCTGGATAAAATTTCTGTATGTAAATGAGCTGCAAACGCATCCAAGTTTACTTGAATATCAAAAACCTGAGTTATTTTCTAAATTTGACAAAAAGATCAGAGGTTCGAGAGTAGATTGCCTGGTCAACTTCCCGATATGAGAAGTTATTGTTTTTGGGTCAATTTTCGAAATCAAAATTTTTATAATATCTTTACGTTTCAAGACCTCCTGAAGCTGTTTAGGCTATTTTTTGCTGGCAGTTTGTATGTGTGTGTGGGTATGTGCGTGAGTATCATCGTAAGTGGACGAAAATTTGTCCAACGCTTTTTCAACAACGGATTATCCGAATTCAACTTCAATGATCACAATCGATATATCTTGAAGTAACTTACAGCCCAGTCCTTTTCTAATGAAATCATTTATTTTTTAGGAGTTTCCAAAAAACTGAAAATCATCTCTTGCAAATATTACGAGAGTAAATAATGTTATCAAGATCATTTACCTCCCATTTTGTTTGTCATCATGTCATTTATAATGACATTTGTATAAACAATTGCTATCTTACTTTTTGAGTTTTTTTTAAGAAAATTTGAAAAATAGGTGTTATTTTCATTACGCAAACGCATGAGAACTTGATGAAACTTTTGAATTAAAATGAGCTGCAAAAGCATCCGGGTTTATTTGAATATGGAAAATATGCTATTTTGAATGAGCTATTTTCAAAATTTGGCAAAGGAGTCGGGGAGGATGTCTGTGGTTCATTGAACAACTGTTTTTTTTACACTTCAATAACACTCAGTCCTGACAATTAATTTTGTTGAAACTTAGAGCATAAGATTTTTGTAATGTTTATAGTAGTTTTGCAAGGGCTAGGGCCATGGCTAGGGCCATCGTGATCACTTTCGGTTAAAAACTTTATCTTATTCTTTTAAATATATCACAACAACAGCCAGAGTTATTAAGTGTTTTGCCGAATGTTTGGTAAAACTTTTTAGTTAACATGAGATAGAACAAATTTGCTTTTGAGATGTCTTATATATAGTGGTCGCCGTTCATCAAACAAATGTTGACCTTTTATCTTATCATAAGGTTAGGTTGTTGTGTTGGAGATCATTTTTGAAATTGATCATTTTAATGATATCTTCACCTTTCAAACCTTCTGAATCGGAATAGACAACTTATTTTAGTTTGCAGTTTGAGTGTTAGTATGTTATTAAATTTAAATATGATTACACACACAGGTACACATTCAAAATCTATTTAAATTATTACAATTGATGTGTCCGATAATAAATAAATCTTAATTTTGCGTATTTAAGGCTTTAAAACCCCTCATTGAGCTAATATTCACTTTTCGTTGACTTTTTTTTCAAATTTGTTTAAATATTTATTTTGTAGTTTTCCGTTTTTTATATGTATTTATTACAGTTAAATTATATTGTACAATTTTTTTTTATTTTTGGTATTTTGGTATACCTTATCCAGGAACTGGTTAGTTTTTAATCTTACGGGAAGTTCTTGGTGTGGCCCCTATGGTCACACCCCCATCCCACTAGTTTTGGACAAAAATTAAATTAATTATTTGTTTGAAATGAAATTTTATTATTATTATTAAGAATTATGGCATTATCAATTTGTCAAAATAAATGTTGTCAAGTGTGTCAAAAGAAAGATTTTTATTTACTTTTTTACCCAATTTTTTGGAAAAAAATAAAATTAATAATTTGTATGACATGAAATTTTATTATTATTATAGAGAATTATGGCATTATAAGTTTGTCAAAAAAATTATGTCAAGTGTGTCGAAAAATGATTTCATTTATTTTTTTAGCCAATTTTTTGGAAAAAAAAATTTAGCTGTTCTTATGACGTAAGTGTAATTGCAAATGAAATAGGACATGGAAATTTTTGAATTTGTTACTATAATTTGAAATATTTTTGAAATTTTGAAAAAGTTTGTATTTTTGATTATGTAATAATTTTTGCAATATTTTTAGAATTTTGAAAAAAGTTTTAGTTTTTGATTTTGTAAGAATTTTTGGAATATTTTTAGAATTTTGAAAAATTTTAAATTTTTGATTTTATTATAATTTTTGGAATTTTGAAAAAAATTTCAATTTTTGATTTTGTAATAATTTTTGCAATATTTTTAGAATTTTGGAAAAAGTTTGAATTTTTAAGAATTTTTGGAATATTAGTGGAAATCAGAAAAAGTTTAAATATTTGATTTTATTCTAATTTTTGGAATATTTCTGTTTTTGATTTTGTTATAATTTTTGCAATATTTTTAGAATTCTATTCTATTTTTGCAAATAGAATTTTTGAATTTTATATATACTTTTAGAATTTTGAAAAATTTTCAATTTTTGATTTTGTAATAATTTTTGCATATTTTTAGAATTTTTGAAAAAGTTTGAATTTTTGGAATATTATTGGAATTTAGAAAATGTTTAAATATTTCATTTATTCTAATTTTTGGAATATTTTTGAAATTTTGAAAAAAGTTTGATTTTATTTAATTTTTATAATATTTTTGGAATTTTGAAAGAAATATGAATTTGTGATTTTGTAATATTTTCTCGAAACGCTAAATGGAGAGGTTTTTGAGTAGTTTGCTGAGTGTATCATCTTTTCACTAAATTATGTTAATTTATGAACTGTTATGATTTTCCGGCAACGTATTGATGTTTCGTGTTAGTTTTGTAATAAATTACTAAACAGAGATAAATAAATACTTGTACTTTAACAAAGAGTTATGTTTGATATACGTTATATATACGCTGTCCAAAACTAAAACCCATGTCTTCATAAATATTTTTTGCCGAAAACTATATCAAAATCCTTAACCCAGACCGAAGTCTTGATATCATAGAGCTGTGAGATTTTATCCTCTCCATATTTTATTTCTTGCAAAATTGCATAGATGTAGTTTTGCTTATAGGTAGCTAATTTTTTTTTTAAATTTGTTCGATATCTGTTTGGAATTATTTTTTTTTGTTTAAACTAATCTGATACATCAGATCTGCTTGTACACAAAACTGTCTGATCTCGAAATCTACCTATTTCTAGCGGACATTCTGCCGCTCGGACTTTTTATGTTTTATTTAGTTTAAAATAATAATAATACAGAAATTAAAATATGAAGGGGCTGAAATCTCAAAGGCTCTGAGATATCAAGAGTTCGGTCTGTGTTAAGGAGTTTTATTCAGTTTTCGACTTTAAAAAGGCTTTTAAAAGAAATTGTTTTCAGTTTTGGGTAAGAATGTATATATTAAACATAAAACTCTTGTAAAACTACAAGCATTTTATTTGAAAAAGCTCCAGTAGTTTTCTTGTTTTCGTTGGTTGTGACAGCCGGCCGGCAGACAGGCAGAAATGTTTTTGTTTTGCTTTTTTAGAATCGTTATGACCTGACGTAAGATTTTCACTTTTGGTTCGAGATTGTAATACTTAAAGGTCTTTCAGACCGAAGTAATATAATTAAAATGGCGTTTCGACAAATATTTTAAGTTCCTGCAAATAAACAAAATAAAAATTATTAACAAACAATGCAATCTAGTTCAAATTATATTAAACAAAATACTAATGTTTTGTAAAACCATTTTGATTTTCCACATCAATTTTATTTAAAACATGACACTTGATTGAAACACAATTATTTTTAGGTTATAAAAAAACCTATGATTTACTTTTTATTTATTTTTCACTAAATTATTGCAATTTAAATGAAAACCACTAAGTTTTTGAGTTTAAACAAAACTATTGTAAATCGTAATTTATATGTGTGTTTTGTATGCATTGTACATATATGTTAAGTCCTTAATAAGTTTTGTGCACAAATTTTCGCGCTGTTAAGTTTTTCGTTAGAGTTAAAATTGACAGTTCAACTGAACGAAAAGTTCTTAAGTTTTTGGTAGTAGATTATATGTAAAGACAATATGTCGCATCGTTACGTTAAGTTGTTAATTTCTTGCTTTAATGGCTCATAAGCCATTCTTAAAATAATCAAAAATTTACCACCTTATTATTAACGTAGCGGTTTTCACCAAATCAGAAGCTCTCATCCAATATCTAAAGTCGGTTAATATCTTAAAGACTCAAGGAACTAAATAAGGTTTTACCATTAATATCTAACAGTTTTTGGCAAGAACTAGTAACCTCAGCAAATTGTTTAATATAAATTTTTAAACCAAAAACCAAGCGAGCGACATTTATTTCGCTACAAATTCTAAATCTATTTTTATAGAACAATCGTTTTTTAACCAAAAACGTGTAACCACTATTAGATAAAATTCACACGAAAAAATATCGCATCGAAAATATCACAGCGATAAAATATCATGTCAAAAATAATATTCGAAAATTTTAGATCTTCTTAAGGTTTGGCTGCGGAAGAGTTGTCTGGATGATGCTTAATGGAGTTGTTTAGGAGATTGTCGATGGTTCTAGGAGATGATACTTGATGGACTTGTTTTTATTAATAAAATATACATTTGTTCAGAACCGGCCCTGTTGTCAAACAAAAATGTCTCCAAAGACAAGATATGAGCAGAATTGTTTAAAGTAACGATACCACAATAATACCGATACCACAATTTTTATTAACATTTATTTTTTTTTATTCTAAGTTAGGCATGTTTAGTGTTAATTATAATAAATTATTAATTAACGTCTCTGAATATCCGAAGATACCATGCCAACTAAAGATTGGGATTAAGTTTGAATAAATTAAGTTTCTCTAACAAATTTATGGACGCTAACTTTAAAATTTTGAGGTTTAAAGGTATCAGGAAAAACAGTCCATATCAAGAACTTTGGATACGAAAAAACAATTTCACAATTTCGTTCTTACTACATAATTGTTTCTACGGTAAAATACGGTAATAAAAATGAATTGTGCTAAATGTGAACAAAAAATATCTCGTACGAAAGCAAGTGTTAAATGTTCTAGATGTAGTAAACAGTAAACAATATCGTGTCAACTGTGTTGAAATTTCTTCTGAAATTTTAAAAGAAATTGGAAGTAACAGTGTTCTTTGGAGTTGTTAATCATGTCGTTCTGAACCCATTTCACCAATAAATAACTTCGACAGCTACAACGTAAGTGATTTGTCTTTACTTAAAAGTACAATGCGTGAATTTGATACTGAATTGAGATGTTTGAAAAACCAACAACAAACATTTATGACTTCGTTGAGCTCTATTAATGACAAATTTGAAAAAATGCTAATTATTCGCAATGTCGTCGAATCTCACGAAACTAAAATTCAACATTTAATGAATGAAAACACGAAATTAAAGAAGTCGGTTTCGTCCGCTATTCAAAAAATGGACCAACTGGAAAAAAAGGTCATCGATGTTTGAATTTACTTCTTTATGGTATTCCATTAAAAAAAAGAAGTTGTCACAGATATAATTAAAATTGTTTTTGAAACAATTAAAATACCGTCTTGTATTAACAACTTAAAATCAGCTCATCGAGCTCGTTTTAACAACAATCTAGTGGTACATCATACAGTGCAACAGTCAAATTATTAAACAAAAAATATGTGACGCCCTTAAAGCAAAGAAAATTGATATTGGACGTAACTTATCGCAACGGATTTTGGATTATCCACACAACAAAACAATACCTCATATTTTAATATCACCGATCATATCTCTTCTCATAAATATCAAGCAAAACAATTATTGAAAGAAACAAAACTTTTTGAATTTTTATGGTTTCAAAATGGAAATGTCCCAGCTCGTAAATCAAAGACAAGAAGGATTATCAGAATAAAATCTGTTGAGCAGATTGGAGAGTTACGTAAAAGTATAAGCACAGTAAGCAACAACAGCTGTTCACAATTGTCTGAGTATTATCACAACTGTATTTTCTTAATATTAATTTTAAATTTATAATTGTGTTGCTGTTTTGAATCTTTTTCTCTTTATTTTTCCTTTCTATAAATTATTTATTATGAATATTTCAATATATTTCCAGAATGTAAACGGACTTCGAACGAAAACGTGAGTATTTCTTGAAAACATTATGATTACAAACTACGATGTTATTTGTTTAAAAGAAACTTTTTTAAATGATAATGTACTTGATGATGAATTATTTACAAGCAACTATGTTGTCTATAGAAAAGATATGGATTTGACACTATTTCTTGACAAATCTGATGGTGGTGGTGTTCTTATCGCGATAAAAAAAAATTTGATTCATATCGGCTAAGCTCATGGGAATGTTATTTAGAAGAAATTTGGGTGTGTATTAGACTGAAAAATACAAATGTATATATCAATGTTCCTTACATCTACCCGCAAGCAAATCAATCCCATTATCGAAGTTATTTCGATAATGTCAATAATATCATCAATACACATACACTAGATTCTCAGTTCTCAATTGTATGTGATTTTAATTTATCCAATATTAAATGGTCAAAAACTACTTCTAATTTTTCAGAACCAATTTTACACGATACTGGACATGCTCAAGACGATACTGGACATGCTAATAGATACACAAAATTTCTCGGACTTGCAACAGTTTAACGGAGTTTTAAATGCCCACGATAGACTGCTAGACTTGGTATTGTCAAACATTCCATTTAACAACATTTCAGTTGATAAAGCTATTGAATGCCTAAGCAAAATTGATCGACATCATCCTCCTTTATTAATATCACTCAATTCAAATAAGATACCTCTTCTTAAAGAATATAAAAATCAGAGATACAACTTCAAGGGATGTGATTACGAAATCATCAATCGCGAAATCAATTTAGTAAAATGGGGTGAATTGTTGGGGAATCTTAATATTAATAACTCAGTAGACATCTTTTATACCGAGATTAACCGAATTATATCGTTTTATATACCTAAGATAGCAGTTAAAAGCCGGAAATTTCCAGATTGGTACTCCGATAGTCTGAACGAACTGATAAAGTATCAAAACAAATATCGTAGTATATACAAGCGCGCGAGTGACACCGAATAATATAATATATTCTCCACTGTTAGAGCCAAGGTCAAAAAGAAATTAAGATATCTCATGCTAGTTTTATGAAATCATTGGAACTAAATATATCATTTAATTCAAAATATTTTCGGACGTACACAAAAAGTCTCAAGAAGTCTAACACAATACCTGCTTTAATGAGCCTAAATGAAAAAACTGCTAAGACACCCGACGAAATTTGCGATATCTTTGCAAATTATTTTAGCTCTTTCTACAACAGTAACACATGCAATATAAGGCCTAGTAATAATAACAGAGATATAAATATATTAGACACATTCGTTATATCAGTCAATGACATCATTTTAGAACTGAAAGCTCTTGATATAAATAAAGGAAGTGGCTCCGATGATATGCCACCGATTTTTGTAAAATATTGTGCAGATTCTATTTACAGGCCACTTGACATAATTTTCAATCACTCTCTAGGCGAGGGTATATTTTCAACCCAGTAGAAGTATGGCCGCAAATCTTTTCTGTTTTTTTATATACATATGTATATTTTTAAAATAATGGATGATAACTAAACAAAAAATCTTATCATATATAACATAATATGGCAAAGGTCTTAGACAAATACATAGAAGAGAAAATAAAAGAGTTAACAGCCAATTTTTTAGAAAATTTTGCCCGAACAAAATAAAAATTGGGTTGCCAATGATCCAATTGGTGGCACACTCCTTGATCATATGATGAACTGTCGTCTTCAATGATTAAAATCCAGATAACGATGCTCTTTTTTGCGAGCAAGGCTGAGGGTGCCACTGTTCATTGAATACAGTTCATTCGCCAGCACCACCTTGGCTAGTGGTATCTCACTGCGATTGCCAGTGGTATGTAATATTTCACGTTAATTCACGGTTAATTTGTCACACTTGTAGAGTAAAAATAACAAATTTCACAAATCAACAAAAACTGATCCCTTGATGCGGAAGACTATACTCTATTACACACAATATGCATGTGTATAATATGTTCATACATACATACTGAGAATTTTTAATTGAGAAATACCCATAAAATACGATTAAGTGACTCAAATTGTATTATTTCAATTGCATCTCAAATTTTATTTTCTCTAATGACGATTGGAAATATAAATAATGCTGTACTTCTTATCGTAATAAAATAAAACTGTAAAAAAAAACCAGCGTTCACTTTACGACTAAAAAATAATACAACCGTCATTTTGAAAGCTTTTAAAGGCTACTCTCCACTGCACGAAGACAAACAACAAACGTTTGCTAGTGTTTACTTTAACGTTTGCTAACAATCTGTCTTCACCAACCAAACATTTTCTATCTACCGTATAACCACCCTAGCAGCAACAAATGTTGTACATCTTGAACAAAATTAGGTATTATAATAAAGTCCGGTAACACAGAGATAACACTAGTCAATATATACATACCACCAGAGAGCAGCTGTGATACAGGTTATGAACCTATCATTGAACATTTGCTTAATAACAACGATTGCCTTATACTCTGAGATGTGAACGCACACCATGATCTAGACTACTCTCAGCTGAACAACGATGCACGAGGCGAAAATATTGCAGATCAAATCGACGGCTCCAACTTTCGAGTCCTCAATGAACAACAACGGGGTAGAGTAACAAGCAACTACTATTCATCCCTAGATGTCTCTCTTGCCAGCATGTCACTCATTCCGATAGCAGAATGGCGTACTGAAATTGCACTGGAATCAGATCATGTGCCGATCATAATCACACTTGGCCGCTCCATCAACCTAGTAAAATCCGAGAAGAAAACATGCTTCAATGGGTAAATTTTACCAATTTTACTGAAAAATAATTCAGTAAACTTTTTTTACCACTTGACGCCCTCTCCGGGAAGAAAAAATTCAGAAATATTAAGGATATGCTACTGCCGTCCTTAGAGATGACATCCGAAAAACAGATCCAGCCGATCCTAGAATCTGAAACGTAAACCAGCAGATAAACAAATTAGCCATAGACCACAAGAGGAACAAATGGAGAGAACTACTGAGCAAATCGAACTTCGGACCAAGTATAAGCCTATGGGAAGCTATAAAAGGGTTAACTCATCCTCAGAGACCAGAAAATAACTGCATGGTCTCCTTCAACGATATTCTTATAGAAAATTCTAGAAAGTGCGCCTCGCAATTTAATACACAGTTAGGGTGACCAGACGTCCTCTTTTAAGAGGACATGTCCTCTTTTGAAGCCAAAAAAATGCGTCCGGTATCTTTTTTTAAAATAATGCGTTTTGTCCTCTTTTTTGGCCATTCGTCAAACATAAATCGTCAAACATTTTAGGTATTTAATTTGGCTTTTGAATAAAGTTTTTTTAATTACATTTTAATGTGCTGGTAATACTATCATCGAACGTGCATGAAAAAGCTTGAGATTTAACCAACTTTTTGTTATTAATTTGTAGTATTACCACAATGCAAATCTAGTTATATATCTATATATAAATACGTAAGCACTATTTTTGTGTTACAATTTCAAAATATGCGCCCCAACAAAAGTGGGACAATATGTGGAAGGGGGAAAAATATGAAGGTGTGTTTTTATGATTTTTTTTCCATTATCTTGTTTTTTTCAAGCTATTTGTTTCACAATTCAAAATCAATTATATCAATTAATCACACTCTGAAATAATGTGTTTTATTGGGAGGTCTATTTACAATTTCCATTTACAATGGCAGAATTTTGGCTACTGGGCGATTCCTAGTATTCTCTATTACCCATAAGGCTAAAGTTAGGTTTTTTATCGTTTTCTTTGAGTAAGATATATTTTTAAAAAAAATTTGCTCTCAAAATATTTTTCAAACAAACTTGGATCTCATTAATATAGTTTGCGATAAATGCCACACAATTTAACTGAAGAGAAAAAAATTCGTGCTAAATGGTGCAAAGTAAAAATTGAATGACTTAATTTAAATACGGAAGATCAAATATGATATATAACATCTCAACTGGAGAAACAGATAAAAACCAGAGTTATTCATATGCACGTGAAATAACAATCTACAGTTTGGATGTTCAAAAATGAATTGAAATAAGCCAAAGTTGTTCGTTCACACAGTACTGTCATATATAACTTGTAGACTGCGATGGTTTAACAAATGCCCCAAATGATAGAGCATCCCACTAGAATACCATATAATACTGATCATAACACGAATTATTTATGACACATAAGCCCAGCACTGCTCAGATGAAACTCGACCAGCTCCTTGGATCACCGGATCGTGCATTAATACCAGCATTAGTAATATGTACATCGCCCACACCAATTAAAGTCCAGTTTGGCATTATAAGAGTTTCTGAATTCATAAATGAAAAAGAAATAAAGAGAAATCAAAAAGAAATAGGAACGAAAAGGAAATGAAAAAGAAATTAAAAAGAAATTAAAAAGAAATTAAATAGAAATCAAATAGAAATGAAAAAGAAACGAAAAAGAAATGAAAAAGAAATAAAATAGAAATAAAAAAGAAAGAAAAAGAAATACCAGCAACACTAATTTGTACATCGCCTAAAGATGTACAAATAAAAGAAATGAAAGAAATGGAAATAAAAAAATCACTTTTTTATTACTTTATCATTACCTCATTACTTTTTCATTACTTTACCATTACTTTATCATTACTACTCACTTTATCATTACTTTTTCATTACTTTTGCATTACTTTTCATTAGTTTTTCATTACTTTTTCATTACTTTATCATTACTTTTTCATTACATTTCCATTATTTTTTCGTTACCTTTTGTTTAGTTTTTCAATGATAAAGTGAGCAAGAAGTAACGCAAAAATAGCGGAAAAATAACGAAAAAGTAATGAAAAAAAAACAAAAAAATAACAGAAAACTGACGAAAAAGTAATGCTGCAAGACATGAAAACACTGTTTCTCTTGAGTGAAGTTTTATTCGGGTCGAGTTCACGAACGTAAAACGTTTTCATTTGGGGTAGGAAATGCAATTTTTTCTACAATAGTAAATAAACAAAGGGTGTTTATTATAAATTATTAAATTAGAAATTGGCAACATAACATTCAAAATTCATATTCTATTTTTTCACGGTACCATACCATAGCAACAACAATTTGTTATTTAGGGGGAAAAACATTTTCACAGGGATTAAGTTTGCATGAAAATAGACTTTTTATATGCTATCTTAGGAAAAAAGTTTTTTCATTGTGCATGCATGCTCAGATAGTAAATGTAATTCTTTTTATAACACCTTTTTTTTGGTTAGCTCGGAAATAATGTGAACCTTTTCTGATGAGTTTTAAAAATATTGACCACCCCCCTCTCACAATAAAAGTTTGTGCTCTTTTTTGTAATGCTCCATCTGGTCACCCTATACACAGTTCACAGAAAAGCTAAGTAAACGAATAAAAGTATTTTTAAGGAAAGAAGATGGACGTGGATAAAACTCTCCGTCGTGATAAATATATATATATTTTTTACTTTAATAATTTACCATATTTAAAGTGTCTTATTACTCAAAAAGTTATCTAAAATGTGTTTCAGACCAAGTGCTTCAATAATATATAATATATGATATATAATAATATATAATAATGGTGGTATTTTAAAAATAATTTAATTTTTCTAATTAAAAGATTGAAAAAATCAGGAAAATAATTTTTTCTCTTCTCGTAATTTATGGTTTTCAATTCGATACAACATTGTTGTGTCGTTGTTTATTTTTATTACTTTTTTTCATTTAAAATTAAAATGAAATTAAACCGTAGTGATTTTAGTCGATGAAAATTATTAACATTTTTAAAAAGGTTATAGAATTCTAATCAACAAGTCGTGGTATATAAGCCGTGTTCGATTTGACTGAAACAACTGAAGCAACTGAAAAATTAAATGCAATTGTTGTTGTTTTTTCGGTTGTCTCAGTCAAATCGAACGCACCTATAGTTGGGTATAATTATGTAAGAGGACACTCTTACATTAAAAAAAACAAATGTCAATTTTGTTGTAGTATTTCGAGAATATACATAAACATCTCCAATTGGAATTTCGTGTTTCTTGTTTTGATTAAAAAAAAAATTTTGTTTGTTGATTTAGAGAAAATAAAAAAAATTTATCAAAATGCCTGGTAATGGCAATAAATGAATGTAAATAAAATGGAGTATTTTAGTTTAAATTTCATAATATAATTAATGAAAATGCAGATTTATTAGAAATAAAGATACAAATTTCGTCAACTTGAAAAGGTGTCATGGCGTGTGAAATATTATTCTTAAAAAACATTGATAACATTTTTGTTTCTTAAAAAAAAACTGATGGTTTGATATCTTAGGTTCGCTATTCGAAATAATTGAATTTTCATATATATATATATGAGATTAGCTGAGATTTGGCATTAATTTAATTTAGTTTTAATAAATTTAATGAAAATAGAACTTCGAATTAATTAACTTTCTTTGATTTACAGCTACAGAATATAATACAAAAGGTATATATAAACATTGAAACTAGTTTTTAATGTTTATATATAACTTTCTTAAAACATCTTTCGTATTTCTATCAATTTTATGTAATATGGAATAAATGAAAGGAAGTCTAAAAATACGTCTAAAGTATTAAAGATATCGTTCAAACAAATTTTATACATATATTCCATATTTGAATTATCAAAATATATATAACATATCTATATGAATTATCAATATATGTACATATGTGTATGTATGTGTGTATGTATGCATGTATGTATGTATGTGTGTATGTATATGTATGTGTATGTGTGTATGTGTATGTATATATATGTATGTATATATGTGTATATGTGTGTGTATATATATGTGTATGGATATGTATGTATGTATGTGTGTGCGTGTGTATGTATGTATATGTGTGTATGTATATATGTATATGTATGTATATGTATATATATATATATATATATATATATATATATATATATATATATATATATATATATATATATATATATATATATATATATATATATATATATATATATATATGTATATGTATGTATATATATGTATGTATGTATGTTTATATAACAATACCACATAAATTAGTATGTTGGACATAAGGGGAAAACTTCTTAATATGTATGTTTGCTGTTAATAAATATATGTAAAATATATAGGTATATATGTATGTGCGTATATATGTGTATGTATGTGTGTATATGTATGTATGTGTATACATGTGTATGTATGTATGTGTATGTATGAGTATGTATGTGTATGTAGGTGTATGTATGTGTATGTATGTGTATGTGTATGTGTATGTGTATGTGTAGGTGTATGTATATATGTATATGTATATGTATGTATACATGTGTGTATGTGTGTATGTGTTTATATGTGTGTATGTATGTATATATGTACATATGTATGTGTATGGATATGTATATATATGTATATATATATATATATATATATATATATATATATATATATATATATATATATATATATATATATATATATATATATATATATATATATATATATATATATATATATATATATATATATATATATATATATATATATATATATATATATATATATATATATATATATATATATATATATATATATATATATATATATATATATATATATATATATATATATATATTATATATTATAATATATATATATGTTACTACTATATCTTGTGTATCATACTGTATGTATATGTACTGTATGACTATGTATATGTATGTATGATATGTAGATGTACTGTGTATATGACTGTATGTACTAGTACATAGTCATGACATAGTCCATACATGTATACTCTGACATACACTGAGCATACACACACTATATCGTATCCATAGACTGTGTATGTACGTTAGGGTGTTTCATTTTTACATGCAAAAAATAAAATGTAGAATTTTTTGCAAACTTTGCTCACGCCGTGAGTCTCAGTGATGTAAAAGATATATATGCCAAATTTCGAGAAGATTGGATAATATTTAGAGGTTGCACACTTTGACCAGTTTTATAAAAGTTTATGTAAATTTAAAGTAAATTTCACTAAATATAGCTTAAAGTGATCGATGTGTGCAACCCCTAAACATTATCCAATTTTCTTGAAATT
Organism: Diogma glabrata; assembly: GCA_963693315.1. Classification (NCBI taxonomy): domain Eukaryota; kingdom Metazoa; phylum Arthropoda; class Insecta; order Diptera; family Cylindrotomidae; genus Diogma; species Diogma glabrata. The sequence goes on along the minus strand of OY856186.1, from coordinate 188,938,351 downwards.
TGGCAAATATATCTTTTACATCACTGAGACTTGGGGCGTAAGCAAAGTCATATGAAAATCAAATCTTTGGAAAATGAAACACCCTAATGTACGTGTATATATGTGTGTATGTGTATGTATGTGCATGTGTATATATGTGTATATATATATATGACAATGGTGAATGGTCGTCTTATCAACACTTGTTATAAGTGACAGTGTGAATTTTAAACTAAATTAATCTCTTAAATGATAAATATATAAGTATAACTAAATGTAGTGAAAACATTAATTGTAATAATCAGTTTTATATCTAATATAATAGTTTTAAAGTGTTGGTTTTAATAACTAAACTCTAAGGTAAGATTGCTTTCAAAAATGGAAAGATGTGGGCGACCAAGATGTAATCTTCCCTAAATGTAAAATTTATTAACTCTGATTTTTACTAGAAAACTAAATAAAGGTGTTATTGTGCTATTCGATTGTGTGTAAAATTTAAACCTACTTAGAGCTTTAACTAGCGAAATTTAGTTATTATTTCAAATTCAGTTTAAAATTTCATTTGTTGACATAATTTTATGTGATAGATTTATCTCTTTCTATTTATCCAAACATTATCCATAAAATCCAATAAGATTTTTGAACGATATCAACGAGCAGGGTTAATTGTTTTTGTTAAATTAATTCTTGTGTTTCAAGAAAAATTCAAAACATTCTTGCGTTAATTATATTATATAAAATAATGTTTTATAAAATTTAAATAAATACATTTCAAATAAAAACATCAAGTGAAAGATAATATTTTTATCCAATTCAATCCCAATACTTTTTATATGAAATTCACTCAATTTTCAAAGGGGTTTTTTTGTTTTTTATATATATGTACATAATATAAATGTTTTTAACCATAAATAACCATAAATAATTTTAACCATAAATATAATAACATGAATTCAGATTGGAGAGTGCAGAGGACTACAATTTAGTCATCATCCTATTATACTAATAAATTACATGAATAACAGGTTTCCGACTGGAGATTGCAGGCGAGAAATTTTAGATACGGGATTGCTGATTGGCGATTGCAGATTATATGTATAAGTGATTGTCCTTGTGATTGTCTCCTAACAGTAGTAGCTAGATACGATTTGCCAGGTGTCTGTAACCGGGTCGTTCACTCCTAACTAACAATTACCTACCTATCCTTACCTATTGTTATATGTAAAACGACTGTAGGAAGTGGCCCGGCCGTAATCCGGGAGTCTCGCCTAGTGCTTGGTCCTACAGTCCAATCAATCAATCAATCAATCAATCAGTTCACAGAAAAGCTAAGTAAACATGAGAAGGAGTCTAGATCAGTCCGCAGACACTTCCGAAATCTTAAAGATGACAAGACTAATAATATCAATTTTACAAATGTTGAAGTTGAGACGGCAATTAGAAAAATTAAACCATCAAAAGCAATTGGACCCTACGGCATATCAACTATCATGCTTAAACACATAGGACCCAAATGAAAGAACTACATCATTACAACACTAAATACATCACTATAAATACGCTACAGATACCGAATGTTTGGAAGGCGTCTAAAATAAGCCCTATTCTAAAACCCCGAAAACCTGAAGAAGAAGGAAAGTCGTACAGGTCAGAAATCAACGATGGTCTGAACCAGAAACTACCATGTGCAATAAATGTCCTAGTCGCACTTGATCTATCAAAAGCGTTGCGTTGTCGCACACCACACTATTAAACGACATCCTGAATACTAACTTGTCAGGCATAATAAAGCGTTGGTTGTTTAACTACTAAAGAGGCCGCTGACGAATGCTCCGTCCTTGCCACAGGAAGCAATATGGAGTAACTCACCCAAATATTGAACGCCTACCTTAACTCCCTCAATGAAAGGCTTAAAAGCAGAAAGCTGATTCTATAGTCAGAAAAATCCACTACCACACTTTTCACAACTTGGACGAAGGAAGTTAATTCAAAACCAAACACCCGCATTGACAAACGTGCTCCTTCCTACAGTTAAAAATCCGACATTGCTGGGAGTACCATTCGGCCCACTAATTAGGTCCAACGCATAACAGGTGAATACGAGGCTGAAAAGCAGAAACTGTGCATTGAAAGCGCAAAGCTAAAAGTTCATGGGAAAAAAATATGGCCAGCATCATTAGTAATAGAAAACGTTCATGTGGAAATTGATTGCATATTAAAACTTGCTAGATGGATCGCAGGAGAAAGTTTTGTGGATATGACTAATGAGGACATCCAGGATTTTTTAGTGGAAGAAGAAGTTGAAACAGATTTAATTGAAATGGCGTCACAAACCCAAGCAAATCAAATCGATTCTAGTTCTGATGTAGAGAATGTGTTTAATAATTTTACACTAAGAAACTCCAAGAAAGTTTAAGCTTAGCCAAAAAGTTGGAATCATTTTTCGTGGATACAGACCCTTTCCCTGAAGGAAGTCGAAAGTTCAAAAAGGAACTACATTTTTGCTTATCACCATATCATGGCATTTATAACGGCCTTATAAGGACACATAAGCAAAGCAATATTATCGATTTTTTGAAGATTGCAGAAGATGCGCAAAATCTAAATTATGCAGGAAAACCGATGCAGAAAAAACTTTAGGAAGTGAGAGGATATCGTTTCACTAAAAAACGTGCCAGTTTAATCCTATAGAGCTGATGACGAAAATTATTGGAAAAAATAAAATTATTAATAAACTGAAATGAAATGAAATTAATAATATGTCTGTCTATGTAAATTTTTTTTTTATTTCTTTTGCGAAAAATAAACTTTCTTATATGAAATATAAAAAAACAAAAAAAATTAATGTTTTAGAACCTAACCCTCCATTTTGCACTAGCTTCTAGTCTCTTATAGCACGATTTCATATAACACGTCATATTCTAGGAACCAATCTACCGTGTTATAGGAGGGTTACCTGTAGTTTAAAATAATTTGTATACATATAAAATTTACTTGTTATTAGGAAAAATATGATATGTTGATCAAAATATTATGAATGAAATATAAATGAATTGAGTTTTTTGAATGAACATTTACAAGATTGAATTAAACAAGATATTTGAATTAAATAATAGTTGGTCGTTTAAAATTAATTTTGGAAAGTTTTTGAATCCTTTATAAATTTCAAACTCTTCTAAAGAATCCATTAAAAAACTTTGTTACATAAATGCAAAGGTTCTAAATTTTGTTCGAAACTGGTGTAGTTATGATAATTATCATTTAAATGATTTGCAAAAAGTTACTTTAAATTTTGTTTATTTTTGCTCATTGGAATAGTTCTTTGAATCTTTCTAAAAAACTTCTTCCTGTTTGCCCTATATAAAATTTGTCCCAGGTATCATACTTGATTTTATAAATTCCAGAACATGACTTAAAATTGATGTTAGATTTTGGTTTTAAAATTTTATATAAATTATTTTTAGATCTAAATGATATCGAATAATTATGTTTTTTTAAATGATTTCTTATGATGTTTGAATAAGTTAGTATATTCCATTGAAATGGTTTGTATTATTATTATTTGAATTTTTCAACTTATTTAAGCATTTAGAAAATAACTTATCAATAAATTTTGAACCTTAACCATTATCTGAAGCAATAAATTTGATTGTATTTAATTCATCTTGAAAATTTGAAATATTTAGAGGTATATTTAGAAGACGATAAATGAGAGAATTATATGCTGCAGCTTTTTGTGACTCTGGATGATGTGATGTATTATGTATTGTTATACTAGTAGTAGTATGTTTTCGAAAAATTTTATATTCAAATTGATTTTTAATTTTCAAAATGGTTAAATCTAAAAAATTTATTGAATTATTGTCTTCAGTTTCAAGGGTAAGTTTTATATTTGGATAGATACTATTCATGTAATTATTAAAATTTTGTATTTGTCGAGAAGTTCCATTCAACAACAAATTTTAGAGGCTGATATTTTTGAAAATTTATGAATATTTGGAAAAAATATGAAAATGACAATATAAGAAATGTGCTTAGGTGCATTTTTTATAGTTTTGCTTTTGTAAAATTAGTTAATTAATTAATTGTAGAAAATTAAACTGACAAAAATAATTTATACATAAAGTTGTGTTGTAGAGTTTTTATATTGCCAGACCATAGGCACACAAAAATAATTTTTCCTCTTAAATTTCAGTAAGTAGCAGGCAATTCAACTTGACACCTTAAAAATTAAATTATGCACAAAATGCTACATATTGTTAAAAATTAGCAAAAGCAGTTTGGGGTAACTTAAAAGAGATTCAGCTACACCAACTTGTAAATGGTTTATATTGGAAAATATACATTATTAATTAAAATAATATTTCAATAATAATTAACAATAATTCAAAATCTGTGCATCGCAAAATTTTGAACAAAATTGCAGCATTTCTTAAATAAGGTGCTCTTTCAAAAAAGCCTTTTTTCACCCTCCTCACTTTCAAATCCCTCAAAATAGAGAAAACATTTTATGTGACACTTCACTATAGTTTAAGTTCAGAGTTTATCAAATTTCCTATCTCTGTGAGTTTCTTGTCTGTCGATCAACGTCGAAACGCAGGGAGAAACCAATTTTCAGTTGGTAGGTATTGTAGTGTTTTTTAGAATTTTGCGGTGCTGAGTTTTAAAATTATGGTCAAAAAAGTGCACTTTCTTGACCATAATTGTAAAACTCTGCACAGCAAAATTCTAAAAAAAACTACACTGTTCCTTTAATTAAGTCTTCATTCATATGACACCCACTCGTTAGGATCAAAAAAATTCGTTTCGCCCTTCCCCAATCTCACCCTCTCAAAATACAGAAAAATAATTATGTGACTCTTCACTATAGTTTTCGTTCAAGGTTTAGCAAACTCCCTATCTCTATAATTTTTTTCAAATTTTTCTGTCAATCAATCTCAAAACGTAGGGTCCCCCTACTATGTACTGAAAAGTTCTAAAAAAATCACAATGTTTCACAAAATTTCTAAATTTTTTTCGAACCTTGGGGGACCAACTGTGTACTGAGAAATTCTAAAAAAAATCACAATGTTTCTGAAATTTAGCGTTCTTTCATATAACACCCCATTCATTTGGGTCAAAAACCATTTTTTCACCCTTCCCCACTCCCGTCTCCTAAACATATGGAAATAAAATAATTTGAGACTTCGCTATATTTTTCGTTTAGAGTTTATTAAATTTCCTGTCTCAATGAGTTTTTTTCAAATGTTTCTATCAATCAACTTTTTGTTGCACTTTTTTGACAATAATTCAAAAACTGTGTACCGTGAATCTTTCTAAAAGAAATTATAATGTTTCTTAAGTTAAGTGCTGTTTCATATGTCACCCCACTCGTTTAGGTCAAAAAAGATTTTTTTCATCCTTTCCCAATCTCACCCCCTCAAAATACAGAAAAATAATTATGTGACACTTCGCTATAGTTTTCGTTCAGAGTTCATTAAACTTCCTTTCTCTGTGAATTATTTCAAATTTTTCTATCAATTGAGCTCGAAACCCAAGGGGGGAACCTTACTTTTTGTTGCACTTTTTTGACAATAATTCAAAATCTGTGCACCGCAAAATTCTAAAACCTTCCTTAATTCCTTGATTAAGTGCTCTTTCATATGATAATCTCACTTGATTAGGTTTTAAATGGAGTTTTTCCCCTTTTCATTCCCACCCCTTTAATAAATACGATTATGAGTATTTTACACTTCGCTATATTTTTTCGTTCAAAAGTTACCACTTTTCCTATATTTCGAAAAACTTTTGAATTTTTTTTTATTAAATAGGTTCGGAACTAAGTGCGGAAAGAAAACATAAAAAACGCTATTACATATTTAATTTTATTCAAAAAACTGTGTAGTGAAAAGTTCTAAAATATTTTTAAGAAATGCTATATTCAAGCCCTTTCATATGATACCCTACTCGACTCGGTAAAAACAAGTATTTTCTTAAAGACCTTACATCGCAGCCCCGTAAAACAACGTAAACAACTTTATTTTTTTTTGTATTTGTCATCTTTAGGGGACAGGTTAGTTTTATACGTATCTTAAACTTCAGGTCCATAGGATTTAAAGCTTATGAGATAATCGATTTTAATACAAAACACATCGTAGTCTCGCCAATAGTGTTCCGTATAAAAAATGGAACCCTAAAACAAAACGTACGTCTTGAGAAGCAACTTTATTGTTAATTTTAGCACGTATAAGGAGTTAGCTTTACACAACGCTGTTAAATCTAACCCCATGAACGAAAGCGATTACATAATGGACAAACCCATACGCATTAGTAGCACGCAACAGTTTTTGTAACAAATGCGCAAACATTTATTATTCTGAAAAACTAAATACCAACATTTTCAAACAACAATGTGTTTTTAAAACTAAAGCAACCTATTTTTATTATGAAATTTGATGGTTGCTATGGTTAACATATTTTAAAAATTTTCCTAATTAAAATTTGAAAAAAATCACAAAACCAACCATAAAATAAGTAGTTTTGTTTCTCATGCACAAAAAGCAGGCATTGTAAAGCCTGTATAGAGCACCAATAATTTTTTTAATAGATGATTAATTTTACTGTATATTTTACTGTGTTGGCCAGTTAATTACCTTTACGACGCATGAAAAACGGTGGATATCGAGTGAGCCGTTAAAACTAAACACACTTCTAAACTAAAAATTTTCTAAAAACATCTAAATTTTTTATTTCACCGAAAATTCTTATATTCCAAGTAAGAAGACGATCAAAAATGTTCTGGTCCACAAACGTTTTTGGGTAGTCTCCATCACACGAATTTCATCTATAATAATGCATTTATCGATCTCATTTTACTTTCATCCTATAAAAATCATATATTTTCTTTTAAAAAATATGTTTTTTCTATGACAGCATATGAAAAATTTATTTTCATCACGCTTAATGCCCTGTGAAAATGTGCTCTTTTTACACTAGGGAAAAAAGAATAACAAATTGTAGTTGCTATGGTTTTTCATACAATTTTACAAAGTTTTTTAAACAACTCAACCATGAAAAAAAAGAATAATGAATTTTGATCGATATGTTGTTGATTTCTAATTTTATAATTCATAATAAATATCGATTATATTAATATATATACTAATCATAGAAAAAATTATATTTCCTACGCGAGATAAAAACGTTTTTCGTTCGTTTACCATTTTAAACAAATGTTTACTCACGGAAAAACAATGTCATCTGTCAATGTTTTCATCTCTTATAGGGCGATTTTTCTGTTCCGGTGTTTACCGCAATGGCGCTGCAAAAAGGGGATAAGAGAAAAAATCACAAAAATTTTATATGGAATTCCATACAAAACACAATTTGAATAATTTTAAAAGTTATCTATGAAATTTCTCATTTTACTACAATTAAATAATTTAAATTTGTTTATGAACTATTATTGACTATATATTAAGCATAATATATAAAATATTTTATTTATTATGTTCGTAAAACAAATACTAAAATAGGTTAAATTTTTCATACAACTTTGTATGGGTAATTTTGGCAATTTTTATGTTTCTTTTTTGAGCGACTTACGGATAATGTTTTATATATTACGTTTAAAATATAGTCAATAATACTCCATAAGCAAATTAAAATTGTTCAATTGTGGTAAAATGAGAAATTTCATAGATAATTTTTAAAATTATTCAAGTTGTGTTTTGTATGAAATCCCATATAAAGTTTTTGAATTTTTTCTCTTATCCCCCTTTTGCAGCGCCATTGCGGTAAACACCAGAACAGAAAAATCGCCCTATAGGTCGATTTT